>JZKD02S2023304.1:1194460-1248312 GCA_000966675.3 Picea glauca
TGATTTTGTCACTTCATTTTATCATTTAAATAATCTTTCTTGATTTTGTCACTTTACTTTATCATTTAAATAATGATTTCTTCTTTTCAAGCACTTTGACTTCTTTAACCTTTTGTGGCTTCAAGCCATCATATGGGGGTCGTTCAACTTCGTAGAGCCATAACTCTCAAACCGTGAGGAGTTATGTGACATCCCACATACCACCGGAAATGGCATGTCAAGCACTATCCATCTAGGATAGTTTCACCAACAAATTCACTGATCTTCATCTCATTAATCCACATGCAAGCATGGGTCCCTCCAACTGTTCTTCTAGGATAACTCAATCCGTAAAGCATCTTCCCATGAGGGATTTCACCACAAGGGGACCACTTTGGAGTTCATCCATTTGTGCACCTTATCAACCATGATAATAGAATAATGATTCATCTTTGCATCAATTCACCACTGCATCATATATATCAACTATGCATCATGTATCAATGACAACTCATTGAACCATCTTCATCAATGTATCATATCAATGATCCATCTTTATCGATTGTTTTCCACTTGGACATCTATCATTATCATCAAGGGAATCATATCAATGATCCATCTATCATCAATCAATCAATTACTTGACATCAATAAATGACATCAATCAAACCAAACCATTTACATCAATGGCATATGATCCAACAATCTCCCAAATAAGCAAACCATTGGCATCAATGACAACATGATCCAACATTTCTTGTTATATTGCCTAATAGAATCTTAGACAGAAGGTGTCATCGATGAATTTCATGAAGGAGTATGTGGATGACATCATGCCTGGAGAGAAACATCTTACAAGATTTTAAGGGCAGGATATTATTGGCCAAAGTTATTTATTGATGTAAATGCAAGGGTCAGAGCTTGCAATTCATGTCAACTGTTCACAGGTAAGCAAAATGTCCCTGCCTTACATTTGATTCTAGTAAAAGATGAAGCCCCTTTCCAACAATGGGGCCTAGACTTCATTGGAGAAATTCATTTGCAATCAAGTGCTCAACATAGATGGATTCTAGCCGCTACCGATTACTTTACGAAGTGGGTTGAAGCCATTCCAACTCAGAATGCTACAGATTCAATAGTAATAAACTTTCTGGAAGAAAACTTCCTAGCAAGATTTGGTTGTCCTAGAAAGATAGTTGTCGATAATGCTCATAATTTTAAATCTATGGAAATTATTAATTTCTGTCAGAAATACAATATTATTTTAGGTCATTCTACAACTTATTATCCTTGGGTAAATGGGTTGGTTGAATCATCTAACAAAAGTCTGATGACTATAATAAAGAAAGTCTTGACTGAAAATAAAAAATCTTGGCATATCCACTTAAAGTATTCCTTATGGGAAAACCGAATTGGCACCAAGAAATCTATAGGTATGTCTCCTTTCCAATTAGTTTATGGTAATGACATTATCCTTCCTATTAATATTGCTCTTCCTATGTTGAAACTATGGCAGGATGAAAATGAAGAGCCAAACGACGTTACAAGAAGAATGAATCAAATCATTGAACTTCAACAGAACAGAGTAGAATTGGATGATAAGATTCAAAAGTACTAGGATAATATGAAATCCCTTTGCGATAAGAAATCCAAATATAGGTAGTTTCTTCCTGGCAATCTAGTTTTAAAATGGGAAGATAGAAAGGAATATGTAGGGAAACGTGGAAAATTCGATCATCTGTGGTTTGGACCATTCAAAATTGCAGTTGTTGAGGAAAAAAACTCATTCTCATTGGAAAATATTGATGGAGAAATTCTCAATGCTCCTATCAATGGGCGTTATTTAAAACACTTCATGCAGTAGCTACATTTCTGATTTCCATTGTATATATTGGATTGGATTAACATTGGCATTTTGATTTTCAATTGTTCTTTTCTTTTGTAAATTACCCGAGCCAGTTGATCATCTTTTGTAAATATTTTCAATAAATTGATGATCGCTTGATATCATTGAAACAAAAAATTAAAACATTTGTATCACATATCATCTCTATTCTACAGGATTTTCTAACTTTTTGCATTTCATTCCTCTCACAAAATGGACCTTGTCGAACAGGAGATGAGGATGAATAAAAAATTCACACCCTTGTTTCAAATGTTTGATTTCTCTCAAAACAGGTGATACATGAACAATCTTCCTTGCTAAAAATCCAAAAGGAAAATAAGGTAGAAGTTCCTATTCCTCTTATAGTACAAATGAAATTTTACAAAGACTCTTTTTGAAATGAATGGGAAGGAAGTTTTTCTCATGATAATTCTATCGCTTGACCTAAAAGTCAGAGAGGTACAAAATTGCAACTTAAAGTGTCATACTGATAAGTTCTAAAGGAATCTTTGAAATAAAAATAAAACAAAAATAAATAAACTCGAAAGAAGTCTGAACTAAAGACACAAACTCATGTGGGATTAGGATATGTTCTGTGAGATCTTCCGATTTGGTTATTTTACCTATCCCTGGAGTTCCTACCCACTTCATATTTAATTTCTTAGTCTTCATAGAAAGAAAGAAACTCACCTTGACTCTGAGAACTTAAAAACATATTTTCAAAATGATATTAGGCGAAAATATTTATGTTCCTTTGATTTTAATTGAAAAAATATGTCTAGGCTAATATTGATAATTTTAGCTCTTCTATCAAACTTCAAACTGACTAATTCGCTCAAGGTTGATCCCTGAAATATTAAGATCCCCATAAAAAATTTCCTATAGGCGAAGGTGTATTGAAAGTTGGAAGAAAGTTAGTTTCAGAGTATTCTTAAAATTGTTGATAGACCTTCTTTTCAAAGATTTTAAACAGATATCATCCCTTGTATGTTACATACAGATTGATTGCCCCCACTTCAAAATATTGAAATATAAGACAGATGGCGAAAGGAAATTCATAATTTGATTGCCCCCATCTTGTCCAAAAGAGATGATGAAAGGAAATTCGTATATTGATTTCCCTCATCTCAGCGAAATGCAAAAGTGTTAATTGAAGTGTTGAAAGGAAATTCAATGAGAGAAGTAGATAACTTCACCGGGGTACTGAGTAGGCTCACTAGAAGTGAAGCAATATCTATGATATATGTGTGACTGTCATACACATCTATATATCATACTCTATTACCTAGTTCTCTTTCTGATGATTTTTTATATCCTGAACCAACTAGGGATTCCCTAAATAAATTGTTCCATATGCTTAACCTTGAAGAAAACAAAGTTAGTCGAAGCCTGATATTTCAGTTAAAATTATTTTGATTATCTTAAACAATTCTGAAATCAGTTTTGAGAAGAGGAAATTTCAAATAGCCTAACTTGAGATCAATCATTAAGTATGTTTTGAAGGTTTTTCGAGATTTGGTTGAGTTCGCTTTTCTATGTATGATTAATTCCTAAATAAAGCTAGAATTTTTTTTCAAAAAGAAATAATGACTCCATTTAACCAATAAAGGCACTTGGTCTACTGTTATTTTGCACCTCACAGGGAGTCGCAATCCCCAGATCGAGCCTATGTTGGAACACGCATAATTTTGAACTTTTAAAATTTTAGGTTTTACCCCTTAGAAATAAAAATGTTACCCAGAAAAGCAAAAAAATTGGATAATTTCCTTTCAATTTTAAATAAACCCGTCAGTTGTTATTTTTTGGCAAGGAGCTCACAATACCCATCATCGATGAGTTACTATAATATGATCAAACGGTCCTAATGACCTCCGAATTTTTGGAGCCGCCTGAGTTTTAAGAGAAATCCTTTAACAGTTGCTTCGCAACTCCACGCTTCGGGTATTCCAGCAGACTCAAACCACAAAAACCCTGAAACTGTGAAACTTGAAGATAGTCGCTCATGACTTTTCCTAAATAAATTAAGGACACGAGTCATAGGACACGTGTCCTTTAAAAATATTTTCTTGAGATGACATGTGGCACTCATTTTTGACATTTATGTCAGATGATTCACACATTTTCAAGTGACATGTGGCACCTCTCTTTTCTTGACATGTCATCATAACAACGTCATCCCTGCCACATCACTTCAAGGGGTTACCCTTTGGGAGTTTTTTTATTTCACAATCCTCATATTATCAAAGCGTTGAAGTAAAGTAATTACAAAAAGTAAAAATGGTTTTCAAGGAATCAATTAAACGGTTAATGGTTTTAATTAGTCATAATTAAGTGTTAATTAATCACTTCGTAGTTTCGGTTTTCAGAAAATTTCTCTTGTGCTATATTCAAAACTTTTGAATTCTGAACTCATGATATACTTAAAGTTGATACAAATTTTTTAAAACGGGATTAATTAAGACCTAAAAGTAATTACTTAGAGATTAACTCCTCTGTGAATTCGGACTTCGGGAGATTTCCACGCTGTCACACCCAAAAATCCCGAACGTGAACCATCAAAGTATTAATGACATTTATGATTGATTAAGGGTAATGATTTAAAATAAGGATTTTGAATCACCGGGTAATGAATTCCATTAAGTTTAATAAATTCTTCGTCAGTAGAGCTATACGAAGATATTTAGACTTTTCAAATAAAGCACTTTGAATTTCAAAATCATTTTTACCATTTGCAATTAGCAGTTTCTTATTCAGTGACGAACTTATAGACTCCTCTTGTCGCATGTAAAATAATTATATTCCCTTGAAGATTATAGCACCACGAAAAGTTGCAAAGAAGCTCGACAGATTGGGTGATGATTCAAATCCTAACGCAAATGTTCTATCAGAAACAACTCCACAAGTTGTGGATGCCATTAAAACTTGGAGGCAGGTTTTTGATGTCTTGGAGCATGAAATCATTAACTGTCTAGATGACTCCGCTGAAGAAGATAATGACTCCTTTACAGCTAATCTTAGGCATGTAGCACAATCAGAACTGCATAAGATCATTGCACAACCAAGAATCATACCCTACAAGGATATGATAGTTGGGATTTGGAACATGTCGACATTCAAACCAGGAGCATCATCAACCACCAGCAGGTCATCGTCGGCTCTTTTTGACTAGAGAACCTACAGGTAATGTACAAGATTTCCTCTACTCCTAAATACACTTACAATTCCTCATTTATTCTAGAGTTTGAGAGAAAGGAATGCACCCAATATGCTAGAAATGGTCATGACATAGTCAAAACCTGGTGGGGGCACCTGGAGAAATTCAAATATAACATTCATGGTATGTACACCACGGTGTCTTTGGATGTTCATATGTTGTATGTAGACATGATTCTCTGTCACCTGTTTGGAAAGAATAATCCTACACATTTCTCAGTTGAGTGGGTATCCTTCATGAATGAAGTAGCCGAAGGTTATATCTTCAGCTGGGCCAAAATGTTGTCGGATAATTTGGCCAAAGAAATCATTGAGTATAAATCAAAAAAATTAAAAGGAGAGCATGCCCCTTTTTACATGTTGGCATATGTTATGGATTCCATATGTTTCATGACCCCTTTTCCCCTGATGAATTGGAGTTGGACCCCGTCCAGTGCTAAGACAATTCATTTTTATCACTCCAAGTTGTGGGAAGATAATGCCAAATATTTGTTTTATGAAATATGTCACAACGTTGTAGTGCCTATTGACCTGGATATTTATGGTCACCCGCCACCCCGGATTTTAGAGAGAACTATGGGGAACTTGGGCAAGCTTGCAGTTTGGTTCATTGAGGATAATTTCTCCTATATTAGAGTATTTGGCTGCTCTATCTCCCCTCGTTCCCTTCCATATTTTTTACCTACTAGGCCGGTGTGCAAGGAAGTGGCATACTAGATAGTAGTAGGAGGTATCAACAACTAGCTCAAAGCATATCAGAAAAAGGTTTGGCCAAATTTTCCCATTCAAGTTGGCATGTTCACATTATTAGATTTCGGTCACTCCAAATTCTAGTCTGCAGCCCTGGAGGATGTCAAATTAGTTGATATCGAGTTCAAAAAGCATGTCCACATAAGATAGTGGAATATCATCTAGCTCAGTTTAACATGAAGAGATACATTCATGAGATTTCTCCTTATGACGATGTGTTCAAGGGAGTTATATCTTATGAGGAAGTTTGAAGAAGATTCCAGACACTGCCTCCAAACCAACAATCTCGTTTCCTCATCTTTCAGAAACACAGACAAAAAATCTTGCCAAGAACATTGCAAGGAGACTCAAAATTCATGCCTCCTTCACAAGAAGCTAGACCTATAGGATCTGAGCCAAGTTGCTCTGATAAGAATAGAGTTGAGGAAACCCCAAAAATCCCATAAGCATTATTTTACAAAATAAGAGCATCATTGTCCGGACTAAATGATCCACAAGTGTTGGCTCGGTTCAAAGCCTTCATGAATCTGGGACAAGTTGTACCTCATTCAACACCATCTACTCTCGCTGGCACCTCAAATACAATAGGACAAGAACCATCCACAGAAATTTCTTCTCCCATTGCATCATTAACCCCTCTATAGACTAGCTTCGGAAATCCTAGTTCCGGACTCACTTTTGCAAGTGATCTTACCCCTATCTTACCTGAAGAGATGCCTCCCTAAGATTTCTTTTTCAGCAACAAACGAAAGGATATCGTGAAAAGAGAATCTTACCACAAGGATGGGATAATCACTAAGAGGAAAATATTGGTGTATGATGGGAAAGACCAAGATTGTCCTAAGTTTGCAAAAGAAGTTGCAGGTTCACTAGGGGATTTTTTCACTGCCAATCAATGGTCAGTGGACAATTTGACAACTGTGACATAAATAGCTCTTGGTAGAAAAACTGCAGAGTCATATATACAATACATAGAATATTGTCAGAAGCAGGATGAACCAGGACTTTGAGCAAATTATGGCTAGTGACCAGCATCAAATTAAGAAGTTACAGGATAACCTTGAGTTACTCTACCAGAGTTCATAGACAAGAAAAGGACTGATCACTCAGCGTCACAACTTGATTGAGAAGATGCATGCCAGACTGACCCTAACAAAGAACACAATGATAGACATTTTGGCCTTCAAAACACAAGAATCAGAAGTCATTGAGAGGATGGAAATTGCTGAGCAAAAACTCTATTAGAAAGTTGATGCTAATCACAAATGCTATGAAGCAGTAGACCTTGCTCTAAAAAATATTTTTTTGGACAACTGAGAGGGGGGGGTAAATCATTTTTTAGTGTGATTAAACAATTATGCCCATTTTAAACTCTTTATAGATCACTCAATGATAATCACAATAATGCAGGGAAGTAAGCAATAGAATATTCAACATCAATCACACACATGAAATATACAGAGACAGATATTTCCTGAGGAAACCCATAAATGGAAAAACCTCTTCTTCTTGATATGATAAGTAATGTTTATTTTCTATACATTGTCATTCTTATGAGATCCAACTCCTATTGAGGCTACAAAATTTGTTTTACAAGCAACAACTTGTTGAGAGCACCAACTCTATGGTTTCTCTAGCACCCACTAGAAGGAAGCACCAACTCACTGAGTGTTCTAGCACCAACTGGATGGAAGCACCAATTCCAGTCACACAGACACCAACCTATATAACGAAGAAAAATAGTTATCCCTTGCACCACCCTACTACCCTGAAATATAAATCTTTTCTTTCTTAAATTTATCACAGTGATACTGCATTTATCAATGGCTTACCAGTCTCATCAATGTTCTGCTACACTGCTCTACTCTACTTGCATCAATTTCTTTCTACTCGCATCCTTTGCGCTTTTTGTTCTCCTATGTTTTATGTTATGTGCGTCATATACATTCTATGCACTATGCATCTGCATGCTCTTCATTGTGTCATTTTTCTGCCCTACAGGTTGTTCATTGCGTCTTGTCCTCCCCACCGCATAGTTAATTGCAGAATCTTCCACACTTCTTTGTTTTTCATCTTTTCCTCACATCGAGTCATCTTCCTGATCATCATGGAAACTCTTCATCATCTCTGGTGGTTATCCTCAGTGTGTTCATCATTATTGGGTGTTATGTTAAGATTCCTTAGCTTCTTTGGTAGTCGAAACTCTTCGTCTTCTCTGTAGTTACAGCCAGTCAATTATGGTTTCTTTGGCTTCTAATCCCCTTCCTTCACGTGATCACTAGAGATGACCATACGCATGGGCTTAACGAGCTCTTGAGTGATTATCAATTCAACGATCATGATTCAATCTCCTGAAATGGGTGACTATTGTAACTTCATCATTTCACCCTTCGGAACTTTTGGGTTTAAAACCTTTCAAAAATGTTCGAATCAGAATTCCCAAATAGATCAGAAGGTTTAAGTTTATTTCGTGGAAACGAGTCAATTGCTATATTTGATTCTTACAAAGCTTAATCTGATGGCCAAGACTTAATAAACCATTGATATGGATGGCCACCTTTTACTCCCGGTCTTCGGCTATTATACTTATGTTGTCCTTCCATTGTATCTTGATCAATGGTTGAGATTGCACCTAACATGAGATCGACAGTCGAGATTTCCTTCAGGTGTTCGGACTTCGGAGATTTCAACTTACGCTATCCTTCCACTGGAGTAGATCGACGGATGAGAATGCTCCCGAAGTGATCTTTCAGATCGGATGTCTCGTGTCCACTTAGAGACTTTAACATTTAGGACTTCGGAGCTTTTGTCATTTTCTAGTGGTGAAACTCCCAAATTAATTCTTCCAGAGTGACATAACTTATTGACGTCACGTGTTGACATGGCATGAGCCAGTTTTTTCTTAACACATGTCATCATCTGATTATGTCATGTGTACTTACTAACCTGGTTTTTTGACATGATCTGTCATATGTCTTTGCTGACGTGGTCTACCACATGTCCATGCTGACATGGTCTTCTGATGTGGTCTACCACGTGTCCTTGTTGATGTGGTATTCTAACGTAGTTCTCCTTCATCTAACGGTCATCATATGTTCCCCAGATCCAATGGTCCTTATTCATTTCGAATTTTCAGGCTTTGGGTTTTTCAAATCTCAAACTTTTTGGAGCGTAACCTCCTCGCATCTTTATATCCAAAGTGAATGTTGTTCGTTGATCATGATCCTAGATCAATGTCTCAATCTGTCTGTGATGCAGCTCTTATATATTATCCTTTCCTTCCACTTAGAATGCTCCAATGGCTGATGAAAATTCACATTTCGGGAATTTCAAATCTCAATCTCTCCAGAGTGTAACCTCCTCGCGTCTTTAGATTCAAAGTGAATCATGTTCGTTGATCATGATCTTAGATTGACGGCTCGATATTTCTGAGATGCATCTCTTCTAGATTATCCTGTCCTTCCACTTAGAATGATCTGACAACTGACGATAATTTGGATAGTCAACTTATCAACCCTTTTAGATTATCCTTTCCTTCCACTAAAATGTGATCCAATGGTCATGAGGAAACTCGAAGCAAATCAACAATCGACGATGATTTTGGAACCACAACTTGCAAGTGGTTTAACTTGATGCCCAAACTCTGCAATTTGAAGTTGTGTGTTGTTGGTGAGTCAACCACAATCATCGATCTTCGAAGCTATAAGATTGGACGGTCCTGACTAATTGCAGGATTGGAACTAGAACGATATTTAATTCACCTTTCAATCTCTGCAATTTATCCCTGTCATTGATCTGGATATTGCACATCTGATGGTCACAACTCAATCTGAATTAAATTGATTGCTTGTTGGATCAACCAGTCGTCAATCTCTGAGTCTATGAGGTTTGACTATATACACCAATTGCGGGATTAGAACTAGCAAGTTATTTAATTCTTCTTTCACTCCCTGCAATTTATCCTTGTCGTTGATCTGTCTTGCAGATCCGATGATCACGATCCTCCAATGATCCTCAAGCCCAAGGTCACTGATATGACCCACGTCCGTAATATGAGATGATCAACACGGTCAATTTCTTGACTGGACGGCTGTTAAATCTTCTCACCCTGAGCTTAGATATTCATTCGCTAACCCTCCTAAGCTTTTATCTTCATTCGCTTATGTATTGCGCTTTCCTTTATGACTTGTGATCTCTGCATAACTCATGGTATTCCTCCTAAGATTTGATTCCTTCTGAGATTTGATTCCTTGTACACACTCTGCACCAGTGTTATTGCCATCAGTGACAAGCACATTCTTTCTTATAAATCATGCCAACAATCTCCCCCTTTGGCATTGATGGCAACCCTAAAAGGATGCACTAATCTTCTTGGACCTCCAACTATAGCATCCAGACCACTCCTTTTCTCCCCCTTTGAAATCAATGTCAAAGAAAACATGCTCCCCCTGAGTTGTTGTAGTACTTTACGGAGTATCAGATATTCAACCAACACATACTCCCCCTGACAGGATGGACTCTCTTAGGCTTATAATGGGGTCATGCCCAAATTCTAGCGTAGATACTCAAATTGATCTTTTGCAAGTGGTTTAGTGAAGACATTAGTAATCTGATCTTTGGATGGAATATAATGCAAAGAAACAATAGTGTTTGTCACCTATTCCCTCAAGAAGTGATACTTGATGGGTATATGCTTGGTCTTGGAGTGAAATACTGAATTCTTTGACACACTGATTGCACTGGTATTATCACAATGAATTTGGATCAGTGCAGTATATTTTACCACCAAGTCTTCAAGTTTCTGAATCATCCACAATACTTGGGTACAACAAGTGGTAGTTGCAATGTATTCAGCTTATGTAGTTGATAAAGAAATGGAACCTTGCTTATTTCTCAACCATGATACAAGGGAATATTCTAAGAAGATTGAACCTCCACTCATGCTTTTCCTTTCATCCACGTAGTTATCCCATTCAGCATCTGAATATACTAATAGTTTAAAATTATGATTCCTGGGATACCATAGTCCATAGTCCATTATCCCTTTCAAGTATCTGAATATTCTTTTGACAGCTAACAAATGACCCTGTTTAGGTGCATCTTGATACCTTCCTACCATTCCAACAGCATGCATTATGTCTAGACGGGATGTTGTGATGTACAATAGGATGCCTATCATAGACCTATATGAACTCTGATCAACACTAGGTGAGTCATCATCCTTGCTTAATTTGCATCTAGTGACCATAGGTGTGATTATAGGTGTGGAATCTTCCATTTGAAACCTTTTCAACATTTCTCTTAGATATTTCTCTTGGGAAATAAATAATCCTTTAGACCTCTGAGTAATTTGCAGACCAAGGAAAAATGGTAGTTCCCCTATCATAGACATTTCAAATTCAGATTGCATGGCAGAAGCAAACCATTGTACCAATGAAGCATTATTGCTTCCGAAGATGATGTCATCTACATAGACTAGCACAATGAGCAAATCATTACCCTCTGTTTCGATATATATATTGGTTTCAAATGTTCCTCTCTTGAACCCTTTGTCTTGAAGATACTTATCCAGTCTGTAATACCAGGCATGAGGAGCTTGTTTCAACCCATATTAGGATTTCTTCATCTTGCAGACAAAGTCAGGGTTATCTGACAGTTGGAAACCCTGTGGTTGTTCCATATAGACTTCTTCTTTTAGATATCCATTTAGAAAATATGACTTGACATCCATTTGATAGACTTTAAATTGTTTATGACAAGCATAGGCAAGGAACATTCTGATAGCTTCTAATCTTGCTACGGGCGCAAATGTTTCATCAAAATCCAGTCCTTCTATTTGAGCATATCCTTTGCAGACCAATCTAGCCTTATTTCTTACAATATTTCCTTGCTCATTCATCTTATTTTTGTACACCCATTTCGATCTTATTACATTTTTATTTGATGGCCTAGGAACAAGTTCCCAAGTGTCATTCTTTTCAATCTGGTTGAGTTCCTCATTCATTTATTTTAACCAATTTAGGTCTTTACTGGCTTCATTAAAGTTCTTGGGTTTCACCATGGATATGAAGGCCATATGTGTTTGCTTGGTGTCTTTGATTACCCATCTCCTGGTTTGTACACCTTTTTCTTTCTCACCAATTATATGACTTTCAGGATGATCCTTTTGAGTAATTCTGGAGGAAGGATTTGATGATGATTGTTTTCCTGACTCTTCTTGTCTGGGTATCTCTTCTCCATCTGATTCTTGGACCTGTTCATCTTTAGTTTCAGCTATGTCCTCTATAGTAGACTCAATATTTCTCACCTCTCTTACTAAGACTCCTTCATCAACCTTTAAATCAATGCAATCAACTAATTTATACAATCTTTTATTAAAGCATCTATATCCTTTACTATTGGTAGCATATCCTAAAAATATGCCTTCATCAGCCCTGTCATCATACTTGCCAAGGTTTTCATTATTATTCTTTATGTAGCACTTACTCCCAAAGAATTTGAAGTGTTTGATTGAAGCAGATCTTCCATACCACAGTTCATAAGGTGTCTTGTCACTATGTGGTCTGAGGTGGGATTTGTTAAGAATATGGATTGTTGTGTGTAGTGATTCTACCCAGTAATTTTGACCAATGTTCTTCTCATTCATCATTGACCTTCCCATTTGTTGAATTGTTTTGTTTTTCCTCTCAACTACTCCATTTTGTTGTGGAGTTCCTGGGATTGTGTATTCTCTCTTGATCCCATGTTTATCATAGAATTCCTTGAAATCACTTGACATAAATTCTCCTCCTCTGTCTGATCTTACTGCCTTTAACCTCTTGCATGTTTGATTCTCAGTTAAAGCCTTAAATATTTTAAATTTCTCAAATGCTTCAGCCTTTTCTTTGAGAAAACAAACCCAAGTAAGTCTGGAGTAATCGTAAATGATCAGCATAGAGTAGTTTTCCTTCCCTATTCCTTCACGTCTTGATGGTCCACATAAATCCATATGAACTAATTGGAGTGGTTTCTTTGTTGAAGTAGAGCTCTTGGATTTAAACTATGTCCTGGTTAGATTTCCTACTTGGCAGGGTTTACACACAGAGTCTTATGGCTTTGATATTCATGGAATATCTTTTAATGCCTCAAGATTTTTGATCTTGATTAAGTGGTCAAATTTTAGATGTCCAAGTATCATATGCCATAACCATCTTTCATCATGTTTGCTTAGATGACACTCTTATTTATCTTCTTTTAGCACATATACATTATTTTTTTTCCTTATTCCTTTAGCCACCACTTGTCCTAAGTTTAGATACTTTATCTTACAATCCTTGGAAGTGAACACCTATTGGCACAAGGGCAGACCCAAGGTTCATCTCCAAGAGTGCACCAGCAAGCCCTAGCTACTGGCCCTTTTGGAAGCACCTGCAAAATAGATGCAGTCTCACCTGGAGTAGCTATGAGGGAGTTGCAGGATAGAGATGTCTACAACTAGGGGAATATCAAGTGGTTCTTATTGCAACAATAACATAACATGCATCTATCATTAAACTAGCTAGATCTTTCCTTCACAGCTATAGATCTAATCTAACACAATAGTGCAAACTATAATACAACAACAACAGATATCAAAGCATTAATAACACATCCACAACACAAGTTATACGTGGTTCACTCTCTCTCTAGGGGTACGTCCACAGAACTGTGCTTAAGATTTATTAAGGAAAAGCATACAGTTCTTGTCTGTTCTCTCAACTAGAAGATATTCTTTCTTCTCTCTTTTTCTCTCCCCTTCCTGCTTACCCAGCTGCAGGACTTGATCTTCGCACATAGATGAAGATCTTACAATACTAGAAGGCTCTCTCTCTTAGTCCTTCTCTCCCCCAATATGATAATCTCTCACACAATAATAGAGCTAGATCAACAAAAATATCATACCAATACTCAATGACCAACCTGAACCAGTTTATCTTGACCTTTATTTATACATTACAATACCTCACCAACAGCCTTAGGCTGAAACCTAGGTGCCAAAACCCTAAATACTAAAACCTTAGGTGTCTAAAACCCTAGGTCAGCTTGACCCTCTTTTTCTGGGCTTCACCAGCCTATATTTCCTTCCTTCTCGCGCGGTGTTCCAAAGCATCCATTGGTGGATTTTCCCACTTTCTGAGTCATCCTTGATCCCTCTCCCTTGCTGATCTGTCATCCTCAATCTCCTCATCCAATGTCTTGTTTTTTCGCACTTCACTCCATCTTTTCTGTCCTTTTCCTCGCTTTGACCTAGTGATAATCACTGTGTCTCCCACGAAGCTCTTTTTTCCTTTTCTTCCTCGTTCTTCACTTCCTTCCATAACCCAAGGCCAAAAGGCCCCAAACACTCACATGTGACTTGTCCCGAGGAACTTGAGATCTGATCCTCTTGTTTTTATTCAACTTTCGACTGCGCAGTGCAACCCTTGCTTTCTACTTTATGCCTCCTTTCCATCCTTGTGCAGACTGTCTTTTCTATGTCCAAACCTCATTATTATGTCATCAAATATAAAATGTGAAACTGTAGCTGCACTACATTCCTTGATTGCTCTTGCTTTGGCCCATCTGGTCAGGTATTTTGTCACAGTGATAATATACCTTGCTCTTGTGCACTTTCCTAGTGGGCTTATAGGTCCCACGAAGTTAATGGCCCATTTTTCAAATGCTTGTAGGGTCATCTATGGTGCTAATGGCATCTCATCTCTTTGAAATGGTTTTCCAACTCGCTAGAATACATTGCATGCTCTAGTACATTCTTTAGCATCTCTGTGTAATGTAGGCCACCAAAGGTCAGCTCATAGAACCTTTTGCGCAGTTTCTTTTCCTGCATAATGTACTCCTGCAATGCCTTCGTGAGCTTATTCAAGGATCATAGGGCATTCTGCCTCCATCACACATCTTTTTAGGATCTCATCAGGTCCCATTTTATATAGCTGACCAGTTATTAGCGAAAAATCTGCAGCGCGCACCACTAGTTGTTTCTTTTGCGGAATTGTGTATTCCACTGGAGCTATTCTTGTTGATAGGAACTGGACTATTTCTACGAAGTGGTCATCAATATTTCTAATGGCGAGTAGTTTTGCATCTGGTATTGTGTCCTCCATACTGTAGGTTCTTCACCATGCTCCAACCTCGACAAGTGGTCTGGGCCCTTATTCATTCTTCCTAGCTTGACTATGATCTAAAAATCATATTCTTGAAACAAGAGAAGCCATATTCATATTCTTCCCACCAACACTGGCTTTTTGACTAGGTATTTCAGCATGAAGTGATTAGTAAACATTCTAAAGTGTCCTCCCAATAAGTAGTGGCGGAATTTCTACAATGCATACACCATGGCTAGTCCCTCTCTCTCTGTAGTAGTGTAATTGATTTCATCTATGGAGAGCTTCCTGCTGGAAAATGATAATGGATGATCAATGTCCCCTTCTCCAGGTTGTGCTAGTACTACTCCTAATGCAATAGAAGATGCATCAACATGCACATGAAATTCCTTGATCCAATTGGGAAAGACTAGAATAGGCGCAGTGACCATCTTTTGTTTCAGTGTGTCAAAGCTCTGTTGGCATTCGTTTGTCCAAAAAAATGGACAGTCTTTATTTAATAACCTCTCCATTGGTGTAGTAATCTGAGCATATCCTTTGATAAATTTCCTGTAATAGCCAGTATGCCCTAGCACAATGCGTAGTTGTTTGATTGATGTAGGTGGTGGTAAATCAACTATAATTGCAATTTTGGATGGATCCACCAACAATCCTTGCTTGCATACAATATGACCTAATAATACTCCAAATGGTGAGAAGAAGATGCACTTCTTCAAATTCAACGCAATTTGACACTGCCTGCATTTATCCATCATTAGCCTTAGACATTCCATATTATTTTTCAACAAACTAAAAATAGTCCAGTCATCAAAGTATGCTTCTAAAAACTTATGCAAAAATTCTTTGAATGCTTCAACCACCACCCTGGAAAATATGGTTGGGACATTCTTCAGTCCAAATGGCATTACTATGTATTGGTAGGATCCCCACTCTGTGGCAAACATAGTCTTATGACGTTCCTCCTTGGTGATGCGTATTTGATGGTATCATGAAAACCCATCTGTAAAAGATTATACTTCTTGGCCTCCCACGTTATCCAACACTTCATCTATGAAAGGTGTAGGGAAGGGGTCATGTAGACAAGCATCATTCAGCTTCCTAAGATCTACGCAAATTCTGATCTCACCTGTCCTCTTATCTTGCACTACCATGGGGCTGATCCAATCCGACTCTTTGACAGGTTCAATAATCCCTGCTTCCAACATTCTATCGAGCTCAATCTTCATTTTTTCCTTATATTCCGGGTTCAATCTGTAGGGTCTTTTCTTGACTGGCTTCGCGTCTGGTTTCAAAGGGATTCTCATTTCTCCCATAGGTCCTTTGATTCCCTTCATATCAGTGAACTTGGTCGGGAACAAGTACTGATACTCATGCAATAATTCTATGATTTTTTCAATGGTAGCAGTGTCCCAGTAATATCCGACATTGGCAAGATTCGGTGTCTCCTCTGTCCCGATATTGACTTCTTTATCTTTATCAGTTGTCCAATGAATGGAATTTCCACTCCTGGACCTTCCACATTTCTCTGACCTTCTGTTTCTACGATATTCACCTTCCTTGGATCATCGTCTTCGTCGGCATTGATGTTGTAGCATGTCTGCAGTTTCTAGAGGGGTGCAGTCCATTCATACACTTCTTGCTCCAAGAGGAGGCCAAATGCATCCTCAAATACTTTCTGTCTCACCATCTGTAGTGCTTGATCTACAGAAGGAAATTCATTGTCAAACAAAAAGGTGGTTATAAAATTCTGGATCATACCTTCCCATTCTGAAGTGACAAGGCATAGCTCTGCTTGAAGGTGCCAGTTAATCAGGGTGGTATCCAATTTATTGACGAAGCTGTGTACCCATTGTTCTTGAGGAATGTCACTACAGGCCTCTTCACAGCTTCGTACATGTCCTTTGGGCAGCTTCGACCTATGTACCATGCTTCGCAGCTTCCTTCTTGTGTTAAGAACCATGTTGTCATCGGAGTTTGGTATTGTGTCCAGTTTATAATATTTCTTTTATGTGTCCCCCGCCATCTCGTTGGTGTGGATTTCATGGCCTCATCCATTGCCAACATCCTCTATTATGTTGGTACACTTGTCTCAAATTCTGACAAGAATTTTTCTAAGGGGTTCAGTCCATCAAATGTGGGTAGATTACTCACTATTGTGCCAATCCAGAGAACATCTCTAGTTATCCTAGCACATATTCTTGTATATACTTCGTACATCTGGTTCTACCAGTTTTCAGCGCTTCCTCTGAATGGGATGAACATGCACTGTCACTTCGCCAGCTCAGATTTTTGTCAGCTGTAGGGTTGATATAATCATGTTGTCTAGCTATTAATTTGTAGATGTTTTCCAATTCAAATGTGTGGTCTTCGTCTCTGATAGGTTATGTGTATCATGGACCTTCATCTAGATCTAAAGGTGCAATGACCTTAAGGCCATCTTTCTCAAATGTCATGTGTCTTTTCTTTAAATCAACAACAGTGGAATTTTCGAAGGCCCAATCAATTCCCAACAATGCAGGGTAAGGGAAGCTATCATCAACAATTTCAATTACCTCAAAATCTGTAAAGGTTCTTACCCCATTGATGTCCATTGGGACATGCTCTAATCGTCCAAATGGGCTGACAGCTTGCTGATTAGCCATGCAAAGCTTGATAGGGGAATATATTAGCTTTGGTTTTCCCATCAGTGCCCAAGTCTGCTTCATCATGACATTCACTTCTGACCCTAATTCGAGGACCACATAGTTTATCTCATACTCTCCTATCTGAGCATTCAAGTGTAGTTCTTTATTTGTCCTTCTCCTTCTTCCAATTTGGTGCACTTCTCTATTCAGTAAGGGGTCTATTTTTCCTAGTTCACACTGCTTAATGAGATCTTTTAATTCTTGGACAACACCTTTATCTTGAATCATCTTAACACAAGTGTGCAAGAATTACATGAGTTTTCTTACCTCTTTCCCTTCTGTTGGTGATGCAGACGGATCAAACGCCTAAGGCATACCGTACTCTTTGATTTCTGGTTGTCTCTTTGATGAATATCCTTGATCTCCTTTGAACTCTTTCCTTTCCTCCTCGAATATCTGCCTTTCTTTCTTAGCATCGAACGTTGGGGTCTTTTCTATAGCTTTCCTAACTCCATGGTCGTTTTCATTCCTTCCTTGGGTTGCTTTGTCTTCTCCTGTAGCAGTGCCTCCTCAAGTAATAACAGTGATTCTAGGGTCTGCTCCACGCAGTTCAACATATATTAGTTGTACTTGTGGGCTCTATTGGGTTCCTCATTTTCCCTGAAATTTAGCCAGTAGCACAGGGCATTCTTCTATGACATGCTTGAAGGAGTTACAGTAACTACAGGTTGTGCAAGGATTCTGACAATCCCTTGTTAGATGGCTTGGTTGTGCGCAATTGTAACAGATTATTTGTCCTTGGCCTCGGCCCATACCTCCTCCTCATCCTCGTCCTCTGTAGCTACCACGAGGAGTGAAATTTCCTCTCCCCATATATTTGTACTGCAAAGTGTTTCCCTCTTGTTGTACTTCACCTTGAATATTGTATATGTCTCTAGACCTTTCATGCATGAGATCATAAGCTCTAAAATCCTGATCATCATGCCCCACTGATTTACAAAATGTACAATACAAGTTTGTGGGTTTCTGGACATACTTCTGCATGTAATAGCACTCACCTGGGCAATGCCTATTTCTTCATACCTCGCACCATGGTAGGTTAACTTGATTTAAGGGGCTCGGTGCTTCTGATGCCAAGTACTCATGAAATAAAGGGTAGTGTTCCTTATCATGGCCTTCATATCTGCATCTTACACACCAGATATCTTCCCTTTTGTCTTTTCCCTTATCTTTCTTCATATCCTCGACCTGTAAAGACAAACTAGTTAACTGGCTCATGATCTGGCTAATGCCTGAGCTAGATTCTCCCATCGGTGTTGATTCAAGCTTCATGGTGATCTCCAAAGCTTCTTCCTGAGATGCAATCTTCTATTGCATCAAAGGGATTCTTATGTGTGGTAACAGTGCAGTGATGAACCACTCTTTGTTTTTTTCGTCAAGGATATGGAAAGTTAATCGGCCTGTCAGGGTCTTGAATCTCTGGTCGAACTCCCAAATAGGTTCTGCTACCTTTTGTTTAATTTCTTTTAGTTCCTTAATACATTGTGACTCTGACTTAGGTTTCTTAAACTCTGTAATCAGTGCATTCTTGATCTCATTCAGGGGCTTAGGCTGTGTCAGTCCTTGGACAAGTTTCATGTACCATCTCAGTGTGTGGTCCTTTAGCGTAGTGCTGAACTAGGTTCTCTTGATGGCTTCATCAGTGATACTTTTAATATTCCATACATCCTCACACAGAAACCAATGTTGATCTGGGTCTTCAGATCCATCTCCTCTAAATATAGGGAGTCTCATTTCATCTACCATAAAGATGACTAGGGTTCTTGTCTAAGTAGATGTTGGGCTACTGGTAACAGTACTCTGAAGACTCTGGTGGGTCTGACTATTCTGACTACTAGGTATTGTTGAGACAACAGGAGGATTAACGTTACTTACTTTAGTATTTCATGTAGTTCCTAAGGTTTCTGGCTCTCTTTGGCATAGTTATTCAGCTTCACCTTTTTCTATTCTGGTGGGCTCTAGATTCTCTTCGTCTGTTAGATCTGCCTCTTCTCCAATATCGAAACCTTCTTCATCGTAGTTTTTCTTAAACAAATTCTCAAGGTGAACTCCATGGAATACTTTCCCACTATGCGTATGTCCTGCTTCTATGTCGTTGTCACTGTCCGAGATCTTGAACATTATCCTTCTCAGGTCCGATCAATCTAATGTATCTTCAAGATGTGCTTTTCATGCAATAGCATCTTGATTCTTAGCTTCAAGAAGTGCAAAAACTTTTCTCTGGGTCCCTTGAAAAAGTATCTCTTGGCTTGACTATATGATTATGTTCTGTCAATAGCAAACTCAGTGATATACCCTTCAATGGTACTATCAAACCAGTGATCTCTGGATACAACATTGTCAAGTCTCTTGACCTTCTGGATCAATATTGGTGTCCAAACCACAGGGAGTCTAGATCTGATTTCAAACTGTGTGTCATCTAACCTAGCCAACCACTCATGTAGCTCCTGATGGATTCCTCCAAAGAAGATCTCGTGAATGTCGATGATGATGTATCTTTGTAGCCAATCCTCAGTGCTTATTTTAGGTTTCTTGTTCTGGGATTCAACGAAGTCCTTCTCTTGCTCCTCTACCCACTTCTGAATATCTGTCTTCAATGGGAACCACCTTGACATTCCCTTAAAAAGATCCTGTTCCTGGCAACAAAACCATTTGTTAGCACAGGGGCAAACCCAGGGTTCAGCTCCAAGAGTGCACCAACAAGCCCTAGCTACTAGCCCTTTTGGCAGCACCTATGAAGCAGATGCAGTCTCACACGAAGCACCTATGAGGGGGTTGTAGGATAGAGATGTCTACAACCAGGGGAATATCAAGTGGTTCTTATTGCAACAACAACATAACATGCATCTATCATTAAAGTAGCTAGATCTTTCCTTCATAGCTATAGATCTGATCTAACACAACAATGCAAACAATAATACAACAACAACAGAGATCAAAGAATCAATCACACATCCACAACACAAGGTATACGTGGTTCACCATCTCTCTAGGGTTACGTCCACAGAACTGTGCTTATGATTTATTAAGGAAAAGCATATAGTTCTTGTCTGCACTCTCAACTAGCAGATCTTCTTTCTTCTCTCTCTTTATCTCCCCTTCCTGCGCACCCAACTGCAAGACTTGATCTTCACACACAGCTAAAGATCTTACAATACCATAAGTCTCTCTCTCTCATCACCTCTCTCCCCCAATACGATAATCTCTCACACAATAATAGAGCTAGATCAACAACAATATCATACCAATACTCAATGAACAATCCAACCCAGGTTCTCTTGACCTTTATTTATACATTACAATACCTCACCGACAGCCTTAGGCCGAAACCTAGGTGCCAAAACCCTAAATACAAAAACCCTAGGTGTCTAAAACCCTAGGTTAACTTGACCCTCTTTTTTCGAGCTTCGCTAGCCTGTCTTTCCTTCCTTCTCACGTGGTGTTCCAAAGCATCCAACGGTGGATTTTCCCACTTTCTAAGTCATCCTCGATCCCTCTCCCTTATTGATCTGTCATCCTCAATCTCCTCATCCAACTGCTTTATTTTCCACACTTCACTCCATCATTTATATCCTTTTTCTCGCTTTGACCCAGTGGCAGTCACTGTGTCTCCCGCAAAACTTGCTTTTTCCATTTTCTTCCTCGTTCTTCACTTCCTTCCATAACCCAGGGCAACCAACACCACTTCAAATCCTTTGTCACACATTTGACTTACACTGAGAAATTTATGTTTCAACCCATCTACAAGAAGAACATCCTGGGCTTTTCCTTTACCATTACTCAAACTCACTATCTCTTTACCCTTGATTTTACTTGGTTCGTCATTTCCAAAGGTTACATTTCCTATTTTGCTTTTACTTATAGACAGAAAATTATCCTTGTCTCCATTCATGTTCTTGGAACATCCACTGTCTATATACCAGGGGTCTTTTTGTTTTTGAGCTGAAAGTACTTGACCACATTTTTCACTATCTTTCTTTTTCCATGTGTTGGCATTTCTAGCTAAAGGATTTGTCCTTGGATCTGCCTTGTACTTCTTCAGATGGCAGTTTGCAGCTTTGTGTTCGAAGTTATGACAGTTACAACATTTGAGCTCATTGTTCAGTAGGTCAAAGTGATTGGTGCTATGTTGTCTATTCATTGGCTGCTTAGTTCTATGTTGTAAAGATTATTTATTTCTTGACATCCTCAGTTATATGTCTCTAAACTTAATTTGACAATTTGCAATCTTATGACCAAAATTAGAACAGTAAAAACAGTAACCATGGAAGAAATTTTGGTACCTGAAGGATGGCCTTCTCATTGGAATTTGTTGCTCCATCTTCTGATCTCTTTTTTTTTTATCAGGGGTCATATTGTATTTATTAGCTTTTGGTGACAGAGTACTCTCATGGTCTGATTGTCTGTTGACTTGGAACTTGATCATCTTTACTGGCTCTTTGCTGCTTGAACCATTTACATAACCTAAACCAGTCTTCAAAAAAGGAGATCTTTGTTTGCTTAGAATGTCGTTTAGTTATGTTATGGCTTTAATGCTTGGAATATTTTGGAGATACAATGTTTTAAACTTCTCCATCTCTTTTCTGGTTTTTACTACCTCTTCTTCCAATGCTTCACATCTTGCCTTCTTTTCTGATAACTGTTGTTTCAGAAAGTCCTCTATTTTATTTGCCTCTTCTAATTCCACTTTTAGTAGGGTAAAGTCTTCATCAGGTTCTTTATTGTCTTTCTCGAACTGTATCAGCAATTGTTTTTTATTTTTCTTCTTAGATCTGAGTCTAGCAATTTCTTCTAGAGAACTGATCAATTCTCCTTCCAATTCAACCACAACTTCTTCATCATCAACATAACTTCCTATTATTTTATTATCATAATCCTTTTTGGCCATAAGCATAAAGTCATTAATCTTATCTTCACATGAAGAGTCACTATTTGTGTCTTCTGAAGAGTCGTCATT
Source organism: Picea glauca (assembly GCA_000966675.3). Lineage (NCBI taxonomy): Eukaryota > Viridiplantae > Streptophyta > Pinopsida > Pinales > Pinaceae > Picea > Picea glauca. The sequence goes on from JZKD02S2023304.1 coordinate 1,217,048, forward strand.
GTTTACACATAAACTTTTATTTTTACCAAATCTCTTGGGTTTGTACTTCTATTCACCTTCAGAATTTTGATAATGTTTCTTGTGTGGACACTTAGATGCAAAGTGACCTATATTTCCACTGTTAAAAATTTTGAAGGTAAATTTTCCTTGGTACTTGCCTGATCCTTTCTTTAGTCTTCTCACAAATTTTTCTTCAATTTCATCAAGCTCAAAATCCTCATTCTTATCTTCTTTAAATGATTCTTCTCTAAAGGTGGTTTTATCATTACCTATCCTCATTTCATAGGAAGTCAGAGTTCCTAGGAGTTGGCTAACAGATAGATCTTTTAGATCATTAAGTTCTTATATAGAAGATACCTTTGGGTTGAACCTATCTGGCAGAGATTTCAAAATTTTATGAACTAAAGAGACATCCTCAATTTTTTTACCAAGTCCTATCATTTCATTTACTTGTTCTTCAACTCTCATAAAGTACTTCCCAACAATTTCATCCTCTTTCATATTTATCTATTCAAACTGTAATCTGTAGGTTTTAAGCTTGGCATTCTTTACCTTCTCATTACCTTCATAACTACTGATGAGTTTGTCCCACATTTCTTTGGCATATTCTAAGTGCATAGATTTTACAAATTTTGTTTCTACAAGCCCACTCAGAATAGAATTCATAGACTTAGCGTGGAAGCTGAATTCTAACTTGTCATCCTTAGAAGCTAGTACAACTGGTTTTACATAACAAGTCTCTACCACATCCTAGACATCTGCACCTAAGGCCATTATGTAGGTTCTCATCCTAACTTTCCAGAAGGCGAAGTTTGTTCCATTGAACAAGGGGGACTTATTGGTTGAAGTTCCTTCATGGCTAGTCATGTTTAAGCTCTAGGATCTAACCTTAGATAAAAGGAACCCACTCTGATACCAATTCTTGGACAACTGAGAGGGGGGGTGAATCAATTGTTACTATGCTTAAACAATTATGCCCATTTTAAACTCTTTACAGAACACTTAATCACAATCACAATAATGTAGGGAAGTAAGCAATATAATATTCAACATCAATCACACACATGAAATATACAGAGACAGATATTTCCCAAGGAAACCCATAAAGGGAAAAAAAAATTCTTCTTGATATGATAAGTAATCTTTGTTTTCTATACATTATCATTCTTATGAGCTCAAAATCCTCTTGAGGCTAAAACCTCTGTTTTACAAGCAACAACTTGTTGAGAGCACCAAATCTATGGTTTCTCTAGCATCAACTAGAAGGAAGCACCAACTCCTTGAGTGTTCCAGCACAAACTAGATGGAAGCACCAACTTTCAGTCACACAGCACCAACCTGTATAACAGAGAACAATATTTCTCCCTTGCACCACACTACCACCCTGAGATATAAATCTTTGCTTTCTTAAATTTATCACAGTGATACAACATTTATCAATGGCTTACCAGTCTCATCACTGTTGTGCTACACATCTCTTCTCTACCTACATCAGTGTCTTTCTAATCACATCCTTTGCACTTTATGTTCTCCTGCGTTTTATGCTTTGTGCGTCATATACATTCTATGTGTTATGCCTCAGCGTGCTCGTCACTACATCAATGTTCTTCCCTACAAGTTGTTCACTGTGTCTCATCCTCCCCACCACATAGCTAACTACAAAATCTTCCACACTTCTCTGGTCTGCATATTTTCCTCACGTCGAGTCCTCTACCTAATCATCATGGAAACTCTTCGTCATCTCTGGCGGTTATCCTCGGTGTGTTCATCATCAGTGGGCATTATGTTGAGATTCCTTAGCTTCTCTGGCAGTTGAAACTCTTTGTCTTCTCTGTCAATTACAGCTAGTCAATTATGGCTTCTTTGGATTCTAATCCCCTTACTTCACATGTTCACTGGTGGTGACCATACGCCTGGGCTTAATGAGTGCTTGATCACTTATCAATTCAACGATCACAATTCAATCTCCTGAAATGGACGACTATCGTAACTTCGACATTTCTCCCTTTGGAACTAATGGGTTTAAAAACTTTCAAAAACTTTTGAATCAAAATTCCCGAACATATTAGATGGTTTACCTTTATTTTGCAGAAACGGGTCAATCATCAGATTTTATTCTTACAAGGCTTAATCTGATGGCCATGAATTAATCAACCGTTGAGATGGATGGCCACCTTTTACTCTGAGTCTTCGACTATTATACTTATGTTATCCTTCCACTGTATCTTGATCAATGGTTGAGAGTGCACTCGACATCAGATCGACAGTCTAGATCTCCTTCGGGTCTCCAGACTTTGGAGATTTCAACTTACGCTATCCTTCCACTCGAGTAGATCGACGGATGAGGATGCTCCCAAAGTGATCTTTCATATCGGATGTATTGTGTCCACTTCGGGACTTCGGCATTTGGGACTTTCGATCTTTTTTCATTTTCTAGTGGTGAAACTCCTGAAGTAATTCTTCTGGAGTGACATAACGTATTGACGTCATGTGTTGACATGGCACGAGCCAGTTTCCTCTTGACACATGTCATCATCTGATTATGCCATGTGTACTTGCTGACATGGTGTTTTGACGTGATCTTCCATATGTCTTTGCTGACATGATCTGCCACATGTTCATGATGACGTGGTATTCTGATGTGGTTTGCCACGTGTCCTTGCTGATGTGGTCTTCTGAAGTAGTTCTCCATGATCTAACGGTCATCGTATGTTCCCCAAATCCAATGGTCCTTATTCATTTCAAATTGTTCGGGCTTCGGGTTTTTCAAATCTCAAACTTTCCAGAGCGTAACCTCCTCGCATCTTTATATCCGAAGTGAATGTTGTTCATCGATCATGATCCTAGATCTATGGCTCGATCTATCTACGATATAGATCTTCTAGATTATCTTGTCCTTCCACTTAGAATGATCCAACGGCTGACGTAAATTCGCATTTTGGGGACTTCAAATCTCAAGCTCTCTGGAGTGTAACCTCCTCGCATCTTTAGTTATGAAGTGAATCTTGTTCTTTGATCATGATCTTAGATTGATGGCTCGATCTTTCTACAATGCAACTCTTCTATCTTATCCTGTCCTTCCACTTAGAATAATCTGACGGCTTACAAGAATTCAGATAATCAAATTATCAACCCTTTTAGCTTATCATGTCCTTCCACTAAAATGTGATTCAACGGTCATGAGGACACTTAAAGCAGATCAATGGTCGATGATGATTTCAGAACCACAACTTGTGAGTGATTTAACTCAATGCCCAAACTCCGCAATTTGAAGTTGTACATTGTCGGTGAGTCAACCACAATCGTCGATATTCGAAGCTATAAGATTAGACAGTCCTGACTAATTGCGAGATTGGAACTAGTGTGATATTTAATTCACCTTTCAATCTCCGCAATCTATCCTTGTCATTGATCTGGCGATTGCACATCCGATGGTCACAACTCAATATGACTTAAATTTATCGCTTCTTGGATAAACCACAGTCGTTGATCTCTGAGTCTATGAGATCTGATGATATAGACCAATTGTGGGATTAGAACTAGTGATTTCTTTAATTCTTCTTTCGCTCCCCTCAATTTATCCCTGTCGTTGATCTGGCTTGTCAATCTGACGGTCACGATCCTCCAATGATCCTCAAGCCCACGGTCACTCATATGACCCACGTCCGTAATATGAAATGATCAACATGGTCGATTTCTTGATCGGACGACTAATGAATCTTCTCACCCTGAGCTTAGATATTCATTTGCTAACCCTCCTGAGATTTTATCTTCATTCTCTTATGTACTGTGTTTTCCTTTTTGAGTTGTGATATCTACATAACTCACGCTATTCCTCTTGAGATTTGATTCCTTCTAAGATTTGATTCCTTCTGCACACTCTGCCTGTAATCATGCCATCGTCGTTTTTTTTCTTGCCATCAATGACAAGAACATGATTTTCTGTAAATCATGCCAACATATTTATGTCAATGAAAAAGAGTCCTCTGCAACATAGTCTAAGTTTCAAGAGGTTCTCATATGGACCCAAAAATATAATACCCCTGGTTTTACCTTTCTCTCTCATCCTGAACAAGTAAGACGCGAAATGGCCCTAAAAGACTGGGAAACAAATCTAAAAGAAAGAAATAAACTTGCCATAGATGTAAAAGAGGTTTTCCTAGAGGCATTATCTTCAATAAATAAAAAGTTGATTGAGTTCGAAGGGAATAGTATCTCAGAAGCCTTGGGGTAGATCGAAATATAAATTAACTTGCAAAGATCTAGGAAGAACAAGGAAAACACTCAGGAATCCATTTCAGAGATGAGCCAGATTGATATACTTAAAATCAATGAATGGTTGGTTAATCCAAGTTCACAATTTCAAGTCACAGTCCAGGAGGTGTATAGGATCCAGGAGAATTTGCCACAAATATGGAAGAAGATGTTTTCTTTTGAACTGAATGAAAGGATTGAACCTTCAAGATTTGTGGTAGCATTAATGGATAGATGCACCCAATGCATCGAACAATGAAAAGTGAGTGTAGTTGGGAGAAAATGATAAAGAATGCACAATGTCCACCTTCTCCACCAACTATACCTTTCACCTTCCAACAGTCACTTACCTCGTCTATCCCTATCACTTGCATTCTTTCATCCACTCATGCTCCCCCATCATTTTTTTCATGAACAATTACTCTTCCATGTAACCGTTATCCATCCTTTAACAAGACAATGTTGAGCTACGCATTTAATTATCCCCTCCATAAATTCAACTACAATTCCTTGCCCCACTGAACACACCCAAAGGGACAGATGGCAACGAGATCCATGGCCGAGACAGTTAGCCAAATTATTTGACTGGCATAAATGACATGTGTACTCAACTCAAAGATCAAAGGAAAGTGAGCACATCTACAAGCAGACAAAGAGACAGAGGAAGCGCCAACAAAACTCAACAATATTTGCATATTGTTATTTTATTCAGATGTATTCTATTTTTAGTGAAATATTGTGGGAAGTCAAACGGTTTTCAGTTGTGACAAATTTTGTATAAATACATAGATTTTATATCTATTCATGGCTTCTTCTTTCTGAATGTAAAAGAGAAACTCTTTTTGAGTATTAATACAAGTGCAGACAGAGATTCTAAATTTCGTTCAATTTGAGTTATGTGTTCCTCTGTGTTTCCATTTCTCTAAATTTATTTCTGCAATTCTTGAAGAGTGATTGATTTCAATTTAGTATTACATCTATTGTGATCACATTATATCAGCAGTTCATTCAACAACTTTTCCTCTATTATTACTGTGAATAAAACAAGACCTGTGATCTGTGTGAATTATTGCATTTGTATATCTTGTTCAAGGGTGCATCTTCTACTTTTCTTCTACTACAAACAAGGTGAGACTTATCTGTAATTGATACCTGACTTTGTTTAAAAGTTTTGTAAATATTTCTACATCATTCGACATTATAATTGTGACTCAGATAACGAGATACAACCTCTGTATTGTCTTATCGTTAATTTCATTTAAAGATCATTTCTCAAAAAACTGAAGGTAGAAAAAACACTCATAAAAATATTTCATTTAAAACCTTTGATGCCTGACATTATTCTTTGAGCCTTAGAATCAATCTCAAGAACAACAAATCCCATGTCATCCCCTTGAGTGTGACTCTCCTTCTTTCCTTTGTATTGAAGCACATATCCATTGTTTTGTAGTTGTTTTTTATTGGACCCAAAGTACTAAGACACTGCACACCTAGGATGATATTGGTGTCAAGAATGTCTACCACATAAAAATCAGGTGTCAAGGTGTATTGGCCTAGAGTCAAGCACATTTTTGGAATGTACATATCATAAGATATGGTACGTCCCCATGCTACCTTAACCAAGAACCCTTCAAACTCTATTGTGGGTAGATTTCTCCTCTCCACCATGGCTATATCAATGAAGTTATTGGAAGCTCCTCCATCAATCAACATTGTTTCCCTTTGTCGTTGAACAACTCCTTTTATTTTGAAGGTGTTAAATTTCAGTACCCCACTCATAGAAGCAATAGTGACCCTTTTAAGGCCTATTTCTGGGGGTAAAGGTGTCACATGACCTTGCGCTGGAAAAGCTTGTTCTTCCTCTTTGAGGTTTTCTTGCATAGTAGGGATAGCTCCATCATCTTCATCACCTACCTCCTCATCACTGTCATACACTACCTCAACATAGTGGATTTTTCTCTTGCCTAAACATCTATGTCATGGATACCAAGGGTCCTTGTAAATGTAACATAACTACTTACTTATTATATCTCTTCTTGTAGCTTCATCTAACTTCCCCTTTCCTCTGTCCATTGGTCTAGTGTCATGGCCTCTTGGAATAATGGGTGGCTTAGGTGTAAATCTATTTTTATTGGCTATTCCAACTAAATCCCTGGTATGCTCAATGGCATCCTATAAGGTTATAGGCTTGAAAGCCTTATCCCATCCCCTCACTAGTTCTATCATCCCATCTATGAACAACATAAGTAATCTAGATTCTTCCACATCTGGAACCATCACTGATACTCTTTTAAACTCCTCAATAAATGTATCATTTGAACCTGTTTTCTTAAGTTGTGTAAGCTCCTTGAAATGATGATCTGGGTCTCCTTTGTCAAATATGTCATTTCGTTTTTGAGTGAATTATTTATAAGAAGTGATGCACCCATGGCCCAAGATGGTTATTCCATAGAACCACCATTCATGTGCCTTCCCCATCAGATACATAGTTTCAAATCTGATATATTTCCTTTCCTTCATAGGATTCAATTGGAGGTAAGAATCCATCTTGTGTACCCATGTTGTAACATAGATGTGATCTGATCCATCAAAGGTGGGTGGATCCATTTTTCCATCCTTTCTTCCAAGCTCATAGATAACACCCTTGTAGCACTCCTTGGATCTCCTTTTCATCTTCAAGTGGAAATATTCTCCCATAGAAACCTGTCTCCTGAACCCTGCACTCATGGCATTGTATTCCCTTTCTGCAGTTTCCCACTCATCACCAAAACTTTCTAAATCCAAGGAATTAGTATCCCTCCTTTGTGTATCTAGGAAGGTAGGCATGTACAGCCTAGGGGTAGTCCTATTTATTGTGTGAAATGGACTTGGCCCTCCATTATTGGATCGATGCTCCTCCACCTAACCTCTATGTATGGATTCCTCATGATTTCCATTACTTCCATGAGATCCACTAGCTTCATGGTTTCCCCCATATGAGGATGGGTCTTTTCCATGCCTTTGCTCCATCAAAAACTGAGAGAAAATATTTTGATATTTAGTCTATTCCTCCAACAAGACTATCATTCTGTATTGTCCCCTTTGAAAATTAGTAAGAGATAATTTGATCTCGGACTATCCCAAGGATAGGTGGTTCTACATTTCTGCAAGTGTATGATGCATAGTTTCTTGGCTGCTTTGAAGTACCTCCTTCATTGTTTGGGTTACTTTATCTACCAAAATTCTAGTCTCTTCATAGGTATCATTTTTGTTTTCATGCATTTCTCCCATACTAACTTCCTATTCTTCCTCTTCTAGATTACCTGTTATTGGTTGACCCCCACAGCCTCTTCTTATAGTCATCTGTTATTTTTTCATAGGCCGGTGAAGGAAATTCATTCTGATACCATTGTAATGCTCCATAGAAATTTTGACCAGGAACTAGAGTTTTTTGTTGTTTGTTGTTGTTTGTAGTTGTTTGATTTTTGGAAGTTGAGTTTACAGAAAGATGTGTTAAAGAGTTTTTCTTGGATTTTTATTGCATTGAAGACATAACAACAAGATTTGAACACTGTGCAAGGAAAGAAAGACACAAACAAGACAATAAGCTTCATATCTAATCATTATTTAATAATAGAAGAGATCCTCACACATGGATTTGTAGATTTGGTACAATAGAGAAGATATGGAGACTCTAGGTCTTCACCCACCGAATATAGCTTGTTACAAGATTAATTTATTCCCCTTCCTCAATAGAATCCTTTAGATCTCTGCTGGTATGACCTTGGATGGCTGGAAATGCTCAATATTTCAGACTTCTAGTGAATGGCCTCCAAACAATACCAAAATACCCTCAAAATGTAGATCTAGGGTTGTAGAGTAGGGGGGATCCAAGTTTGAGTGAAAACCCCCAAGGCTTCCCTCAGATCTAAGATTTTCCACAATGGGTGTCGCGCCCTCCTTTAGAAATTCATCCCAAGCCAAAATAAATCATCCAAGAGGAAAACCCTTGGAGTAGAATCTGCAAAAGGGAGTTATGACACTAACAATAGACCTCCAATAGTGGATAAATACAGATCAAGTCTCCTCCAAGAAAATCGAGCTTCTTCTCTTCCAATGGTGTTCCCTACTACTGGAAAAACCTCAGATCTATACATCAAACTCCAAATATTTCATGTTGAATACCTGTGACTAGATTAGAATGGTGAGGGAGGCATATTTCACCTCCTTAGCCAAGCTTGAACCAGGAACGGAGGAATATTTCACCTCCTTGCTAGTTTCTAGGGTTTGTTCACTCAAAACCCTCAAAACATAAGCTGTCTAGATCAAGAGTGAAAGCGTGCAAGAGAATAAGGTTGATAATATCGTGAGAGGTGCACCCTCCTCTTTCTTTAATACCTCCTTTTTTATTATTTTTTCATTGAGTTGGTTTTTCCCACTTGCTAAGGTTTTAATTTAATTTTCCTTACAGCCACTTAATTCTTCCTTAACCTTTTACCAATTTCATTATAGTAATATGACTTTAGATATCCTAGTGAAAAAATCCATATTTTCCTTTCCCTTATTTGTCTTATACTATAGTCTAGAGGGGTAGCTAGACTACTACATCCTTGAGCTCTTATGTCAATGAGAAGGGGATATTACAAGGGCTCTAGTAATCACTTCCAAAACAATGTATAATTGGTAAATTCAAGCTAGTAGACAAGTTGTATGAAAAAACAGCAATATTGTTTCTCCCCTAGGGTTTAAACAAGTAATTTCATAATCATTGGCATGAAACAAGTAAATTTTACCAAAAACATTCATTACATGAATAAAAATGCAGATTTTCTACTTACTTCACTAAGAATAATCAATTCAAACCCTAGTTGAAGAGCATTCCACCATGAAAAATGCCAAGATACACCACCATAAATCTTCCCCAAGAGATGCACACTAGTTATTTTAGTCAATGACCCTTAACGAGGGAAAAAAATTCAGTCCACCACTTTTGTGTGATGAGTTATGATGAAAAAATGAACTTAGCCAGCCATATTTATATGGGAAATCCTGACTAATTAATCCAAAAGTTGTGTCCTTTCATAAAACAGAGCCTACATGTCAATTTGCTCTTAAAATTCAAAATTAAATCAATTTTCAAGATTAAAACCCTAAAGAGGGTGACATCATCCTTCCTAGGATGACGTTAAGCCTCCTCCATGAGACATTGAGGTCATAGAGAAAAACGTTGGGCCTCCAAAGGCCCTCCTCCATGCCACATAAGCCAAAACTTCAGCCCAACATCTCTCAATGCAAAACCCTAGCCATGGGTGACGTCATGGGGATACTAGGGTGATGTCCAAGATCTTGAAAGCCAACGTCCAGGTGGGGAAGGGTGGCCCCTCATTATCTAGGCCTTCTAGGGTGCCTCCAAAGGAAATGTCATCTTCCTTCACTGTGAAAATAGGTAGTCATTTTCTTTCCCCAAGACTAGGGTCTCTGCATCCATCCTTGGGCTTCAAGCCCTCATGAAGGTATGCATGGATCATCTCCTCATGAAAACTTGTCCACCAGGAAAAGTCCTGTAAAGACAACAAGTATGCCCTCTAGGGGTCCATGAGTCACAAGTATCATAGCAAGTAAATTACCTCCAATAATTAAATTACCCGAACATGTGCATCAAACCCCCCTTACCCCAAACAAATGCTCAAATACGTTATGCAATCTAACAAGTTAGTCTTGGAGAGGGTCTCAGCGTGTCCTATTGGGATAATCCCTCTTAAGTTTGGGGTGTTTCCCAAGTGGAGTCTAGTCCAATTCATGCAAGTGTATGAGGTGTCATGGGGTAAATATTTGGGCATGGAGTGCATGTGATAATAGGGAAATGTAGAGTCTTATCTGTGGGTGCCTTTGTGGAGGGTGAGTTGCACCTTTTCATGGATGCAATTTTTTCCTAGCCCATTCATTGCCATTTATTCTTATCTTTATTTATTTTGATCTTTTTCTCTTGTGCTACAAGGAAATAGTTGAGTTCCATTTTCCTAGATTGATGACCAAAGATGATAGTGTTATCCACAAACATTTCATGGAAACGATAAGGATGGCTCATAATGAGATCCCTTTTCTCTTGGCTATGCCACCAAGAGGCACTACCCTGGTTTGGTGACTAGATAGGTGGTAATTTCATACCACTACATGTCCATGGTCATAATAGGCCAACTCATTATCAGACCTCATATCCTTAACTAGTACTTTGAGTGTTTATGTTATCTTGTGGGTCCCCTTTTCTTACTTAAAATCTTTTCATTACTTTCTCGAGGATCCTTGGCGAAGCATATTGAAGGTTTCAAAATTTTCTTTTAACTCTTGCCAGCTACTTTTACCCTCTGGGCCTTTAGCCCCTTCTTCCCATGAGGTAAGGTACAACCCTTCTTGGTGTAGACAATCCTAATGCCCAAAATAAAGGGGATATGTAAGGAATAAAGATGGAAAGTGGTAACTATGGAGGGAACAGATGATGACTGTTCAAAGATCCACCCAGTAGCAACCCATCCTAAAGGGGAATCAACTTACTAGGGCATTGTGTCACCCTCCTAGGTTTGAAAAAGGAAAAGAGCATAATTTCCAAGAAAATGTCATGAAATGAAGAAGGATTCAAATACAACATGTTCAAATGCTTCAAAAATCAGAGTGATACATACCATGATACCCGGACTGATTACCTCATGGAGCAAGACCCATTGTTACTTTAGGACCAGGATGGTGTGATGGGTGTTGTTACTGGTGCTATGTGGATTGATCTTGAAGAAAAGAGGGGCCCTCTGAGACTATGCTTAGGTCATCTGGATCTCGGAACTCCATGTATGGAACCTATAGGCCTCGAGACACGATATCCTTAGATATCCCTAGGCTAGGGGATAAAAAAGGGTTTACATATTCAAATTGGGTAGGATCTATTGATGATGGGAAAATCACTACAAGTTATATTTTCAACCTTGGGCCCAATGCAATTTCATGGATAAGTAAAAAACAACATGCAGTGTCACTTTTATCATTGGATAAGTGTATAAGGTAGTTATTTGTGCATCTCATGAGGCAATTTGGTTGAAAATTATACTCATTTATTTGCAATTTACAAAATTTTATTCTACAAAACTCTACTATGACAATCAAGTTGTATGTAAATTGGAAAATAATCATGTGTTTCATGATAATGACAAACATGTGTAAGTGAATTGTCACTTCATCTGACAATATGTGGAGAACAAACAAATTCAGTGATGATATTGTACAACTCAAGAAAAAACTACACACATATTTACCAAGCCTCTCTATCTAGATAAGTTTGTATATTCTAGAAATAATCTTGGTGTAATTTTTAGTGTGACCATTAGGGGAGGATGATAAAGTATATGTAACGACCACTCTAATCACTAGGAAGTACTTATTCACTTTAGTCAATAAAGTACATGTTAGTGCATAGTACATCATTATTGTTTCATAAGTTAGAATTATCCCAAGTCACTATTGATTAAGTTTAATTAAATGGAATGCAAAGAGCCACTTTGGATATGAAGAGGCACCTTAGTTTGTATCATCATTTATATATTGTTTTCAAAAACAAATGCAAGTGATTCAAATTCTCTCTCTCTCTCTCTCTTCCATCACCGTTGTACTCTCTTTTCTACCATTTGTTTATGCATTTACAATAGGAGTTGAGAGATTAATTGGAATATCATAAAGGGAAAGAGGTTTAAAACCATAAATAACCTCAAATGGAGAGTGCTTGATAGAGACACGGGTAGCCCTGTTATATTTGTGTCACAAAACATGTAATTAATGATCTCATTGTTTATTTTTTCATCGATGGATGTTAAAACATATCACAGGGTTCTATGAACTACCTCATTCTAGTTGTTGATTTGTGATCTATAAACTGTCGTGGATATTCCACTAGAACAAATCGTCACAAAAGATCTAATAAAATACTGAAATACTGAAATATTTACTATTGAGGTTATTTTTCCTTTAGATCTCTAGAATATTTAGTTACTGATTTTCTGCTTATGCATGAAATAGATAAAATGCGGAAAATAGAGAACAGTAAAATAAAATCACACCATCCACAAATAAACACAAGATATGACCTAGGAAACCCAATATGGGAGAAAACCCAGCTAGAAGGTGAGGATGCTCTGCTATCTTTTCTCTAGTATAAAAATGATGCAAGTACAAAGAAAGAGGCACTCTCTATGGAGTTTCCTTTGAATTTTGGCCTGTATGGCTACTATATAATCTCTCCTCCTCTGTTATTCTCATAGAATACAACTCCCATATGTTTTTCTCAGCTATGGAACAAGATACAATGAAAAATAATGGAAACCCTTATCCTCCTAGTGGCACAGTATTTAACATAGTCTGATAGCTATCTAGGGGTAGGTTTTTTACTTCCTCAACCCTCAATTATGATAGGGTTTTGGAACTTCTAAAATCTTCTTGAAATTGAAAACGTGGCTAGCCCCATACGCATGAGTAACGGGGGCTAACATGGCATCCTTTTGTACCATGGTGGTCAACACGATAGGTCAACTTGTGTGAGGCTTAACTTTCACATATGAGCTCTGACTAATGCAATTTTTGCACCATTGGAAAGGTCTTGATGTGTAGAATAGAGTCACAAGGTCTCAACTATTCTAGGGAAGTTTTAACCCCAAAAAATGTCATTTGATACCTCAAAATGACCCTAGAAGGTTCCAGACCTTAATTTTCCAAACTGGGACCTGCCACTAAAATGGCCCTGCAAGCTAATTCCTCTATTTTTTCCACTTTGAAAGGATCAAGATAGATGAAAAAAAATATAATTATCCAATCCATATCAATCATTGGATGGAATGAGGTCTCCTCTAACAACCTAAAATATTCCACAATTATTTCCAAAAATGACTTGGAAAATTGCATTCATAAGTAGAAATTATGGGAAACAATGAGCTAAAATGGTTCCAAACATGTTGGAAGAATAACTACATTGTGCTAGGGGCATCAATAGTCTCATTGCAAGAACTGAAAATTTCCATCTTAAAGAATCTACAAACTACTACAAATATATATTCATGCATTTATTGATTGGTATGAAAACGACTAATTAAGTCCTAGGAGATTGATTCTCATGCCATAGAGGGAAGTGGAAAATGCTCGTACAACCCAAGATTTCTATTAAAACACTTTCTTTTGATGCAATGTGAACATCTTCGTATGTAATTTTCCATATGTTTCCTCGTGGAAGGAAAAAAGAATACTTGCCATTGTAGATGCAACAAAGTTTTGGACACATCAAAATGTCATCCATATGATGAAATGTAGGCCTCCTTGAGAAGAAGAACAAGTTGGGGCACAAATTTGATTTAGCTTGTACAAAACACCATCCCAAATTGTGTAGTCTAGGAAGAGGATTTGGTTGACCATTGTGGGTTGTTAGATGGAGTGGACCTAGAGACCAAAATATTAGTCATGGGTATATTGATATTTCCACTTATCATACATTGCACATATTGAATCTAAAATGTTGAGGACCTTGATAGGGAGTATGTTGAGTAAATAAATGACTTTAATGGAGCTATCATTCGTGTACCTAATGACTATATAAAATTGTTGTATGTAGGAAGCCCATTTTAAATGTCATTATTCCTAAATTTTACACTATAATCAAGAATTGAAGAAGCTAATAATCAATATGGAGAACAATTTTGTTAGCAAAGATGTAGTGATCAGATTGCTTGTGAGCTTAGGCTAGCACATACAATTCCTTGTCATAAGAGTTGTAGTTGAGTTTGATTTCGGAGAGGGTATTTGAATGGTAGACAAATAAATGTTCACACCTATAATATATTGAGAAGATTTTTTCTTGATATAAAAATGCTAATACAAATCTATAATATAAAGCACTAGAGAGTAGAAAACATCACTCCTCAACTTGCTCAATCTACTCCAAGAATCTAGTGAAGAGTTATATACTTAGCAAATTGATTCAATGCACAAGCAATGTAGAAGTAATGGAGAATGAGATTTTGTCAAAATCCATGCCTCCTAGGAAACTCTTGAGATCAAAGGCATTAGTGGGAGTAGGTCATTTCTTCAAGACCATATATTTTTCAAGTTTTATGTGAACTCTAGTTTCATCCATCAAAAACCAAAATAATGAATGGAGGATTCTTCAAAGAAGGATTTATTCATCTTACACTTCAACTTTCACTGGCATAGGAGCTCCAAAATTGTTCAAAATTTTTCCATAGATCCTATTCAAGATCCATTAAAAACCAAAATGTCATCCAAGTATACCACCACAAACTTACTCATATGTGAGTGAAATATGTTGTTGATTTTCAACATGAAAGTGGCAAGGGAATTAGTGAGGCCAAAAGGCATGACCAAACATTCATAGACATTGAAATTCATGTCGAATGTTATTTTCCAAATGTGATTAGACTCCATAAAAACTTGGTGATACCCTAAAACAATATCTAACTTGGTGAAATACTTGGTTGCCCCTTTGAGTGGACCAAGAAGGGAATCAACCTCAAGTAATGGATAGCATGTTAGACAACAAACACCCAAATAGCTTGAAAATAGAAAGAGAAGTAACTCCATTCCTTGAGAATTTTATAGAATAATGAATGATAAGGCTCTTCAAGGGGAAACCATTTTTTTACAATATATAAAATGCACAAGATGAGATGCTTTGTAAAACTAGTTCTCCTTGCTATATACAGGAGACAAAGGGTACAATTAAAATTAAAAGGTCTAGTTGACCAATAAGGACAATATTATATAACAATATAAATTTAATAACTCAATAACTAGGGATTAACATGCCCCTCCCCTTCAAATAAGTGTTCCCCTTAAAACTTGATTAGATGTGGATGTTTCTACATGAAGAACTCATCTTCCCATGTCACCTCTTATACTAGTAGGTTCTTCTAGTTGTTGAGGTACTAAGTAATTACTCAATTTTGCAATTGTTTGATCCTTATTCCAAGGATTGTTTCTGGTTCTAGTGTGATTTCCCTTCTTCATTAATCTCTGGTAAAATAGTCTGAACTGGGATTTTCTCATCAATTACCTTCTTTAAGAAAGAAACGTGTAAGACTATATGTACATGTGAGGATGGAGGAAACTCAAATTTCTAATCCATACTTCGAATCCTCTGCAACACATTATAGGGACTATAGTACTTTGGTGCTAATTTATTTTCCTTATTTTGTTGCTTGAGGGTCCAGGGACATATTTTTGTATGGTTGTAGCCTTAGAGATACCCAATCCCCCACTTCAAATTCCCTTTCAGTGTGATGTTGATATTCTTGTTGTTTCATCCTATTTTGTGTTATATCCAAGTTATCCTTCAATAGTTGGAGAAAAACTTGTCGATGCTTTATGTGGTCCTCCACTACTTGAACCTTCACTTTCCCTCTCAAAGGTGATGTGATGGATGGAGTATGATAGCCATACAATGCCATAAATGGGGACATTTTTTTATGAATTATGGAAGGACATGTTGTACCACCATTCTAATAAGGGAAACCACTTGACCCATTTTGTCTATTTATTAGATGCAAGGAAACAAATATACTCTTCTAGACATTTATTTACAATCTCAGTTTACCCATCCGATTGAGGACGGTAAGAGGAATGGTGAGCCAATTGAGTACCCAAACAAGAAAATAATTCAATAAAAAATACTACCAGTGAAAATTGGATCTCTATCACTTACAATAATCTTGGGGATTCCATGTAGCTTATGAATTGTTTCCATGAATGTTACTATACTTTCTTTAAAAGGATGAGAAAGAGAGAAAAAATGAGCATACTTTTTGAGTGAATCCACCACTACCATGATGAAATTGTTTCCTTCAAACTTGGGTAGAAATATAATAAAATCCATTGAAACCTCTTCCCAGCATTGACTTGGTATGACTAATGGTTGTAGGATACCTAGGGTCTTGATTGTCTCTCCCTTATTCTATTGGAAAACCGAAAACTCAGCCACAAATTGTTTTGAACATCAATTTTAAGACCTTCCAAGAAAAAACCCTTCTTCATATTGTGGCATTTTTTTAGAAACCCCGAATGTCCTCCTATAGGAGAAGTATGTAATTCCAAAAGGACATTCTATTTGAATTGGGAACTCTTGTATAAATATAGGCGATCTTGATACCATGGTGAATCATTCTACCACAAAACTTTATCTAATGCACTTGGGTCTTATTGTAGTTGTTGAATGATATTTCATATATTATAATATTGCTTCCATTGTATCATTGCTTCTTCCACCCAATTAGATTATATTGTAGAATGGAAATAACACATAATAATCCCTTTGTGTCTTCTTCTTTCCTTGAAAATGCATTTTCCACCACATTTTGTTTTCCTTTTTTGTAGATAATTTCAAAGTCATAACCTAGCATATTTGTAGCCCATTTTTGTTTCTCTTCTGAAGATAATAATAGTTCCAAGAAGTACTTCAAACTATCATGATCTTTTTTTACCTTGAAGTGTATTCCTATTAGGTAAGGGTGTCATTTCTTAAGTGCATGTAATATGGTCAATGTTTCCTTTTTCATAAATGGGTTTGAGTAAGTTTTTTTCCTTAAGATAGCTACTTCCAAAGGAAAGGGGCATTCCTTCTTGCATTAAAAATTCACCAATTCCATGCCCTAGGGAATCACACTCCACAATAAAGGTTTTTATAAAGTCAGGCATGGCCAGGAAAAGAGTTGTACACATAGCCCACTTAAGTTTTTCAAAATATTTGGTTGTTTCTTGAGTCCAAGAAAATGCTTCATTTTTTAATAACATTGCTAAAGGTGCTTCTATTTGACCAATGACCATAATTCTTGACAAACTTGTGATAATATCTCATCAATCCTAAGAATCCTTTAATATTCTTCAATATTTTGGGAATTACCCATTCCATCATAGATTTAATTTTATTAGGGTCCACTTTGACGCCTTCATGAGATACAATATGACCCAAATATTCCACTTCTTGAACCCCAAAAAAACTTGGAAGGCTTCGCATATAGTTTTTTCTCTTCCAATAGTTGTAATACCATGTCAACATGTTGTATATTCTCTTCCCAATATTTGTTGTAGAATAGTATATCATTAAAAAATACTAATACAATTTTTTTGAGGAAGGGTTTTAAAGTAGAATTCATCAAGCTTTAAAATGTTGAAGGTGCATTAGTAAGGCTAAATGGCATCATCAAAAACTCATAATGAACTTCATACCTTCTAAATTTTGTTTTGGTGATGCCTTCTTACCTCATTATGATATCCAGAATGAAGATTCAACTTGGTAAATAATATTGCTCCTTGCAATTCATCTAATAATTCATCAATTATAGGAATAGGAAACTTATTTCTAATGGTCATTTTTTTATCTCTCTATTATATAGACACATATGTCAAGAACCTTCGTTTTTGTGAACCATCACCACTGGTGAAGAGAAATTACTTTGTCTAGGTTGAATGATGTCAACCTCTAACATTAGCCTTCAACCATATGCTCAATCTCACCCTTCTGTGCATATGAGTACCTGGAAGGCCTAATGTTAGGTGGTATACTTCCCAATTTCAAATGAATATCATGGTCATGGTCTTGAGAAAGTGGAAAATGCCAAGGAATATCTTCAAATACCTTGGAATAATTGTCAATAACTTTTTGGAGATCCCAGAAGCAGAGTGTCTAAATGTTCAAACATCTAGTAAGCACAATTGTGCAATTACACCATGGTATCCCTTTTTTACCAATTTTGTCATGAAATTAGAGATTATCACTTTAGATGGTTTTCCTTGGATACCTCTGAGTTTAATTTCCTTTCCTTTCGAGCAAAATCTCATGAAAATTTCCTGAAAATTAAGAATCATTGCTCCCAATGATTGTAACCATTGGGCTCCTAATAAAACATCAACACCACCCATTTGGATAGAAATAATGGGACTATCCAATAAATACTCCCCTATAGTGAACTTAACACTATGGCACTTACCTAAACAATTTATGGTACTTCCATTTGCAATCATTACTTAAAACTTTGGTGCTAGATATATAAAGCAATTGAGAAGTTCCACTAATTTTCAACTAATAAAGTTGTGGGTACTACCAAATGTTAGCCTTTGACTCTTATACAATCATGAATTCGTAGTATATTTCACATTTAAGGATACAATTTTTATCCTAAGTGTGTTTCTATATTCCTATTTTTCATCCTCCTACCTTATCTCCCAATTAGGTGTCGATGTGAGAGAAATTTAGGTGGTTTCAATCATGTATTACATACTTGTATCATTGAATGAATACAAGTGAGAGAGATTATGAGTTGAGGTATTTTCCACCAAAATTTATGTCTCTCGTCTTTATTTTTCTCTATCTTTTATCAATTGGTATCAGAGTGTCATGGTTTAATATCATGGGAGTTCTCCATAGAAACTATTAGATGAAGGATTGTTGTTGTTTTGGATTGACACCATGAATCTTAACTAACATATAAAGCCACAGATTTGAACACTATGAATATGGAGGTATGCAATATTTCTTAGAAAATAAAATGGAATGCAAGAGTTATTTTGAAGAAGATAAATTTTGTGAATATTATAATTTCTATAAAGACCTGTGGAAATCAAAGCCTATGTACATTCTCTCTAGAAGCATGGGAATATTTCTTATTATCTTTGGATCAATGGAAGAATAAGAGTGGTCATATCTAAATTTTTTGGTTAGTGAGAGTTTAATCATCAACGCAGAGCATAGAAAGAAAACATTGTATTGTTATTTGTTTGTTTGTGTATAGACATTGTTGTTCTTCCTCCATTGGAATCATTTCCCAACCTGTAAAAAACAAAGCTAGGTTCAGTCAAAGTTCTAGTAGATTTAACTTTGTGATGATATGAATGGAGTCACCTCATGCTCACAGGTCACAGACTTAAGAAAGCATTGTGTTATAGATTTGTTTCTCCAACAAAATTCTCTGATTGTATCGTTTCCTTTCAAAATCATGCTTGGGTATTTCCTAGTGATTGTCAAACTAGTATTGACTTGAGTCCACAAAATCATTGATTCGTCTCCATCCTAGCTTTGCCTTTAGGACTTCATAACAACTTTGAAATATATTCTTAAGTGAAGGGAAAACTAATCTCAAATAGTATTCACTCCAGAATAATAACCATATGTGTGGCTTGATTAGGTGTCATGCTAAGCTATATACCCCAAGTAAAACTTTCAGAGAGATTTGAGTTCTCTAAGGTTACACCCAACATCCCCGACACCAAACACTCAAGAAAAAAATTCAACCTAGATCTCACTTTGGTAAGAAACCTTTGGTCTCACTTTCACAATTAAATTTGTTAACTTCTAAAATAAAAGACTATAGCTTATTTAATGTGCCATCTCCCAAAACGCAATTGCATCTTTTTTGGTGCCTCCACATAGAACTAGCATGAGATTCCTAGCCTCTAGCATCAATAATTATGGATCAAAAACTATAATAACTACAAAGCTTGGTACAACCACGTGTAAATATTGACAACCATAATAATTGCCAGGATCGGTACAACTAGGTGTAGTATCTCCTCCTGAAATTTCATAATCTTTTCATTATTGGCCCCAAATCTCTACACTTCTCTTTGCAGGATTCTCAAAGTTACAGGCTCATGTCTATATATTCTTCTATTAGATTCTATCTCAACATTACCCATGCTGACATGGAGACCTATGATCTCCTCCTCATGGATATAAGACCCTTAGGCATCTTCCATATCTCTAGTTCTCATATAGGAACCAAAGTTTGTTTTCTTGTATCTCTAATTCTACAAGAATGTGCATGCAATAATTATTGTTAGAATCAAGTATATTGAAAAAACATTATTAATTAGATTACAAGTCATCCTTCATTTAAAATTATGAAGAATACAAATGAACTAATACAATTTATGGGTTTAAATATTTCTTCTTCTTCTCAATACCTTTCCAACAACTATTTGTTTTCTCCAATCTGAGCTCCAAGATGAAAGTTATGGTCTCTAGAAGTTTAGTATGTTTCCCCATTTTACCCATGTATGCTACATGTGTCTTCTTTCTCTTCCTACAAATTTTACATACCTAGATTCCAAATATAACTCCACATTTGTCTTCCATGGTTCATAATTTTTCCATAGACTACTCATGTGCCCCAAACAGACCTTTGAGCAAGGAGTTATGCCCTCTGGAAGTAATATGGTACTGAAAATATATCCTCTACAGTTCCAATTGTAACTTTCTCATATGAGCTATGTTTTTCATCTGGAATAGCTCATTGGAAATCTCTCTCTGAATTATTTTATTTAAGTTATATAGGTAAGGTGTAGTTTAAAATTACACCCTATTCCCATGTTTTTTTCTACCTAAAAATGTCGTTTATGCCCTCGAAATCACTTTGCAAGTTAATGACCTTCAAAAATCATAAAAAATCATAGAAAAATCACTATTTTTACTATTATAAAAGTCTTTCAATCTGAGTCATAGATATCAAATTAGAAGAAATATCAATCATTGATCCATTAGACCTTCCATAGGCCCTCAGATGAATTTTCATTGTTGGTTGCCAACTCGAAGCAATTGCACCATTAATTTTTCACACTACATTGGTGATCAACGATTGGATATTTATTTGGTAAATCAAAATTTCTCACCAACTTCCCCAAGCCCTAGTCATCGGCCATTGGCCATTTTTCTTAGCAAACCAAAATTTTCCCATGAATCTCGTCAAACCCCAATCATTGACAATCGAACATCGGTGAATTTCCTTTGCAACCAACTTATTCAAAAATTTCATTGAACCCTCATCATCAGCAATCAGCCCTTGGCCATCTCTTGGATAACATGGAAACTATGTTGACATGGCATGACATGAAGATGTTGATGTGACATGACACGTGGACTCTGACATGACACTCTAGTTTTCATGGCATGACACATGGATGTTTATGTGGCATGGCATGTGGATGTTGATGTGCTATGGCACGTGGATGTTGACATGGAAAGACATGTCACCATCCTCCTTCCCTTTGTCGACGATCGGCAAATCCTCTTGGATGAATTGAACACCTCACTAAATCTGTCGACCCCCTATCATCGGCCATTGGCGATAGACATTTCCCTTAGTCGCATGAACCCTTTCACCAATTTCTATCGACCCCTGATCATCGGTCATCGGTGATCGAAGATTTATTTTGGCCAAAACAAACACTTTTATCATTTCGACAACCCAACCATCGACCATCATGATTTTTTTCCCAAACTAAATATCTTCACCAAAAATGTCGATCCGATCATCGGACATCAACAATATTTTTTGGCAAACTCCAACACTTAGAATTTTTCAACCAAATCCCAGATGAATCTGGGTCATCGATCTCCCATTCAAAACAATCTTGACCATTGATTTTCCAAACTTCTCTTGACTCTACTCATGAATCTCGACCGTTGATTTAATTCATTTTACCAGCCACCAAAAATGAATCTCGATCGTTGATTTAATTCATTTTACCAGCCATTGAAAATGAATCTCGATCATCGATTATTTAACTTCACCAATATGTGAAAATGATTCATTACCGTTGATTCTCTTATTTTTGCGAAACTCTGAAAGACTTATTAGTTTTTAATAAACTCATGATGAATCTGGGACAATGATCTTAAGATAAAACATGATATTGGTTGTCAATTCATCAAACTCTCTCCATTTCTTTCGCCTCCATTGGAACATGAATTTCGACCCTGTCAGTCGAATCTAACACTGCAATCTGGTTGATTGACGCCATTAAACGTCTTAGACAGTTATGAGGCATTTGAAACTCGAATTTGTTCACGAATTTAGGGATTTCTCCCTGATTTTCCATCATTTTTCCCCAAATTCGTCATAGATCGAAATATGTAACAATGAATTTTCCCAAATTCACATTGGTTCATGGCCCATGTGGGTCCGATGTTGAACCAGAATCTCTCCACTCTGTAATGCGCCCAGCCCCAAGTTGGGTCATGCAACTACTTTAATTGTGCATAAAAACAACGAAGCACATATAGAAAATTTCAACCACATATATGGAAATCCATTTGCATAATTTTACTCACAACAAGTAGCATTAACCCAAAATAACTCATATTAAGATGCACATCAACTATATCAACATTTACCATGAATAAATACAACAACTACATACACTTATCTTAGAAAGTATGCAACCAGTTGTAGAGGACAAACGTTCCTCCCAAATGTAGACTTATTGTTCCATTTCTCAACAACAATTCACCCCCGAGATGGGGCTATGAATTCACAAATGACGGTGGTCCCTAAGGATGGCTAATGTCCCCCTCTCAATAGTGAACTTCTCAGAGCTAATTCCATTCCACCAGCTCTATTCTCCACATCCCGCACAACCCAAGGGATGGGATCCCCCCCCCCACTACTCACAATCCCTCGGGCCTTTCCACTCCCATCTAGGGCTTCCAACATAGGTTGGACATGAAATCTCTCTGTTGGGAACTCAGGAATTCTACAACTGCAACAAGAAATCACACAGTAGAAAAATGTTTTCTTCTCTTGACAATTTTCAAACATAATGTTTCTCATAGGTTGATAGCCTCTCTTCCAATGAAATTATAGCTCCAAAAACCCACTATACATGCCCAATGTGGTAGCCTTCAAGATTTATCACTCCAAACTCTCTTTTTATCCAAAAATCTCCATGTAAAAATTGCTCTACATGCAAAAATGTGAATTGTAATTCTAATTCTCTACCCATATGAATTTCCTCTCTTTCTCTCGCTTTCTTGACTTACACTCTTCCCCAAGATAATTGTACTCATCCCCCATGCTCTCAATAACTATGGGATGTGACTTCTCACACCCACCCTCTTACATGAATTCCATGATTGGGCTCTATAACACTCAAGATATAATGGAATGTTCATAGTAAGGATAATTTAAAAATAAATGGACTTGGGTTTAACAGACATGGGTAAACTCTCCCCCTTGGACCCCTTCCCTCTCCTTTGAAAACTAAGCCCCCAAATCTATGTTCATGTCCATATACAGTTGGAAATATATTTAATTTATTATATTCAATTTACATCATTTACATATTACATCTCTTGGCCCTCGACCATACATTACATTTACAATATACATCACTAATTTGAGGTTTGAAAACAGGGATGTTACAAGAACTGTCCCCCTGCTTCAATCCATGTGTGTTATTCTACCATCCTATGGCTCAAGTTTGTCCTCACGCACAAAAGTTCCTTTGACAATGTTCTAAAAACCCTTCAAGAATCTCTCTCTCTCTCTCTGCATGTGAATACCATCAACCATATCATGTCCATGTAGTAAGTGGTGAATTTGTGATGATAAAACCCTCAAAAGCACAACCACCAAACTTCTCTTTGATTTTATGGCAAGATTCCCATGCATTCTGGTATTGTTCCCACTTCCAATTCCTTATATTTCTTATGGACTTTTGATTATCAATCCACAATATTAGTGGATTTCCAATGTATTTCTTAGTAACTGGAACCCAAAACATTGTTCTCCTTATGAATGGTAAGGCATTGCATGTGATCCAAAATCAAATTTGGTGGTGGAGGTTAATTCGAACAATGTACGATTGTTTCTCTGTGTCATTTTCCATATTCTGGAGCTTAGAAATTTTTAGAACGACAACTTCCACAGATCTTTCAATGAACAACATCTTAAGTGTCTGTCAATTGAAATTTTGTGTCCACGACTTTATTGGAGCAGAGATGCTCTTTTGTGGAAGGACTTTGATTTTGATCCATGTCCTTAATATTTGTTGGCTTCATTTGGAATTTTGTGGCAGGAGGGTTCTCATTATATTGATCTTAGAAGAATGCCCAAATTTGTTTTGAAGAAGAAGAATAACACAATTGCTATGAATCAAAGTAATTTTCGATGCCTTTTATTCAAAGTAAGCTAGGTAGTTGAAGGCACAGTCTTGAGAATGTTTTCCCATGTCCTCCTCGTTTATGTTTCAATTAAGTATGGATGGATTTGTGGTCTATGAAAATTTAATTCATTTTTATATTCTATGAATTAAAATTCTCTTACCTCCTTCGATGGCCAAGATGTAGTGAGAATGAGGAATCAAATAATCTTATCACATTGAACGCAAC
Organism: Picea glauca; assembly: GCA_000966675.3. Taxonomy (NCBI): domain Eukaryota; kingdom Viridiplantae; phylum Streptophyta; class Pinopsida; order Pinales; family Pinaceae; genus Picea; species Picea glauca. Next base: position 1,241,481 of record JZKD02S2023304.1, read on the forward strand.
TTCTTCATAATTTCCTCTATTGTGTGTGCATTCTAAATTGAAGAAAAAAATAGTAGGGGATACCATATAATATATGTTATCTAATGGAGGTGATAGAAAATCTATGGAAGCTTTAGATACTTCTAAGGTCGGAGACAGTTAATTGAATTGGATAGAAGTGCTCCAGGGACATATGGATGTGCCCGCTACTAGTCCACAAAGGTATACTAGTGCTCCTCGTATCCAAAACAACCAAGGTAATCAACATGTTCATGGAAAGTATGAAAATACCAATACATTTGTAAAATGGGATGGTAAAAATAATGGATCTACACCACCATTAGAGTTAGAGAGGAGGCAACAACTGATGGAGTTCAAAATTAATAAATTACAAGAAACATAATTGGAGCTTACAAATTTGCTTCGAGACAAAACAAAAGATTTGGTGGCTCTAAAAGGTGATCATGAAAATTCATTAGCTGAAATAAAGAAACTAAAAGGATTACATGAAATAGACCAAGCAAATTTAGCAAATGTGATGTTGCAACTTCAAAAGAAGCGAGACTTGAATGTAGTTGTTCAAAACAAATACATTGTTTTGAAGGAAAAAAAATAAAGAATGTCCACAAAAATTGCAGAGCTTCAAAGAAATCTAAAAGAGAAGAATGTAGATATGAATAAGATTCAAGAAGAGCATATCAAAAGGAAGGTGAAACATTCAAATGAATATATTGAAATTTTGCAAAAATATTGTTGCTACACTAAAAAAGGAGAAGATTGAGCTTGAGGACAAAATAAAATTTCTCCATCTTGAATCACAACTCCGTAATGATGAACTCCAACGAAATAATCAACATTATGAATTAGTCTTTGTTCAAAAAAATCACTCTTTTCAATGTTGATGATGATTCATATTAATAGCTAGTGCATGAGCAACTTAGTAATCCAACTTCATATACAAGTGAAAATGAAGATGAATTTGTGCATGAACAAGTTCAACTTTCTCTTTCCAAGACAATCACTAGACCCTAGGAAGAAATCATAGATAATAAGAACATAACATGTATCAGATATGAAAAGTAAGTTACCATTCATATTCCAAATTATACCAAGCCAATCCAGCTCCAAAGTGTTGGATTTCGTCAAGAAAGTTCATATTCACCTGCTCCGGTTCAAGAATAGATTCTTAAATTCCAGCATTTTCATCAAGTTGGCCACATGAAATATCAATGTTTTGATCTTCATCCTTGTGAGCATTGTGGAAAGCATAATCATCCTGCAAAAAGATGTTTCAAATGCAAGAAATCTGCAAGAGTAAAGAACCACTATGGGTGGATTGCTTCTTGGCAATGGTCATCAAAAACTAAGAAGATACATTGATCATACTGAAGAATCCATTATCAAGTACTTACACATATTACAGTGGAAAGCTTTGCATGTTCTCACCTTTTACCTGACAGGGGCGATAATATGAGTGATTGACAGTCAGGCTTCAAGTTTTGAAGTCCTAGCAATCGAGAAAAAACAAGAGATATAGATTTAGAGCCATATTCCATTAGCATGATTTGGTTTGTGGTTTTCCTTAAACCTCCATTTAGTATACGACATTATCTTATGCTAGACAAAATTTTGCGGTCATATTTAAAACTCCATTTGAGAGCACTTCCATTTAGTAGAAGACACCAACTTCTAGCTAAATTAGGAAATGTTTCAAGATCCAATGAGCCTTAGAGAAAAGTTCCAGGGTTTGTGGCATTTCTTAAACCACCACCACCATTTAGTATAAGACATCATTGTTGAGGAAAAGATATGAAATGATATTACTCAAGCATTTTTAGATTCTGCTTGGCTAAAGAAAAATAGACGGGAATGTCACCCTATGCTTATAGCCATCAAAAAAAATATCCTAACCCACAAGTATTGACTACAAGTTCTTAGGCTAGTATTTTTATAAATAAAAGCTTGCTGGAAAATTCATTATTAGTATGATTTTCTGAATATAACAGTTGTTGAAATAAAAGTAGACATAGAAGCAAAAACACCAAGATGATAATCAAGATAGATGAGACATAAAGAAATCCTTTATTTCATTCCAATTCACCAAAGAGTCATTCTCTTTACAAAATTTCGTGAAGAAATTTCAGACCAAAGTCAAACTTCAACATCCCCGACGGAACATACAAAAGTTCCTCTGACAGAAAATCAAAAACTGAACTCTAAAAGTTGGATCAGCTTGCCACAGATTGTTTCCCACTCAAATCTACACAATAGCCTTTGTCAGTCATGAAAACTAATTCACAAACAGACAAGTCTACACAGACTTTCAAAGATAGATCAACACCTTTGAAAAACAAGTGTCTGAATGATGTAATTCAGCCCTGAATCTTGTTGTCTACAATAAGACCTTGCTATCATAAAAAATAATAAGGCTTGTGATAAATTAAGGAATGAATTAAAACTGAACTATCTCAACATAAACTCAAAGAGAAAACCTTAGTATACTTCTCCTTCTATCCTCCTCTTGTTCCTCCCTTTCCTTTTGCCTTTAAGAAAATTAGAATTGGTTGAAGTAGTTGCACCACCTCATTAGTTAAGTTAATTAAAAGACTCAACCAACTCTTTAGTTAGGGGGAGAAGTAATAATCATAATAAGGGTTATAAATAAATAATAACTAGTAGGCGGGACCCCTTGTGACTCCCTTTAGCTCTTAACAATCATAACATAACTAGTTAAATAAGAAAAATACCCCTCCTTGTGACTCCCATCATCACATTAACATTTGACAATTTATCTCATTGATATTTGAAATTATTTTCAAAAAATATATTACTCATATATCCAAAGAAAACATGTTGTCCAAAACTTCTAAAGTCAATTGTCATCAACAATAAATAAAATAAAAACTCAAAAACCATATTTCCCACACTGAGATGCAATCTTTCCTTGATTGTTGCTATCACCCTTCGATTTTTTTGAATTTGCCTTTGGTTGCGTTGAGCCTTTAGGATTAATATTGTTGACCACATGAGAACAATCGTCCCTCAAATGCATCTGGGAAGACATGGATTATCAGAGCCATTGGAGGGTGAGGAAGGGGAAGCACTGGCTTTTCCTTCGTCAAGGGCATGGTGGGCCTCGATTTTCAATAGTTTTCTAGCATGGGAGGATTGCACTGGAGAGTGGGTTGGGGAACCTCGAGTTGCAATGAGACATGAGGGGGCACAGGAATACCAAGGAATTGTGGAGCTTGGAAAGGAGGCCTTTCAAGCCTAGGTTGGACCACTCCTTTCCCAATCCAATTGAAAAATCCATCCTGAAACAACTGGCCTAACTCTTGTGAGTCAACATCAAAGTGTATGGAGAATCTTGGCCTTCTTGGGCCTCTGTTCCAATTACCTCTTCCTCAGTTGCCTTTGCCACGGCTACCTCGGCTGAAAAAGCTCATTACTGCATGCATGATTGATTAGAAAATAGTTCATTTATCTCCATTCATGACAACTCCTTAAAAATATGAAATAGGCATTGGCTCAGCAACATATCATATCCATGCAGTCCAATCCATATAAATTGTTTAACTGTTGTTAATGAGAAGGGGGTGAACAAAATCTCATGGGATATGCGAGGGGTTTGTATTGAGAAAAACATGATAAAATGACGGGGAAAAGAAACATGGTTACTTCTCAAAGAAAACAAGTAATCAATTGTAATTCAAACCAAAGAAGATATCACTGTGATCCAACCAAGAAACTGTGATTTCAAACTGCTTTGATACAAAACTCTTCTTGACTGTAATTAAATTTTAGAACATGGAGTGAAAAATGAATGTGGGAAGGAGATGGGGTTGTAATTAGTGAAAAGTGAAATAATGGTAGGGAAAGAGACTAGATATTGTTCATAAAATTAATTAAGTGATACATAAAACCATTCTATATCCAGCGCAAAAGATCCAATACCAACCGAATGATTGTTATGAGCAATTTAAAAAAACTATTATGTAAAATTCAATCAACACTGTGTATTAACTTGCTCATTGTTCATAAATAAACATTTAACACAGTGTCAACAAAACAAGACAATATACCTTCCATAACAACCTTTACAAGAGCTATGTTTCTTCTCATTTGTCCAATTGATCTTTTAAAACAATCTCCAAATGAATACACAGTCACTTATTTCAACTCTGTTCAACACCAAAAATCAACCACTTTTCATGAATTATTTCCTTAATCAAACACAGACACAAAAGGCATGCCCGATTTCATCCCTCAATTCCAATTAGCAATTAAATTGAAACGAGACCATACTACCACAGAACTCGTGCCTTTCATCAAACATACACAGTGGACAGTAAAACACAATTATCAATATAATAATCTTGTCCTGCCATTTAAACACACAGTAACAACAGTCACCGTTCCAACTCATACAATGTTGTAGGATACACAGACCACTCAACAAAACATATAGTATTTATGTGATTGTACAGGTCCAACTACTCTAAATCTAAACATCCACAATGTTGGGCTATCAATCAATATAATGATGTAGCAACAGTAATCTTGATCTCATCTCATAAATTGATCAAATTTGCAACAAAACCATTTTTTTAAAACCCCGTGGCCATCTCTGATGGCGCAATCAATAATATCCATAGCATATACAATGGATGGCCATACCATAATCACCACAATTGCAATACTCCCATGGAAATTTAAAACACACTATCACAACAATCATTAACTCAACCTAACATGTTGTAGGAAGGCCACAAATACCCATGCATCACGCACGAAGCATTGTTGTGACTTAACCAGTTAAAACTAATGTTGGGTCAACAATTCAATAATCACAATGTAAAAGGCAGCGAATGTGTATTCAATCCCATTTCTTCAATCAACCAATTAACCATGTTGAGATTATCTATTCAATTATAATAACCAATGCAGTGAATGGATACCAAAACCAACACCCACTACTACATATTGAAAATTTTGGGATGACCACTTACGACGAAAGTACTCTTTCGTCGCAACATGCAAGAGAAAAATTTCAGGTTTTTTAAATCCACTTCGTATTCATTGCAATATCAACGCATATAGTTTGACCAAATTATTATGGTCAATGTTCTCTGCAACAGCGACGACTATACTTTGTCCTTCGCAAGAGCGACGTATGACTGAACCTTAAAATTGACCGTTAAAAATGACCTTAAATAAATAGGTAAAAAAATAAATATTTTTAGGTCACGTTCATTGCAATTATGACAGTAGTGACCTAAAATTGCACTATAAATGTTTGACGATTCAAAGATGTTGCGACAATCTTGCTATAACAACGACGGTTCCAAAAGGGTATTTTTGTGCGGAAGAATGTCGTAGAATGTTATTAGAGGTGGGGAAAAAAGTAAAGCGTGTGAAAAGGGTGATGGTAGATGTTATTTTCCTTGTAAAAAATGTTGCCTCAGACATCCCGTAAGAATTTTAATAGAAACATCTACAAAACATTGTAGGAAATATGGTCACATTGATGGTGGATCGAATGAATATCGTCCTATGGTAATTAGTTATATATTCATTAGCTTTTTTTATTTTGTCGATTTTATATAAAATTATATATATGTATATATATTGTTTGAATGTTTGTTATAGTATACGCTAATTTTGCATGATTGTTTGTAATTATAAAGTTAGAGTTGCCCTCTAACTTTTCGCAGAATATTGCACCAAGTATTAGTAGAAATGATGTTGTACAAGCTGAGGAACATCATCATGACCAAGAAAATGAGGATCTCATGGAAGAAGATGATGGGAAAAATCAAGTTAATGATCCCATGGAAGAAGATGATGGGACAAATCAAATGATCCAAGATTTTTTTTCGCAGCCGAATGAGGATGGGGAAAATGCTGGTATTTATGATGAACCTCTATTAGAAAAGGTAAATAAACGACTTTATGAAGGATCAAGAGAAAATCTTCTCTCCGCTACATTGTTTCTAGTGAACTTAAAAGTTATGAATAATTTTTCGAACACTTGTATCACACACATACTAAGGTATGTAATATGTTTCATCTCATACTATACATAAATGTTGATTTTTTTTATTTGTTTTTAGTGTTAATTAATGTGTAAAATAAGAATGCATTTTTTACGATTAACGATTAATATTCTTACATTAACTAGTTGTTTGTTATGTTGTAGATTGTTAGGTGAATTTTTGTTACCATCATCAAATATTTTACCTCGCACATATTGACGTTTGCATGCCATTATGAAAGACTTTGGAATGGATTATCAAACTATAGATGCATGTCCTAATGACCATATTATATATTATGGACAACATGCTTCAAAAACCGAATCTTTGCAATGTCGTATTAGTAGATATCGAACCGATCAAGTAACAAAAAGGGTGCCTCGAAAGGTTCTTCGTCATATTCCCATAATTCCACATTTGTAGTGATTGTTCAGGTGTGAAAGCATAGCACAATTTATGGATTACCATTTACGTAACAGAAGTGGAGATCGTGTTCTTCGAATGCCTGTCGATGGTTCTGCATTTAGGGAAATTGAGGAAAAATGGGCATATTTCAAAGATGAACCTCGAAATGTTAGGCTTTCATTGGCAGCTGATGGTGTTAATCCATTCGGAGAGATTAGGTCTATTTACTCAGTGTGGCCTATTTTTGTTATCAACAATAACATTCCTCCTTGGATCTCAATAAAGAGGGAGCACATATTGTTGAAAATGATTGTTCCAGGTATTTGTTTACATTAATTTTTTGAATTTAACATTTTCATTTGTTTCAATTTTTGCATAATATCTTTTGTTTATTTATTTAATTATATATATTA
>JZKD02S2023304.1:1263451-1274409 GCA_000966675.3 Picea glauca
AAGAGTCTCCAACACTCTAATTTTTGTTGGAATTTCCAATTTCTCCATTCTGTATCCATATCCAATTTTTATAATAGACCTTCTATAAGGTCTAATTCTATAAGGTATTCCCTACCCATACACCCTAAGAATTTCAAGATTGCCTATGCCTTCTTCTCCCTTGCCCATATGCCCTAAGAATTGTTTTTATGCAATATTTAGATCCCTAAGAATTGGATTTCCTACGCCTTCTTATCCCCTGCCCATAGATGTCCAGCAGGGTCAATGGATGGCCTTAAATGGATTACTTAAACCTCCTATAGCTCCTTTTTTCACTTGTATTTGATTGGTAGAGAAGAAACTAGTTCAAACAAGCAGAAAAAATTAGAGAAAACCCACAGAAAATTGCTTCCATAGGCCAACTGGCACAATCTACCTTTGACTTGCGATCCATGCCAAAATCATGAGTTTGACTTGCGTTGACTTATTCAAACTTGGTTAATGTGAGTTTGAATCAGTGACCTTTGGATCGGCTTGTTTGGAGGTTGATCCAATTCAAACTCGGAAAATTGCAATTTAAAGCGTGATTCTTATTTCACTGAAAATAACTCTTTAACCAAAAATATCGTAGATCTCCCATATTTTTGTAAATTGTATCTGTTGAAGGTAGTAGCCTTTGATGTTTGTTTGAAAAAAATGACACTTGTTATGGGAGAGCCTCAAGGAAGTCTCGAAGTATGTGTATACATTGCGAACTTTTTTTCACAAAATTATGATAATATGGAGAAGATTGGCCATACTCATCCAGTTGCCATGTCCAGAGAATTGCAAAATCAAAATTTTTGTCGAGTCCTATACTATATACTAGGAAAACCGTAAATAGTAGTAACGCATTACAATCCATTTGTTGATTTAAAACATGTTCAAGTTTTCTTCTTTTATTGGTTAGTTTGGTTGTGGATGTTAGTTTGGAAAAAATAACAATTATACTCAAAGAGTAGTTCAAAATTTGAAAAGGGTAGTTATCTCCTTGAGATAGTGAGAATTTATTTTATGTCAACTGATAAATATCAATGTTTCAATAGTCCCTTAATCTTATTCTAGGTGCAACAATTGTTAATCTTGCACCTCCATGATTCCAAAACATCATTGGGATCCAATAGTGTCATTGTGATTGTCATTTGTATCCTCAGAAGCTATAGTATTCCCCTTGGTAGACTAGATTCTGCCTTTGATCCCACATGTAGAATATATTATGCCTTAGTAAATCCCCTTGGTAGAACAGAAGCTTCATATTATAATTAGAATAAGATTTATTAAAAATGAAACCTTCTTTTAGAGAAAAATGCACAATGACTTCAATATGACCAAATAAAGAGGATGGAAACACTTTAACAAGATAATGATTGTCAAGAAAAATATTGTTTGAACTAACAAGAAACTTGACAATTATAGAATTGATTTCATTTTTTGTTGATTACACCATGTAAACCAATTGCCCTTAGTATATATCTAGAAGGCAAATCCATGGGGTAAGTAAGAGTTATTGTCCAAATACTCAAATAACACATTCAATCAATATACACAGTGTACGCCAAATATGAGTGTGGAGCACAACTTCCTTATAGTTAGGAACAAACTCCTCCAAATAACCCAAGTACATCCATATATCCAAATCATATGTTCAAATGTTTCCCGATAATGACTATATTGATCTCTATATATAATATTTCACTAATTGCACATGTGGCCCATCTATTAGATTGCCCCCTACTTAATATACATTTAACACCATTACATATGCATTCAATCCAATTACATATACATTCAACCCCATATATACCCCCCATTGGGTCATAACATAAGTACCCCCATTCGAAAACCTATCCTAAAAGCTTTGTGGCTAATTATTTTGCATGTGATGAAACCAAGTAATCGAGTTACTTATATTTATCCTCTCATACAATATGATTATTCATCCATCCATATTTAGTTATTTTTAGTGTCATTCTTTGATAGCTTCCTTTCCTTTGATTCCTTAAATATTTGATAATATCTTGTCACATAATTGTTCCTTTATGCCCTATTCCATTAATATCCTTGACTTTACCATATTTTTCCTTGGTAACATTGATGTGGCACCAAATCTCATGGAGTAAAAGAGTAAAACCTCTCTTTAACTCCTCTATCAAAAATAATTTTCATCTTATTTTGATATTCTTGGAATCATTCATTCACTTGTTCTTTGGTCTGTTGCACCTTAATTATCTGATAAACTCTTCTCATAATATCATTAAGCTCTTCATTTTCCTCCTGTATTAATATTAATATTAAAATGGTAATATTAAATCAAATAATTTTTTTATTTTTTATTTTTATTTTAAATAAAAATTGTTCGTTGAACTTGCGACAACAACTTACATAGCTGCGACGGTTTTGTTATATAAACAACAGAAGTTGTCATTGCACTTGCGACGAAAACTTAAATAGCTGCGATGGTTTTGTTATATAAACAACGGAAGTTGTCGTCGTAAGTGCGACAACAGCTTAAATAGCTGCGACGGTTTTGTTATATAAACAATGGATGTTGTCGTGGCAAGTGCGACGAAAACTTAAATAGTTGTGACGGTTTTGCTATGTAAACAACAAAAAATTGTTGTCGCACTTGAGACGACAACTTAAATAGTTGTGCCAAAGTTGTCATCTCACTTGTGATGACAACTTAACTAGCTGTGACAAAGTTGTCGTCGCACTTGTGACGACAACTTGAATTGATGCGACAGTTTTTCTATGTAAACAATGAAAGTTGTCATCGCAATTAAGACAAAATGTTGGTTTCACATTTTTGCCTAAATTGTCGTATTGGCGACGATATTTCTTTTTTTTTGCAATTGTGATAAGTTCCCTAGGGGCATCACTCTTGTGACATTTATTCAATTTCATCGCAATTTCCATGTGATGTAAAATGACGTTTCTGAGAGTCCAGATTCGTCGCAAATTTCACGACATAACGTCGCAAGAGCGTCGAAATAGCTATCGCAAAATGACCCAAATTTTCTAGTGACCATTGTCAACATAATCAATGGTGGCGAGACAGTAATCAAACATTATCGACATTACACCACCAATTCATAACCATTAATAGTATACCTGACAGGACATACGGTTCCCTCTTATCAAAACTAGGCTTAAGAAATCAAGGGTTCCCTTTATGGACAAACACAGGGAGATTGGTGTCAATGCCCATTATCGGGTGAGAACCTTCGATACCAACGGTGCACACGCAGAGTATACCACCAACAATTTTTTAGACAAGGTGACAGTTCATGAGATAGGAGAGACGATGAACAGAGAAGCAAAGGATTCATTTTAGTCTTATAACAACACTTATAAAATGCAAAGTATAACCCTCGTGGTTTTCCCAATCAACCCAAGAATGTTGAGATAAAACAGAGCCGGGAAATAATAGTCAACCTTAAGCAATCCCCTTGGCATAACAGCCATCATAGCCCACTGCACAAACATTAGTAATATGAATGAGCCCATACCCAAGTGAAATGATACGCAGTGACACAAGTGTTTCAAACCTAGTAAACCCCATAATAGCAAACGACTAGGTATGGTGATAGGAATGTGTGGAGACGGCCAGCCAATCTAGAACAAATGAAAACCCTTCAACCAAGACCAATAAGGAAGACAAAGAGCCTTCATGGCTTCTAACACTTAGACTGATCAATAACACTGTGACTTCAAACATTTTTTCAATGAAAACCACACCAACGATTCATTCAAGAAAAATATCACAAATTTACACAGTTTCTAGACTTAAGGAAAGCATAGACCCATACATCCCGAGCCAATATTTATTTCATAACTAGAGCAGATTCATGGATGGCAAAAAGACATACCTATAACCAAAAGAACCTTAAAAACATGAGCTTGGTCGAGCGATTCTTCCTCTACTTGAAAATCGGAGCCTAACCACAACAACAGACAGTTCAACAATAGACAAACTATCAGAGCCTAACCACAGCAAGAGACAGTTCAACAATAGACAAACTAGGGTGGCGGCCAATGGAAGGAGTAGGAGTGACATGCAATAAATGCACGTCGCCTCCACCCCCACTCATTGAATTCCTTAGTACACGCAAACCAGCCTCCCATTAACTCATTCAATTAAACCATGCATTGGAATTAACATCCATCACTTGTCAAACATGCCACCCACATCACATATTACCATTTCCAACTATACAATAATGCATATCAACCATGTTTTCATGTAACTCAATAAATTGCATAGTTATTAATTATTAGCTAGGATTAACAATGATCATTTTAATTTCAATGCATATAGGGTAGCATATTAGTATAGTATAGTTCCTTCCTTTTGCACTTTGTTATATTTCTTTTATCTCTTTTCAACTGCTCTTATATATTATCACTAACATGTCTCTTCTGTAGGTGCCACAGTAATGAATCCAAGAACACATATAAATGATAACAATCGATAACATAGGCCATCGTAGCATGAAATTGGAGCCTAGAGCAGCAGAAAAACATGTAACATGCCTTATCCATCATTTAATTGTCGCAATTAGAACCAACACACAATAGGCCTTATCCATCGCCAATAAAACCAAGATTTCATCAACCATGTAAGCAGTGTCGAACAATAGCATAAACATGAAATAAGAACCAGATTTGATCTCCCAATCTACAAGGGGGTCCCACCCACTAGTATTATTTATCTTATTAGCTTATAATAATAAGATTTAGCAATACTTTGCGGGCAAAAGCCTCGTTGTGATTTTAATCGTCAACAAACTGGCGACTCCACTGGGAATTTGTCTTCAACAGATTAGAACTCAGAACTCATGGTTTCACAGGTCAAGCAAATCTAACCAAGAATATTATGCAACATGGGGAAGTGAGCAGATTTAATGAAAAAATGATGGGGAATTCAGGAATAACTCATGAAAAGTGTTAAGTATGAGGGGTTTTACCACTGTGTGCATAATCTTTCAACCAATATTGACTCTTAACTTCAAGGAGAAAATTTATGGACTTGCTCTCTTAAATTCTCAAGTGATTGAAGAAAAGGAAAGCAGAAGTAGGAGATAACCCCAAAAAAAAATTTAGACAACAGTGGAAGCAGATAACCAATTCAAGGGTGATTTCAGGGAAAACATCATAATAGCTGTGTAAGCTTGATTGTTATTGACTAACAATGATTTGCAGGAGTGTCACTGTGATAGAACTGATCCAAATTCTTATTTTGACCAAATTAACTAAAAGATGGTAAGCAACAAAATCATGACAGAAGTAAAATTGCAAAGATTAAGACAACAGCAATCAAATGACAGAAATGTAAAAGTTGTAAGAAAAGTTCTAAAACAAAAAGCAGAAGTCAAACTACTATAAAGCAAAAACTAAATAGTACAAAATTGAAAGCAGAGCTATGTTACTAGTATACATAAAATCCAAACAACGTTAGAACTTTTCATGTTAGTCCCTCGTAATGTTTCAAGTGAGAACCGTTAGTGTTGTAGGAGAACCAGTGCTCCTGTAAATCCTTTGGAATGTAAGAGTTAGTATCTAGGACAAAAGCAATTTTGAAAGGACCCAGAAATAACACTTGGATCTCTGAGGTAATTATCAGCCCCTTAACGTATATGATAAGAACATCAAGGTAGATATGGATATTGATCAATTCACCAAGAGTTGTGTGTATAGGTCTCTTAAAAGTCATACTTGCATCAGGTAAGCCAAAAAACAAGAATTTATAAGTCATGGTACCCCAATTAGTGATAAGAGTGGTTTTGTGAACATCTGCCCCTTTTCCCTTGATTTTACTGTAACCCAAAACAATTTCAAGAAAGGGCCTCATTTGTGACCTTACAACCTACTACAGAATCATTTTCATATTGAGAGGAGAAAGGATTTCTCATAATAGCCTGACTGAAAGTGAGAAAATTAATGCAGGTTCTAATATGATCAGTGGTCTTCGAAACAGGTACCCAGTTGGAAACCCATTCAGGGTAGACTAGAAAAATAATCCCATCCCTTAAGAAAATTTCCAACTCCCTTTGAAAAGTTTCTTTAAATGCAGAGTTAATAGGTCTTTGTTTTTTCCTAGATATTTTTATGCCTTCCTTGATGGGGATATCATGTTGAATAAGACCAGGATAACAACCATGGTTATCCTTATAAGACCAAGCAAAAACATCCTGAAATCTGCCAAGTAGCTTGGACAACTTCATTTCTTCTTTATCAGAACATTGGACACTTATTTTAACATTCTTTAAATATTTGAGTGCCCGAATGTTAAAGGATATGGTTTCACCCACCTTCCTTCTTGAATCCTCTTCTTCCTGTTTCTCTTTATTGCCTGCATCACTCGATGAAAATGAACTCTCTAGAGGATTCAGGCCCTTAGGAATCTTGTTTTTTTCTATGGATATAATTTCCTTGTTCTTAAGAGGTTCATCTTGAATGAAATCACAAATGTTCTCATCGTTAGGGAGGGTCTTCCAATATTCTATATTTTCAAAGATATGTGGATGATATAGAGATTAAAAAGTACAATCAAGCCTGTGTGGAAAAAGTTATTGATTAGGAGAGGTTGCAAAAGAAGTTAATCGATCAGCAATTGAATTCAACTCCCTCTGAACATGAGTGATATTGAAAGGTAATAGTTTCGAAATAAGTGCCCAAATAGTTTGGGTATATTGTTTCATCAACTTGTTGCTAGGAGGGTAAATTTTACGTACAAGGTTCACAACAAGTTCAAAATCTACAAAAATTGAAAGGTGACCACAACCAATATTATAGGTGTTTTCAATGGCTAATAATAAAGCTTTGAATTGAGTGACATTGTTCGTACAACCAAACTCCAACCTATAAGACAAATTATGAATTTTCCCTACAGGGGAAACCAAGATAATGTCAGGCCCATTACCTTCATTAGAGTGTGAACCATCAAAGTGCATGTGCCACATATCATCATCTAAATCGATTTTTTCCAAAGGAATATTATCCTCCTTAGCAAATATGGAATACACTCCTAGGTCCTCTTCGATATAGTTTACATTAGGTTGTGGAACACTCTCTATGTAGGGTGAAATCCTTCCCTCTGTAAGGACTATATTGTTCTTACCATTATGAGGCATGGATAAATATGTTCCCACCTGTTAATTCTTGCCAATCCCTTCCCAAGATAATTGAGTAATTTCTTACAGGCATATCGATTACCTGAATACTAAGGGTTGTCCTTATTTCAGGGTGTGCGCGTAAAACTAAGGTTACATCTTTAATCTCACCTATGGTCATTTGTTGTAGACTATTATAGGAGAGAATGCTTCTGGAATTTTCATTTGTACAAGACAAGCCTAGCTCTTCCATAATAATCTTTGACATCACACTCGGGCCCGAATCGCCATCAATGAGGCAACAATGGGCGATCTTATCCATAATATTTACAGAAATATAAAAAGGGGGATTTTTTACAGTGTATCTAAAATTATTTACACCTACTTTATTTACAAACGAATCCTCTTCATTTACCTCTTCTGAAAGATTGGCTACAACGGAAGTTTTTCCTTCCATGAATTGTTTCAGATGCATCTGTTGTTCAGGGACGACAACCATGTCCATAAGGGTTGCATCGGCTTTGATGTTAGCCAACTGATTCAAGATATTGTATTTGGAAGAGGGGAGAGGGGAAGTTGTTCCTTGACTATCAGGAACCTTAGGAACCTACACAGTAGCAGCAGGTGAGGATGAGCTTAGGCTGGAAGAATTGCGGGGAAGATCAAATTTTTCCTTGGGAGCATAGGCTTTGTTCCTAGTGTTGATGATCATGACATCTTCGGGCTCTGCGAAATCTAGGAAAATGATAGTAGTTTCTAGTATTTTACCAAATATCTAATCTCTGGCACTCTTCCTTATCTCACATGTGGCTTCCTCATGGTGTTCCTCGTAGAAGCTACACCAACTTCGAGGAAAGATAGCTTTAGGTTGAAAAATATTTTCAATCGGATTTCTAAAGGGGGGTGCAGAAGAGGATGAAGCTCCAGGGGTGCAGAAGAGGAGATAGTCCCCTTTCACTCATATGCTATCATATGATTGTTCATATCTTGTACTAGTTGTAAGAGGGCAGACATGTCTATCTGTCTAACTGATTCTCCCTGGGCAAGACTTGTTCCCTCAAGCTCTTCTTCATACTCTGAACAAGTATGCAGAGCGGAACCGAGATTATCAATGGATTTTTCCTCAGGCCTATGATGGTATGGGGTTAGGTAATGCATTGTAGTAATGCATGAAAGCGGATTGGTTCTGAGGTCGAATGATTTCAGGGATTTGATTGTATAGCTTAGTGAAATGCAAGTTTAAAGACTTGATGGTCTCACCATCCTTATAGGTGACGTTATTATATTCTCGTAACTTCTCGGTTGGGATTTTGGATTGCCCATAAGTGGATCTGAACCATTGTATTAACTTCTCCCAAGTAGATAGAATATTAGGAGGAAGTTCAAATAAATTGGTCGCAGCCTTTCCCTCCAAGGAATTAATGAATAACCACATGCAAGTATCATTGTCATTGGCTCCTATGTTGTGACAGGCATCAGAAAATGCCACTGAATGTTCATTTTTAGTGACATTTTTATTCCCCAAGAACTTAGGAAGATGCTCCTTGAATTTAGGAAGTGGACGAGTAGCAGGTGTTAGCTTAAGAGGAGAGAACACATGCCACGTTGTGGTTGTGGCATCTTCTTCATACTGAAAAATCCCATACTTTTTAATAACTTTGGTGGGATGAAGGTTGAGAGGAGGAATCACTTCCAGTGCCACTAGAGCCACCACTAGATGCCATCTTGTGGATGATAGATGAGGGAAAGAAAGACAAACTGGAAGAATCATACAAGGTTCTCCTTAGAGCACTTTGTTGGGTAGATTACACAATGTTCTTTCTTCCTATTTCAGCAATAGGATTAATTTCAGGTGATAAGCCTCTTCTTCTTCTAGAAACACAAGAGTCTAAGGACATGAAAGAAAGGCCAAAACTAAAGAAACAAGAAGGTTACTGTTGATTTCTAGGCTGTCTACTTCTAGCTTCCAATCGTTCTTGAGCACTAATATCTCATTCAATTCCTGCCCATGAATGATTAAGCTTAGCACAGGTATTGGCAGTGTCTAAAATGGTGTTAAACAGGTTCAAAGAAATGTTGGTCCGATCTTGAAGATCGGGCTCAATATTGGGCTGCCTTGCAATAGGCACAACCATTAAGAAACAAAACAGTCAAAGAATCAATACCGGAAAGAAAAAAAAAATGTATCGATGCTAATCGAGCATAAAATATTAACCAGAGAGATATTGAAGATCTCCTCAGTATGGTTGCCATATAAATGTTGAGGAAAAGATATGAAATGATCTTACTCAAGCATTTTATGATTCTGCTTGGCTAAAGAAAAATAGACGAGAATGTCACCCTATGTTTATAGCCATCAAAAATAATATCCTAACTCACAAGTATTGATTACAAGTGCTTAGGCTAGTATTTTTATAAATAAAAGCTTGATGGAAAATTCATTATTAATCTGATTTTCTAAATATAACAGTTGCTGAAATAAAAGTAGAGATAGAAGCAAAAACACCAAGATGATAATCAAGACAAATGAAACATAAACCAATCCTTTATTTCATTCCAATTCACCAAAGAGTCATTCTCTTTACAAAATTTCATGAAGAAATTTCGGACCAAAGTCAAACTTAGGCATCCCTAATGAAACATACAAAATGACCTCTGACAGAAAATAAAAAATTGAACTCTAAAAGCTGAATTAGCTTGCCACATATTTTTGCCCACTCGACTCCGCACAATAGCTTTTGCCAGTCATGAAAACTAATTCAAAAACAAACAAGTCTACACAGACTATCAAAGATAGATCAACACCTCTGAAAAACAAGTGTCTGAATGATGTAATTCAGCCCTGAATATTGTTGTCTACAATAAGACCTTGCTATCATAAAAAATAATTAGGCTTGTGACAAATTAAGGAATGAATGAAAACTGAAATATCTCAACATAAAATCAAAGAGAAAACCTTAGTATATTTCTCCTTCTATCCTCCTCTTGTTCCTCCCTTTCCTTTTTCCTTTAAGAAAATTAGAATTGGTTGAAGTAGTTGAACCACCTCATTAGTTAAGTTAATTAAAATACTCAGCCAAATTTTTAGTTAGGGGAAAAAGTAATAATCATAATAAGGGTTATAAATAAATAATAACTAGTAGGTGGGACCCCTTGTGACTCCCTTTAGCTCTTAACAATCATAACATAACTATTTAATTAAGAAAAACACCCCTCCTTGTGACTCCCATCATCACATTAACATTTAACAATTTATCTCATTGATATTTGAAATTATTTTCAAAAAATATATTACTCATATATCCAAATAAAACATGTTGTACAAAACTTATGAAGTCAATTATCATCAAAAATAAATAAAATAAAAACTCAAAAACCATATTTCTCACTCTGAGATGCAATATTTCCTTGATTGCTACTGTCACCCTTCGATTTTTCTAAATTTTCCTTTGGCTGCGTTGAGCCTCTAGGCATAATCTCGTTGATCACATGAGAACAATCGTCCCTCAAATCCATCCAGGAAGACACGGATTTATCAGATCCATTGGAGGGTGAGGAAGGGGCAGCAATGGCTTTTCCTTTGTCAGGGGCATGGTGGGCCTCATTTTTCAATCTTTTGCAAGCATGGGAGGATTTCACTGGCGAGTGGGTTGGGGTTTCTTGGAAAATATAATTGTTAGGTGGGGAAGCAGGTAATGATAAATTGGGCCAACTGTTAATGTTTATGCCATTATTATAGTTCTTTGCATTTCATAAGATAAGATCATAATAAGAACAAGATCACTGAGAAATACACATCCACAATAGACACAACATTTATCCTGGGAA
>JZKD02S2023304.1:1278464-1299949 GCA_000966675.3 Picea glauca
TCAAGATGATATTGACGATACTGTCCTCCAGATGCCACTGATGATGCAGACCTCTCTCACCTGATGTTGATGAAGAATACCCTTCTTTTTAAGGGGGAGTGTTGAAATAATGTAACTGCGAAGATCATTCTTATTATTATTGTTATTTTATTATTAGGGTTAATCCCCATTGTGGATTAATCATGTTGGTAATTGTATAAGGACCAAATCCCCTTTTGCGTATTGGTCATCGGAAAACTATAAAGGGAAGAATAAGAAGTCAGCCCTAGCAGTTATTATTGAAGACCCAGAATTAATTAAAGGTGGTTTTACCCACCCAGAGTGAGAGGTCGGCCCTGCTAGTGAAACCCTCTCACATGTGCCAATCTTGTATAAATAAGAGGCTAGCGCCTCACTTCTAACACACAACTCACTTGCTCATTCTCTTATGAGGCAAGCTGCAATTATCAGTTGGAGAGAGGGAGAAGAGTGGCGCATCTCTTGGGGAGGAATATCTATATTGGTTTGAGTTATCTCTTGAACATTGTATAAGTTATTTATGATAAGGAAGTTTTGTTGGGTTTTCTTCCCCTAAAGGGTTTCTCGGGATAAATGTTTTGTCTCTTGTGAATGTGTATTTCTCAGTGATCTTGTTCTTATGATGCTCTTATCTATTGAAATGCAAAGAACTATAATAATGGCATAAACATTAACAATTAGCAAATAGCTCCTTTACATCCATACATGACAACTCCTTAAAAATATGAAATAGACTTTGGCTCAACAACATATCAGATTCATGCAGTCCAATCCATATAAATTGTTTAATTGTTGTCAATGAGAAGGGGGTGAACAAAAGGTCCTGGGATATGCGAGGGGTTTGTATTGAGTGAAACATGAAAAATGAGGGGGAAAAGAAGCATGGTTATTGCTCAAAGACAACAAACAATCAACTGTAATGCAAACCAAAGAAGATATCTCTATGATCCAACCAAGAAATTGTGATTTCAAGCTGCTTCGATACAGAACTCTTCTTGACTGTAATTAAATTTTAGAACAGGGAGTGAAAAATGAATGTGGGAAAGCGATGGGGTTGTAATTAGTGAAAATTGAAATAATGGTAGAGAAAGAGAGTGGATATTGTTCATAAATTAATTAAGTGATCCATAAAACCATTCTATATCCAGCGCAAAAGATCCAATACCAACTAAATGATTGCTATGATCAATTTAAAAAAACTACTGTGTAAAATTCAATCAACTCTGTGTATTAACTTGTTCACTCTTCATAAATAAATATTTAACACAATGTCAACATAACAGGACAATATACCTTCCATAACAACCTATAAAAGAGTTATGTTTCTTCTCATTTGTCCACTTATTGTTTTAAAACAATTTCCAAATGAATACACAATCACTTATTTCAACTCTGTTCAGCATAAAAAATCAACCACTTTCCATGAATTATTTTCGTAATCAAATACAGACACAAAAAGCATGCTCGATTTCATCCCTCAATTCCAATTAGCAATTAAATTGCAACGAGACCATACTACCACAGAACCTATGCCTTTCATCAAACATACACAATGGATAGTAAAACACAATTATCAATATAATAATCTTGTCCTACCATTTAAACACACAGTAACAGCAGTCACCATTCCAACTCATACAATGTTGTAGGATACACAGACCACTCAAAAAAACACAGAGTATTTATGTGACTGTACAGGTCCAACTACTCTGAATCTAAACATCCACAACGTTGGGCTATCAATCAATATAACAAGGTAGCAACAGTAAGCCTGATCTCATCTCATAAATTGATCAAATTTTCAACAAAACCATTTTTTTTAAAACCCTGTGACCATCTCTGATTGCGCAATCAATAATATCCATAGCATATACAGTGGATGGCCATACCATAATCACCACAATTGAAATAATCCCATGGAAATTTAAAACACACTGTCACAGCAATCAATAACTCAACCTAACATGATGTAGGAAGGCCACACATACCCATGCATCACGCACGAAGAATTGTTGTCTCTTAACCAGTTAAAACTAATGTTGGGTCAACAATTCAATAATCACAATGTAAAAGGCATGTATTGTGTATTCAATCCCATTTCTTCAATCTACCAATTAACTATGCCAATCTTATCCATTTGATTATAATAGCCAATACAGTGACTGGATACCAAAACCAACACCATTGTCAACATAACCAATAGGGGCAAGCCAGTAATCAAACACTGTCAACAATACACCACCAATTCATAACCATTAATAGTATACCTAATAGGACATACAGTTCCCTCTTATCAAAACCGATCTTAAGAAATCAAGGGTTCCCTCTGTGGACCAACAAAAGGAGACTGGTGTTGACTCCCATCATCAGGTGAGAACCTCCGAGACCAATAGTGCATACACAGGGTATACCACCAACAACTTCACAGACAGGGTGACAGTTCACGAGATAGGAGAGATGATGAAAAGAGGAGCAAAGGATTCATTTTAGTCTTGTAACAACACTTATAACATGCAGGGTATATCCCTCGTGGTTTTCCCAATCAACCCAAGAATTTTGAGATAAAACATAGTCAGGAAATAACAGTCAACCTTAAGCAAGCCCCTTGGCATAACAGCCATCACAACCTATTGTGAAAACATTAGTAATATGAACGAGCCCATAACCAAGTGAAACGATACGCAGTGACACAAGTGTTTCAAACCCAGTAAACCCCATAACAACAAATGACTGGGTAAGGTGATAGGAATGCATGAAGATGGCTAGCCAATGTGGACTGAATGAAAACCCTTCATCGAAGACCAATAAGGAAGAAAAGGATCCTTCATGGCTTCTAACACTCAGACTGATCAATAACACTATGACTTCAAAAAAAATTGCAATGAAAACCACACCAACAATTCATTCCAGAAAAATATCATGAATTTACACAGTTGCTAGACTTAAGGAGAGCACAAACCCATACAACTTGAGCCAATATCTATTTCATAACCAGAGAGGATTCATAAATGGAGAAAAGACATACCCGTAACCAAAAGCACCTTAACAATGCGATCTTGGCCGAGCGGTTCTTCCTCTGCTTGAAAATCGGAGCCTAACCACAGCAAGACATAGTTGAACAATAGCCAAACTAGGGTGGTGGTCAGTGGAAGGAGTAGGAGTGGCATGCAGTAAATGCACATTGCCTCCACCCCCACTCATTCAATTCCTTAATACATGCCAACCAACCTCCCATTAACTCATTCAATTAAACCATGCATCGGAATTAACATCCATCACTTGTCAAACACACCACCCACATCATATATTACCATTTCCAACTATACAATAATGCATATCGACCATGTTTTCATGTAACGCAATAAATCGCATAGCTATTACTTGTTAGCTAGGATTAACAATGATCATTTTAATTTCAATGCATATAGGGTAGCATATTAGTATAGTATAGTTCCTTCCTTTTGCACTTTGTTATATTTCTTTTATCTCTTTTCAACTGCTCTTATATGTTATTACTAACATGTCTCCTGTGCAGGTGTCACAGTAATGAATCCAAGAATAGATAGCAATGATAAAAATGGATAACATAGGCCATCGTAACATGAAATTGGAGCCTAAAGCAGTAGAAAAAACACGTAACATGTCTTATCCATCATTTAACCATCGCAATTAGAACCAACACACAATAGGCCTTATCCATTGCCAATAAAACCAAGATTTCATCAACCATGTAAGTAGTGTCGAACAACATCATAAACATGAAATAAGAACTAGATTTGATCTCCCAATCTACAAGGGGGTCTCACCTACTAGTATTATTTATCTTATTAGCTTATAATAATAGGCTCTAGCAATACTTTGAGGGAAAAAACCTCATTGCGATTTTAATCATCAACAAACTGGTGACTCCATAGGGAAAAAAAATTCAACAGATTAGAACTCACAACTCGTGGTTTCATAGGTCAAGCAGATCTAACCAGGATGATTATGCAATAGGGGGCAATGAGCAGATTTAATGGGAAAATAATCGAGAATTCGGGAATAACTCATGAAAAGTGTTAAGTATGAGGGTTTTTACCACTATGTGCATAATCGTTCAACCGGGATCGACTCTTAACTTCAAGGAGAAAATTTATGGAATTTCTCTTTTAAATTCTCAAATGGATGAAGAAAAGGAAAGCAGAAGCGGGAGATAACCCCCAAAAAAAATTTAGATAGCAGTGGAAGTAGATAACCAATTCAAGGGTGCTTTTAGGGAAAACATCGTAATAGTTGTGTAAGCTTGATTGTTATTGACTAACAATGCTTTGCAGGAGTGTCACTGTGACAGAATTGATCCAACTTCTTATTTTGACCAAATTAACTAAAGGATGGTTCGCAACAAAAACATGACAAAAGTAAAATTGCAAAGATTAAGACAGCAGCAATCAAATGATAGAAATGTAAAAGTTGTAAGAAAAGTTCTAAAACAGAAAGCAGAAGTCAAACTACTATAAAGAAGAAAAGAAATAGTGCAAAATTGAAAGCAGAGCTATGTTACTAGTATACAGAAAATCCAAACAGCGTTAGAACTTTTCACGTTGGTCCCTCGTAATGTTTCAAGTGAGAATTGTTAGTGTTGTAGCAGAACAATTGCTCCTGTAAATCCTTTGGAACGTAAGAGTTAGTATCCTGGACAAAAGCAATTTTGAAAGGACCCAGAAATAACACTTGGATCTCTGAGGTAATTATCATCCCCTTAACGTATATGATTAGATCATCAAGGTAGATATGGATACTGATCAATTCACCAAGAGTTGTGTGTATAGGTCTCTTAAAAGTGGTACTTGCATCAGGTAAGCCAGAAAATAGGAATTTATAAGTCATGGTACCCCAATTAGTGATGAGAGTGGTTTTGTGAACATCTGCCCCTTTTCCCTTGATTTTACTGTAAACCAAAAAATTGTCAAGTAAGGGCCTCATCTGTGACATTACAACCTGCTGCAGAATCATTTTCATATTGAGAGGAGGAAAAGGATTTCTCATAATAGCCTGACTAAAAGTGTGAAAATTAATGCAGGTTCTAATATGATCAGTGTTCTTCGAAATAGGTACCCAATTGGAAACCCATTCAGGGTAGACTGCAAAAATAGTCCCATCCCTTAAGAAATTTTCTAGCTCCCTTTGAAAAGTTGCTTTAAATGCAGAGTTAATAGGTCTTTGTTTTTGCCTAGCTGGTTTTGTCCCTTCCTTGATGGGGATAGCATGTTGAATAAGACCAGGATCAAAACCACAAAGATCCTCATAATACCAAGCAAAAACAACTTGAAATCTACCAAGTAGCTTGGCCAACTTCATTTCTTCTTTATCATAACATTGGACACTTATTTTAACATTCTTTAAAGATTTGAGTGCCCCAATGTTCAAGGAGATGGTTTCACCCACCTTCCTTATTGACTCCTCTTCTTCCTATTTATCTTTATTGCCTGCATCACTCGATGAAAACGAACTCTCTAGAGGATTCAGGACCTTATGAATCTTGTCGTTTTCTATGGATATAATTTCCTTGGTCTTAATAGGTTCATCTTGAATAAAATCACAAATGTTCTCATCATTAGGGAGGGTCTACCAAGACTCTATATTGCCAGGGATATGTGGATGATATAGAGATTGAAAAGTACAATCAGGCCTGTGTGGAAAAAGTTTCTAATTAGGAGAGGCTTCAAAAGAAGCTAACCGATCAACGATTGAATTCAACTCCCTCTTAACATGAGTGATATTGAAAGATAACAGGTTTGAGATAAGCGCCCAAACAGTTTGGGTATATTGTTTCATCAACTTGTTGCTAGGAGGGTAAATTTTACGTACAAGGTTCACAACAAGCTCAGAATCTCCAAAAATTGAAAGGTAACGACAACCAAGATTATAGGCGTTTACATTAGGTTGTGGAACACTCTCTATGTAGGGTGATTTCCTTCCCTCTATAAGGACTATAATGTTCTTACCATTCCAAGGCACAAATAAATGTGTCCCATCGAGTGAGAGGTATCCACCTGTTAAGGCTTTCCAATCCCTTCCCAAGATAATTGAGTAATTGCTTACAGGCATATCAATTACGTGAATACTAAGGGTTGTGCCTATTTCAGGGTGTGCGAATAAAATTGAGATTACATCTTTAATCTCACCTATGGTCGTTTCTTGTAGACTATTATAGGAGAGCATGCTTCTGGCATTTTCATTTGTACAAGACAAGCCTAGCTCTTCCATAATAATCTTCGACATCACACTCGGGTCCAAACCACCATCAATGAGGCAATAATGGTCTATCTTATCCATAATATTTACAGAAATATAAAAAGGGGGATTTTTTACAGAGTATCTAAAGTTATGTACACCTACTTTATTTACATAGGAATCCTCTTCGTTTACCTCTTCAAAAAGATTGGCTACAATGGAAGTTTTTCCTTCCATGAATTGTTTCAGATGCAACTGTTGTTCAAGGACGAGAACCATGTCTAGAAGGGTTGCATCTTATTTTATGTTGGCCAACTGATTAAAGATATTGTATTTGGAAGAGGGGAGAGGGGAATTTATTCCTTGACTATCAGGAACCTTAGGAACCTGTACAGTAGCAGCGGATGAGAATGTGCTCGGGCTGGAAGAATTGCAGGGAAGATGAAATTTTCCCTTAGGAGCATAGGCTTTGCTCCTAGTGTTGATGATCATGACATCTTCAGGATCTGTGAAATCTAGGACAGGGATAGTAGTTTCTGGTCTTTCACCAAAGATCTTATCTCTGACACTCTTCTTTATCTCACGTGTGGCTTCCTCGTGGTGTTCCTCGCAGAAGTTACACCAACTTCAAGGAAAGATAGATTTAGGTTGAAAAATATTTTCAATCGGATTTCTAAAGGGGGGTGCAGAAGAGGATGAAGCTCCAGGGGTGAAAGGGGAGATAGTCCCCTTTTGCTCATACATTGTCATATGATTGTTCATATCTTATACTAGTTGTAAGAGGGCAAACATGTCTATCTGTTTAACTGATTCTCCCTGGGGAAGACCTATTCTCTCAATCTCTTCTTCATACTATGAACAAGTATGCAAAGTGGAACCGAGATTATCAACGCCTTTTTCCTCAAGCCTATGATGGTAGGGGGAATGTAATGCATGAAAGTGGATTGTTTCTGAGGTCGAATCAGTTCAGGGATAATCAGTCTTGTGATAAATTAAGGAATGAATGAAAATTGAACTATCTCAACATAAACTCAAAGAGAAAACCTTAGTATGCTTCTCCTTCTATCCTCCTTTTGTTCCTCCCTTTCCTTTTTCCTTTAAGCAAATTAGAATTGGTTGAAGTAGTTGAACCACCTCATTAGTTAAGTTAATTAAAATACTCACCCAACTTTTTAGATAGAGAGAAAAGTAATAATCATAATAAGGGTTATAAATAAATAATAACTAGTAGGTGGGACCCCTTGTGAATCCCTTTAGCTCTTAACAATCATAACATAACTAGTTAATTAAGCAAAATGCCCCTCCTTGTGACTCCCATCATCACATTAACATTTGACAATTTATCTCATTGATATTTGAAATTATTTTCAAAAACTATATTACTCATATATCCAAAGAAAACATGTTGTACAAAACTTCTGAAGTCTAATGTCATCAACAATAAATAAAATAAAAACTCAAAAACCATATTTCCCACTCTGAGATGCAATCTTTCCTTGATTGTTGTTGTCACCCTTCGATTTTTATGAATTTTCCTTTGGTTGCATTGAGCCTTTAGGCCTAATCTTGTTGATCACATGAGAACAATCGTCCCTCAAATGCATTCGGGAAGACACAGATTTATCAGAGCCATTGGAGGGTGAGGAAGGAGAAGTAGTGGATTTTCCTTTGTTAGGGGCATGGTGGGCCTCGATTTTCAATATTTTGCTAGCATGGGAGGATTGCACTGGCAAGTGGGTTGGGATTGCTTGGACAATCTGATTGTTAGGCGGGGGAGCATGTAATGATAAATTGGGCCATCAGCTGTTTTCAGGAACCTCGGGTTGCAATGAGACATGAGGGGGCACAGGAATACTAGGGGCTTGTGGAGTTATGAAAGGAGGCCTTTCAGGCCTAGGTTGGACCACTCCTTTCCCAATCCAATTGAAAAATTCGACCTGAAACAACTGGCCTAACTCTTGCGAGTCAACATCAAAGTGTATGAAGAATCTTGCCCTTCTTCGGCCTCTATTCCAATTACCTCTTCCTCGGTTGCCTCCGCCATGGCTACGTCAGCCGAAACCTCTCAGTCATGCATGCATGATTGATTAGCAAATAGTTCCTTTACATACATACATGACAACTCCTTAAAAATATGAAAAAGACTTTGGCTTAGCAACATATCAGATTCATGCAGTCCAATCCATATAAATTGTTTAACTATTGTCAATGAGTAGCGGGTGAAAAAAAGGTCTTGGGATATGCAAGGGGTTTGTATTGAGAGAAACATAATAAAATGAGGGGGAAAAGAAGCATGGTTACTTATTAAAGACAACAAAAAATCAACTGTAATGCAAACCAAAGAATATATCACTGTGATCCAACCAAGAAACTATGATTTCAAACTGCTTCAATACAGAACTGTTCTTGACTATAATTAAATTTTAGAACTGGGAGTGAAAAATGAATGTGGGAAGGCGATGGGGTTGTAATTAGAAAAAATAAAAATAATGGTAGGGAAAGAGACTGGATACTATTCATAAAATTAATTAAGTGATCCATAAAACCATTCTATATCCAGCGCAAAAGATACAATACCAACCGAATGATTGTTATGATCAATTTAAAAAAACCACTGTGTAAAACTCAATCAACTCTGTGTATTAACTTGCTCATTGTTCATAAATAAATATTTAACACAGTGTCAACAAAACAAGACAATATACTTTCCATAGCAACATGTAAAAGAGTTTTGTTTCTTCTCATTTGTACACTTATTGTTTTAAAACAATTTCCAAATGAATACATAGTCACTTATTTCAACTTTGTTCAGCATAAAAAATCAACCACTTTCCATGAATTATTTCCTTAATCAAACACAGACAAAAAAATCATGCCCCATTTCATCCCTCAATTCCAATTAGCAATTAAATTGCAACGAGACCATACTTCCACAGAACCCATGCCTTTCATCAAACATACACAGTGGACAGTAAAACACAATTATCAATATAATAATCATGTCCTGCCATTTAAACACACAATAACAACAGTCACCATTCCAACTCATACGATGTTGTAGGATACACAAACCACTCAACAAAACACAGACTATTTCTGTGACTGTACAGGTCCAACTACTCTAAATCTAAACATCCACAATGTTGGGCTATCAATCAATACAACGAGGTAGCAATAGTAAGCCTGATCTCATCTCATAAATTGATCAAATTTGCAACAAAACCATTTTGTTTAAAACCCTGTGACCATCTCTGATGGCGCAATCAATAATATCCATAGCATATATAGTGGATGGCCATACCATAATCACCACGATTGCAATACTCCCATGGAAATTTAAAACACATTGTCACAGTAATTATTAACTCAACCTAACATGTTGTAGGAAGGCCACACATACCCATGCATCACGCACAAAGCATTGTTGTGACTTAACCAGTTAAAACTAATGCTGGGTCAACAATTCAATAATCACAATGTAAAAGGCAGTGACTGTATATTCAATCCCATTTCTTCAATCAACCAATTAACCATGTCGAGCTTATCCATTTGATTATAATAACCAATGCAGTGACTGAATACCAAAACCAAAACCACTATCAACATAATCAACGGGGGTGAGCCAGTAATCAAACACTGTCAACAATACACCACCAATTCATAACCATTAATAGTATACCCTGCAAGATATACGGTTCCATCTTATCAAAACCAGGCTTAAGAAATCAAGGGTTCCCTCTGTGGACCAACACAGGGAGACAGGTGTCGACTCACATCATCAGGTTAGAACCTCTGAGACCAATGATGCACACACAGGGTATACCATCAACAACTTCACAGACAGGGTGACAGTTCATGAGATAGGAGAGATGATGAACAGAGGAGAAAAGGCTTCATTTTAGTCCTATAATAAGACTTATAACATGTAGAGTATAACCCTTGTGGTTTTCCCAATCGACCCAAGAATGCTAAGATAAAATGAAGCTAGGAAATAACAGCCAACCTTAAGCAAGCCCCTTGGAATAACAGCCATCACAACCCACTGCGAAAACATTAGTAATATGAATGAGCCCATACCCAAGTGAAACGATATGCAGTGACACATGTGTTTCAAACCCAGTAAACCCCATAACAGAAAACGACTGGGTATGGTGATAGGAATGTGTTGAGACGACCAACCAATCTGGACCGAATGAAAACCCTTCAACCAAGACCAATAAAGAAGACAAAGAGACTTCGTGGCTTCTAACACTCAGACTGATCAATAACACTGTGACTTCAAACATTTTTGCAATGAAAGCCACACCAACGATTCATTCCAGAAAACTATCATGAATTTACACAATTGTCAAACTTAAGGAAATCACAGACCCATACATCTCAAGCCAATATCTATTTCATAACCAGAGCATATTCATGGATGGCAAAAAGACATACCTGTAACCAAAAGCATCTTAAAAACATGATCTTGGTCGAGCGGTTCTTCCTCTCCTTGAAAATCAAAGCCTAACCACAGCAAGACACAGTTGAACAATAGCCAAACTAGGGTGGTGGCCAGTGGAAGGAGTAGGAGTGACGTGCAGTAAATGCATGTCGCCTCCACCCCCACACATTCAATTCCTTAGTACACACCAGTTAGCCTACCATTAACTCATTCAATTAAACCATGCATCGAAATTAACATCCATCACTTGTCAAACGCGCCACCCACATCATATCTTACCATTTCCAACTATACAATAATGCATATCAACCATGTTTTCATGTAACTCAATAAATCGCATAGCTATTACTTGTTAGCTAGGATTAACAACGATCATTTTAATTTCAATGCATATAGGGTAGCATATTAGTATAGTATAGTTCCTTCCTTTTTCACTTTGTCATCTTTCTTTTATCACTTTTCAACTTCTCTTATATATTATTACTAACATGTCTCTTGTGCAGGTGTCACAGTAATGAATCCAAGAACAGATAGCAATGATAACAATGGATAACATAGGCCATCGTAACATGAAATCGGAGCCTAGAGCAGCAGAAAAAACACGTAACATGCCTTATCCATCATTTAATTGTCGCAATTAGAACCAACACACAATAGGCCTTATCCATCACCAATATAACCAGGATTTCATCAACCATGTAAGTAGTGTCGAACAACAGCATAAACATGAAATAAGAACGAGATTTGATCTCCCAATCTACAAGGGGGTCCCACCTACTAGTATTATTTATCTTATTAGCTTATAATAATAGGCTTTAGCAATACTTTGCGGGCAAAAACCTCGTTGTGATTTTAATCGTCAACAATCATCTTATGTTGGCCATTTTTTTTGTGGTCATTCCAAAACCACTAGATTCAGAGAGCACATTCATCCATTGGCAATTTTCCACTTCCATATTTCATATCTCTGCTTGGAATCACACACATTCCTTTGCATTAAGGGGGGGAGTGTTGGAAACCTAATCTGTTAAGGGTTATGGTATCATTCACTTGTGACAGAATATGAATAGTCAAGTGAATATGAGCTATCATTGAGACTCTAAGAGATCTCTTGGAAGATTAATCCAAAGGTCACATTAATTGTATTTATGTGTATCATATTAATGAAATGCATTCCATGTTTATCTATATTCAATCGCATTCTTACATGGAAACCTCGTTTTACAATGTATTCAATGCACAAGACAAGATGCATATACAAATGAATATCATTTATTATAAATAAGAGATAAAGTGAGCATGATGTAACCTACCACTAAGATGATGTAACGTCCCCCAACCCAACCGAGGGACATTACGATGCAGAATATAAATAAAAATGAAATTTACAGCCAAATAATTTAATTCATTTATAGTTAACTCATTTCCAGTAGCTTTTAGCTACAAATTAAAACATATTTATTTATTGTCTATAACCACAAAATAGAAGCATCTACATATTGCTAATAATCAACATGAATGTAACTAAACAACTCATTAAAACAACATATAAATAAATTCCAAATACACAGAGTTCATGTACAACAATTAAACACATAATTTAACACAACAACAAGATAAAACATGTATATTTTCACAACAGTTGTGCAACCAGCTGCTTGGGACGAACATTCCATCCAACCATCTGTTCCAAATATCAACATCTAATCACCCCCAAGTTGAGGCTAGTAATCCAAAAAAGAGGGTGGTCTCTCACAATCCACTCATAGCTCATAAAACTCTCAACCCAACTGATATTGTCCTACAACTATCCGGATTTTCCACCATATCTCCTCCTCTTGACCTGTCCAACCCAAGGAATGCACCATTCATTTATTAGAGATAATCCCAGGGATGTGTCATCCGCTTATCAAGATTAACCCAAGGAATGTGTCATTCGTTTATCAAGGTCTCTCGCACAGGTATATAGGAATCTCTTAGCTGGGAACTCAAGGGAAATTGTTTCTAGGTCGAAACTATTAACAAACCAACAACAAACACTTGTTGCTTTGGTGCAACTCACACATGAGTTCACTCTTGAGGCCTAACAACCTAGCTCTTTGGTTTTCCAGCTCCAATTCAGTCCAATTACGCTCCAGCATGCTCTAGAATTCGCCCTCCATGGCTACATTAGCTTTAAGCTTTGTTTCTTTCTCTCTCCTCCTTTCCCATGCACAAACTTGACTTACTAAAAATTGTTGTCCCAACCCATACAAATTTCCTCTCTTTGGCTTGCCTTTCTTCACTCACACTCTTCCCCAAGTTGATTTTACTCAACCCCCATGTTCCCAATAACTTTGGGATGTGACCACACCCACCCACCCTCTTACATGTATTCAATGACTGGCTTTGAGAATACTCAATCAAAAACTGGAAGGTTCATATACAATTAGAAAATTTAGGAAAATGGTTAAATTAATATACATGGGTAATTCCCCCTTGGACCCCTCTTGGACATTATCCTAGACACGCCCCTCTCTTGTTGATTAATTCATCCCCCATCTCTTGTCCATGTTCCCTTAGCAACTGGCATCAAATTTTATTATTAAAACATTGAAATACAATTCTCATATTACATCGCTTTGACTGTAGCCACAAATTATATCTACACAAGCATTAATTAAACTGGGGATTATAGTGGAGATGTTACAGATGACCTAACCATGACTAATAAACTAATAATGAATAAGTGTTAGGGCCTTAACAATAACACTCTCATTAAAAATAGATTGATGTTTCCATCTTTCAGTCGAATAAACCAAGATTTAAATGGGAAATGAATAGAACACATGTTTCTTTCAAAACCT
This sequence comes from Picea glauca, assembly GCA_000966675.3. Classification (NCBI taxonomy): domain Eukaryota; kingdom Viridiplantae; phylum Streptophyta; class Pinopsida; order Pinales; family Pinaceae; genus Picea; species Picea glauca. The sequence goes on from JZKD02S2023304.1 coordinate 1,291,986, forward strand.
AACTATAACACACCCCATCCACCCACTGACTAGGGAATGTCACTTATTCAAACACTTATCTTAGTTCTAAAAAAATAATGTAACACCCAGTATTCAACTGAGGTATGTCACATAACTTTTTTTTTCTTTTTTTTATCTCTCTAAATACGTATATACACACAGGCATACATACATACTAAATTGCATGCAATTAAACATATACATACAATGCTCTAGCGAAAGCTTCACATATAAAAGATAAACAAATAGTTTTGTTCTATAAATATATGATTTTTAGACTAATTTAACAGTGAACACAGACATGCAGCGTATATAGGGTATATCCTTAAACATACGGATAGTTATGCTCACACAAGCAATAAAACACATAAATGACAATGCAGCATGGAATTCAGCACATAACCGGTACTTATCTTGGTAAGAATGTCACCAACTATGTGCAGACCGTCCATGAACCTCTCAGACTTAGACTACATTGTTCATTACTCTCAATAGTGATTCACCCCCGAGCTAGGACTAGACTCCACCCGAGAAAGGGATTCCTAACTCGGCTAAGGGTTCACGGTCAGACTCCCTCTCAGGTGTTCACTCAACCACAGCCTACAACCTCTCCTTCCCCACATGCATGTCCCACCTAAGTAAGTGTGCCCCTTCTCTACTCAACAGTCCTTCGACTGCCCCACTTCCCTTCCAAGGCTTCAACAACATGTCAGACTGAAAGTCTCAGAGCATTGTAGCTGTCGTTTATCACCTTCAGGAAATCAATCCTCGGCAATTCACTCACTCAGAGAATTTCTCACGGGCCTAACAACCCACCTCTTCAATCCCGCTCCCAAGCTGACAGGTACACCAACACGAATGGATATCAATCTAGTCTGGGTACAGTGGTAGGAAGATACAAGGTAGCTCGAGGACTGACAAAATGTATCATGGATATTGGTTCTCTAGTCGAAGGAAAAAATGGTAAGGTTCTCCCCCTTCACAATGGTCGATCCCCCCAAAGGAACTAAGTCTCGGCAATAAGTATGCATGTCTCCAACTTGACGCTTGTCATGTTGGAAGCTACTCTGATACACTTTTCCCCTACTTTACGACTTAGGATAAATTAATTATCCGTACTTTATGTTTTTAAGAAATATTAATATAATATTTATTTTTGGCTTTAAGCTCTCTAGCTTAGCCCTGTTCTTAACTTTAGGCCCTCCCTTTCCCTATTTGGTGGAATCTAGTCCCTCTTCTCTTTTATCGTGGTCGGTCTGCATGCAACAATGTATTTTTATATTAATCATGAGATATATACAAAATAGGCGCTCTAGCCTTTAACATCTAGGCGCGCTAGCCTAATTCCAATACATAAGCATTCCGACTTATAATACTGGCTCACCAGTCTATAATGCATATTATATACACAAAGGTTCGTTGACCTTAATATTGCGCGCACTTTAGTTACTACGTGCGGTATCCACTGACCTCAAGGTTGTGTGCTCTTTAGTTACTGGGCACTGTATCCTATGTCTTTAAGGTTGTGCGCACTTTAGTTACTGTGCGCAGTATTAGGAAATGTGCACCTTACATCCCTTTACTGCGTAGTATATGTGCACACCATGCCATGAAAGGTGTATTACAAAAATGATGTCTAAACAGCTCACTAGCTTAAATAAACTTGGATTATATTTACATTTGGGTTCAGCCAAGGGATATTACAATCCCCTCCCCTTATTTATGCACTGTCCTCAGTGCATCATGTACCCATATACAACAAAATTCTCAAAATTATTCAAAAAGATGCGGGTATTCTACCCGCATTGCATCCTCATGCTCCCAAGTAGCATCTTCAAGTCCGTACCAGGTCCATTGGACCTTTACAAGCCCTATGGCTCGATTCCGGAGTTGTTTGATTTTTCGATCCAAGATGCACACCGGATGCACTTGGAAAGAACCTTCTTGCTCCACCTGAATAACATTCCAATCAATAACATGATTAGCATCAGGTATGTATTTCTTTAGCAATGATACATGGAATACATTATGAACAAACATAGATGTAGGCAATGCAATTATATAAGCAACGGGACCAATCCTCTCTAGGATTTCAAATGGTCCACAAAATCTGGCTACCAACTTGGCGTAGCTTCCCAGCTTCAAGGAACTCCTGTTAGCTTTTACCTTTAGGAAAACATGATCACCCACTTTGAATTCTCTGTGGATTCAGTTTTTATCAGCATAACTTTTCTGTCTGTCTTGGGAAATTTTCAAATTCTGCTTAATTTTTAACATCTGGTCCTCCATCTCCTTGAGCAACTCTAGCCCCACTACTGTTCTATCAGTTGGATTATCCCAGCTTACTGGAGTATTGCACCTTCTACCGTAAAGTGCTTCAAATGGGCTCATTTTCAATGATGCTTGATACCCATTGTTATAAGCGAATTCTACTAAATGTAGGTAGTCTTCCCATTTTTATGGTTTATCCATCACATACATTCTCAACATGTCTTCTATCAATCTATTCACCCTCTCTGTCTGTCCATCAGTCTCAGGATGGTAAGTTGTACTAAATTTCAGATTCATTCTAAATCCTTTGAACAATCCTTTCCAGAAATTCGACGTGAATTTCGGGTCTCTGTCAGACACAATCGTTTTAGGAATTTCGTGCAATCGTGCCACTTTCTTCATGAAAATATCAGCAACATATGTTGTTTTGTGAGTAGTTTTTAGTGGAATAAAATGAGTAGATTTTGTAAGCTTGTCCACCACTACCATAATCGAATCATGTAACTTGCCTGTTCTGGGCAATCCCATAATAAAATCCATTGTAACCACTTCCCACTTCCATTCAGGAATGGGAAAAGGTTGCAGTAATCTTGTTGGGTGCCTATGCTCTATTTTAACTTTCTGGCATTCCATACACCTAGTGATGTATTCTGCAAGTTCTCTCTTCATACCTGTCCAAAAGTATTGGCTCTTGACCGTTGCTACGGTTTTCTAGTATCCAGGGTGCCCTGCATAAGGAGCACTATGCATCTCATGCAAAATTATACATTTCAAATCCTGGACATTTGGTACAAAAATTTTGTTCTTGTGCAGTAGTATTCCATCTACTCCCAACTTATAAATATCCATCTTCTGTGGTGTCTTACCTTGTTGTAGTTTTGCTATCAATTCTTTGTATTGCGAGTCTGTATTTGTAGCCTCCATAATTTTTCTTTTAACATCAGTCTGATACATGTTGATGGTTGTAGCATGAAGCTCATGCACCCTCCTACTGAGTGCATCCGCCACTTTATTTTCTTTCCCTTTGATATGCTTTATATCAAAGTCATATTCGCTTGGAAATTATAACCATCTGCTTTGTCTAGCATTTAGATTTGGTTGATCAAATAAATATTTCAAACCATTGTGGTTTGTTCTTAACTCAAACATTTTTCCCATGAGGTAGTGTCTCCATTTCCTCAGGGCATGCACTATGGCTGCCAACTCCAAATCATGAGTGGCATAGTTTCTTTCATGCTCCTTCAACTTCCTTGATTCATCACATATCACAAATCCATTTTGGCTGAGGACTCCACCAAGTCCTTCATTACATGCATCTATGCATACAATGAAATCTTCATTTAGGTTTGCAATCCTTAGTATTGGAGCACTTGTCAATAATTGTTTCAAATGTTGAAAACTCTTTCCACAGTCCGACGTCCACTGAAATTTCATACCTTTTCTTTGCAAGGAAGTGATTGGGTGTGTTATCTTTGAGAATCCTCCAATGAATATCTTGTAGTAGTCTGCAAGGCCCATGAATGATCTGACCTCTATCACATTCTTTGGTGTTGACCATTCTCTAATTGCTTCAATCTTCTTGGGGTCCACTGCTATCCCATATTTTGAGATGATATGCCCCAAATAATGAATTTGTTTCTGATAAAATGATCACTTGTTCAATTTTCCATACAATTGATGCTCCCTTAATACTTGCAAAACCATCCCTAAATGATGTTCATTCTCTTCTTCTGTCTTAGAGTATATAAGAATGTCATCCAAAAATATAATGACAAACTTGTCTAAATATTCTCGGAAGACACCATTCATTAATCACATGAAAATAGTTGGTGCATTTGACAACCCAAATGGCACCACTGTGAACTCATAATGACCATAACTTGTCCTGAAGGCGGTCTTTTTGATATCCTCCTCCTAAATTCTTACTTGATGGTATCCCGATCTGAGATCTATCTTTGAAAATATATTTGCATCCTTTAATTGATCAAAAAGATCATCAATCCTTGGTAGAGGATACTTGTTCTTTACAGTCACTTTATTCAACTGTCTAAAATCAATGCACAATCTTAACGTTCCATCTTTCTTTTTCACAAACAAGACTGGGGCACCCCAAGGTGATACACTTGGGTGTATATACCCCTTCTTCAGAAGTTCTTCAAGCTGCATTTGCAACTCCTTCAATTTTGGTGTACTCATTATGTAAGGAGTCTTTGACACGGGAGTTTCTCCTGGTGTCAGATTTATAGAAAAATCGAGGTCTCTCTTTGGGGGTAGTCCTGGTACTTCCTTGAAAACATCTTCAAACTCTTTCAAGACTGCATAATTCTCCAAATTTGGCACCTTGTCTTCAGGTGTCTCCTCCATATGAGCTGCAAATATTTGATATCCTCTTCTATAACATTTCTTCAGTTGCAATGCTGAAATTTCTCTAACGGTTACTACCCTGGGAATTCCCTACACTTTCCTTTGGTTCCCTTCTTCATCCAAGCAAGTGAATGCTTTGTTATGGCAATCCAATAGAGCATGATGTGGGTCCAACCAATCCATCCCAATTAAACAATCATAGGAACCTACGGGTAAGATATTCAAATCTGCCTTGGTGTTCAGTCCTTTCATGTCCATGAGGCATGACTTAACCATTTCATTAACCTTTCTTTCGGTTCCTGTAGCCAACTGTACCAACCAAGATTTTTCATACCTTCTTCTTAGTAATTGCAAACTTTCTACCATCTTAGGATCTATATAACTATGACTAGCTCCTGAATCGATTAAAATAGCAATGGTTTGGTTGTTAATCATACCTTCCACTTCAATCATGTGTGACTAATACTCTGCTTGCTTGTTATCCAGGGCTTCATAGATCCTTGGCACATTTTTTCCCATGTTCTCCATTGTTTTAGCTTGTTGTGCATTATAAACAGTCCTTTTTTTTTCACCTCTGTGAGGACAATCTCTGAATCTATGATCTCCTTTACAACCCCAACATTGAATAGGTAGTTTCCTTGGCCTCTAGCCTTCTACCTCTATCATTTTGGGCTCTTTAGAAGTTGGTGTTCCCTGTGGATTATTTCTGAAGAATGATGGTTTAAATCAATTCTTCCTCTGATCCACCTTGAACTTTTTTTTGTCTTCCCAAGCTTTTTGGAAAGTTGGCCTTGCTTTCTTCTGATCATATAGACATTTAGCTCGCCTTACGGTCTCTTCCAATGTCTTGGGATCATCATATTGTATTTTGTCACCGATGAATGTTGGCAATCCACTCAAATACCTTTGAATTTTAACGGTCTCATCCTTGATGAAGGAGACGTACTTCAGCAATTCTAGGAATCTTCTTTCATATTCATCCATGGTCATACTTCCAAGTTTGAGTTCAAAGAACTCTTTCATTTTCTTGTCATAATACCTCTTAGTCAAGTATTTCTTCTTAGAATACTTCTTAAATTCCCTCCAAGTAACGCTCTTCTCTTTAATGTGTTGTACCTACACAAGCTGATCCCACCACATGGATGTCTTTCCTTTGAGTTGATAGATGGAAATTCTACCCTCTGCATGGGAAGAATAATTGTGTAATTGAAAATACTTCCTTATGCCCAGCAACCATGTTTCTGCATCTTCATCCTTCTTGTGCTCACCATCAAATGTAGGAGGTTTTATTTTGTTCATTTCTCCTCGTAGCTCATCCACCCCAGGCCTCTTATGTTATCTGACAGGGGATGGACTTGTGCTGCTACCTGCTCTTTTCTTGGAATGCTTTCGTGCGTGATGGTGGTGTCTACTAACGTTTCCTAGTCTCTTTTTCTCATCCGAAGGTTTGTGACTTCCAGATTTTCTTGAGTCACTTTCTTTTTCCAATTTCTTTTATATTTTGTTCAGACTTTGCAATAACTTCATGTTGAAGTCATCATGTTTCTCTTTGGCTCTCATAAGCCTTTCATTATCAGCTTTATGGCTTTGGACATCCTTTTGCAAATTTTTAATAGTCTCTACCATATTCAGGTTTTCATCCCTTTCCTCTCCATGTCCATTGGATTTTGTTCCTTCAATGTCCAAATGGACATTCATCCCTCTACTCTCATCTTGTTGACTATAGTTTCATCGTGTCTCTTCCATTCCTATGGACTCGGTACTTGATCTGATCTGATCTAGTTATTGTTAGTTTTGCAAAATGTGCAGCCATTAAAAATTATCAGTTTAACTAAATCAACAATCCACGAGAAATATGAAGTATTTCGGCTCAATAATTATATCAGAATTGTCTTTTCTGATTTCTCGGTGTTTCCACCATGACAATTCTCAGACATGACCCAAGTTTTGAGAAGTTAGAAAGAACTATATCATCGCGCAGAGATACATCGGGCGCAAGGTGGTTTGTCGAAACCACTTTTGCATAAGTTCCAATGCCACATGCTTCAATATGTCAAATCCACCATTCGTGGGACGGGTGACGGTTAGTCGGATCACTCTGTCTCATTCGCTCATACATCATAGTTTTTTGAGTTAGGTGAACGCTGCCCTGTAATGAACTCAAAAATTTTAATCATTTTAATTGGATTAGCCAAGCATGGCAACCCATTGCACTTGTGCTCAAGTCTGTCAGTGATTCATGATTGAGGTTCTATAATTACCAACTCTCAGGTATGGAAGCATCATCTTATCCATCAGCGAGCAGTCTCCAAAATGGTTCGAACTTCTCATCTCTGCAAACATATTTCAGTGTCCACAAAACTGAGGTATATGGACCCCGTTAAATCCAATGAGATTGGTTATTCGAGAAACATGCCAAATTTTCCTGCAAGTACGAAGGAAAAGGTAGTCGCGCAAATACTGGCGACTAAATTTCACACAGTACCTATTACTGATTCGAGATTAGAAATCAGGCTAAATCCAATCATGAGGGATCTGGTTATCAATAGACCAGCTGCTAAGAATAAACGAAGCAAGCGATAGAAGAAAGAACCCATCGCTGAAGCAGCTGAGAGTGTTGGAGAGAATCAACCGGTCTGGTTAGATTCTTTAAAGGAGGAGCTAGATAAGATGAAATGAGCTCTCAATACAATTGAGTATATTTCAATGATTTTTGGACAGATGATAACAGAGGTAAGGAAGCTCCGGAGATGATAGACCTGTTATTGTATGGTCTCTTTGAATAGGGCCACTGCTATTTTGAATCATCCCCTTTTTGTAATTTTGGATTTTGAATGAATATATAAGTGCAGAAGTGGATTTTGTACTGCTTAAAAAAAGATTCCACTGATGATGTTATGAATCTTGTTTCCTTTAATATTATGTGTCTTCTTGTAACTTATATTTCACTTTCAACTGTTTGAATAAAACCTAGAATTCATTTCATTCGCTTGACTCATTTTAAATAATACTTCAATGCAGTTGTGTATTCCTCTTTCTTTGAATACTATGTAAATTTTTCTAATTAAACTCAAGTTCGTCGTCTTAATTAGCTTTTCAGACGATTTTGCATACATTAAAATTCAACCTGTGTACCTTTATTTATCGTTCAAATGACTTTATAAGGTAAATCATGTTTCCGCGCACCTGTATCTGCTATACATTTCCTCTTTGTTACGTGTTGACGGGCGAAATTGACCGTCCGTCAACTGGGAGAGTGGAACCGGTCCGGGGTTGTCTAAATAACCCAAGCCGTTTGGAATGGACCACCCTGACGAGTTTAACGGCTC
>JZKD02S2023304.1:1299959-1310890 GCA_000966675.3 Picea glauca
TTTTGTTATTTTAGGGAGATCCTTATTATTGTTCTATTTAGTTTAGAACCAAGTCTTTGCCAGTAGTATATTAAGGGGGCTCTTTGGTTGTGATTGGGGAGCGCTTTGGTTCTGCTACCTCTAGTTTTAGCACTATGTTTTTTTCAGTCCCAGTTAATCATTTTGGAGCAGTTGGCTTGGTAGGTAGGCTCAATATTAAAGTTGGGCTTCACGTCAATCTGTCTCATTCATATTTTGTTTTTTATGGTCTCGTGGGTTTTTTCTCTCCTGATGAGACAAGGCCCATAACTACCTTGACAGATTGGTCCCGAGGTGGTAATTTATAGGTGACTTTGAGAAACTTCCTTAATGGATAGTGAGGTCACCACTCCATTGGGAGGGGAGGACGTGGAACCTTGGGATCGGCAAGAGTTACTGGCATTGGTCGATGAGCTCTGCAACAGTTATTACTGAAGGACGCTCCATAACTTCTCATTGAAGGAACCACCTACGGGTATTCTACCGCCCTCCATACACTCTAGCACACACTTCAGTCATTTTATTGGGAAAGTAGTGGAGCCGAGCTCACAACCATATGGAGGCATTAAAGTTACAGTTAGACCCTGTGGGTGAACATCTTCCACAAAGGAAGCCTGATAAGAGAGTCTCAGGAGCCACTTCAGGGAAATGTGACTATTCTGATTATTTAGGGGTTTCTACCAGCCATAAGAGGGGTGCCTTCAACCGTCCACAAAGGGTGTGGAAGCCTAAATGGAAAATACATAGACAAATGATGGGTATGGGCATCGGGCTAGCAGAAGCCTACAATTTAGCACGTTGTGCTCTTGTTGGCAAGTTATCATATAAGGAGAAGTGTAACCAAAAATTGGAGGAGTGGATGCATGAGACCTGGGAGCCTATCCTGGGTTACGCTCTGGAGGTCCTTACCCTTCCTAGAGGATGGCTCGACTTCATTTTTAAGAGCCATGAGGACTCGGCTTGCACACTGGATAAGCTTTGGGGTTACGACAGCGGTAATATGATGCTCAAGAGATGGCGCCTCGGTTTCAATCTAACTACGAAGTACTTTAGCTTTCGCCATATCTGGGTTCTCCTTCGAGGACTCCCCCTCCAGTTGTGGAACCAGTTAGTGCTGGAGTTAATTGGAAACTCCTTAGGACGTTTTCTGAGGGTGGATGAATAGGCTCTTTCTGCGACAGACAAGCGGATGGCAAGGGTTTTAGTAGAAGTTGACATTCATGCAGGTTTGACGGAAACCTTGGACAGTGAGTGGCGGGGCTTCCTTTGTGCCCAGAGCTGGAATATCTCGGTATTTCATTTCGCTACTCATTTTGTCGTAGGACAGGAAACTTGTGTAGGGATTGTTCATAGTTTGCGGGTACATACACAGAAGAGGACCCTTCGAAGGATACCTCGGTTGATAGTTATTCGCCGCTATGGGATTCACCAGTCCTGGGAGATTTTTCGAGGCTGTGGTCCGAAGAAATTCCCAACTCCGAGGATTCTTCATACATCAATAAGATAAAAAAAATGTGTCATATGCTTTATGATTCTCTATCTGCTAGGGAGAGAGACACTATTGAAAATCTTGTTCATATGGACTCGAGACCCCATGAAAAAGGTGGTGGGATGATGTCTTGGATTATGTTCATTTTCCTCCCTTCCCTCCTGCTAGACCAAGGACCCCGAAGGACCCTGTAGCTATTCTGACTCCAAGCTCTACTATTTTTCTAGCCACTCTCGAAGAGGAGGTTTCCAATACTCTACCAGGTTGTGCTGAGCTGGCCTTAAGTGACCACTCTCTGGAACTATTGCTCTCCTCCCTTATCCCAACACTTGCACCTTTTGGATCCATCCCTATCCCTACGTATTTAGGGAAGGCTCTTGTTCCTCCAACCAGCAAAAAGGATGATACTCATGCCTTATCGGAGGAGGGGATTGTTCCTGGGATGGAACCAACTTGGTCATGGGGTTTAGGCCTGGAATTATCGCCTATTAAATGTAAAGTGCCAATAAAAAGGCCTCCACAGTAGGATCAAGCTCGAAATCACAATCATATGTATCAGAACTAGGGATGCTTAGAGGCATGAAAGCCCTTGCCCAGGCTAAGTCATGATCCTTCTATCCCTCAACATCAGAGGGGTGGGAGGACCCCTAAAACATGCCTCCAGGAGAAGACTTCTAGAGAAAATTTGTCCTTCTGTTATTTTTCTACAAGAAACATTGGTGGATGTGGCAAAAGCCAGGAATTTCATGTGTTTGCTCAGGCCTGAGTGGATGATTTGTGCGATAAGTTCAGTAGGAAAGTCGGGTGGGCTCCTTGTTACTTGGGATCCTACCCACTTGGAGTTAGCACCGGTCCTAAGTCTTGGCGGGATTTTTTTGACAGGTACATGCTTAGAGACGAGAAGAAAGGTGGCACTCCTAAATACATATGGCCCCTTCAATGATCGAAAATTGTTCTGGGATAAACTTGATACTGTGGGTCTTTTAGTTGTTGAAGACTTGATTCTGGCGGGTGATTTAATTTTAACGACCAGTTCAAAGGAGATATGGGGAGAGAACACTCAGGCAGATCCTCTGACGGTCTACTTCAAGCAGTTATTTTCAAAAAATAACTTGGTGGATGTGACACTGGATGCAGTGGTGCCGACATGGAGGAATGGGAGGTCGGGAACTGAAGGGATTTCAAAAAGACTAGATAGGTTTTATGTGGCAGAAAGTGTGATCACTTCTTCTAGTAGACTTCATGCTTGGGTTGAATACCCTTACATTTCAGATCACACACTCATTTGTCTACAGTTGGGAGAAGAAAGATATGAGGTTGCTTACCCTTTAAAATTAAACCCGGCTTGCTTACAAGAAGTCTCTTTTGGAAAATTGGTGAGATATGTTTGGAATGATACTTCCCTACAAATACATGAGGGAGCTCAATGCAGACTAGTTAGGAAATTAACTTGTTTGAAAGTTTGAACAAAGATTTGGTCAAAAGAAACACTGAACAGGGAACGTGAAGAAATGGTCAACCTTGAGAGTGAAATAGTTGATCTCCTTCGAATGAAGGCGCAGGGCCTACAGTATGAATATTATGAGAACAATATGAGGGTCTTAGAGGAAACTCGTAAAAAAATGCTTCTGGAGGAAGAGGAGAGATGGAGATTGAAAACAAGGGCACTATGGATATCCAGTGGTGATAAAAACAAGAATTTTTTCCATCGTTTCACCAGCTATTGCACGAACAAAAATCATCTGTGGGAGATTGAGGATGAGGCTAGGAGGAGTTATCAGCAAAAGGAAGACATAAAAAAAGCTACTATCAACTATTTTAAAACTTTTTATTAGGCATCGGACACAAAATACCCTATGTGATCATATCGATATAGTGAGGCTCTTCCCTAGAATGGTTAAGGAAGAGGAGGTTGTGGCTCTTGAAAAACCATGCACTAGGGAGGAGATACTAGAGGTGTTAAAGGGTTTTACAAAGGACAAGAGCCCAGGTCTCGACGGATGGACAGTTGAATTTTATCTTCATTTCTTTGGTTTAGTTGGCCAAGATTTGGTGGATGTTGTATAGGAGTCGAGAACCAAAGGTGAAGTGATAAAACAACTAAATTCAACTTTTATTGCCTTGATTCCCAAAGCTAATCGTCCCAACAATTTTTCTGATTCCCACCCTATAGCGTTGTGCAACTTATGTTATAAGATCATTACAAATACAATAGCAAGGAGGATCTTCCCTATCCTTTCTCATGTGCTTTCTGAAGAACAACTAGGATTCCTCAAAGGCAGACAGATACTAGACACAATTGGTACGACATAGGAGTGCCTTCATAGCATTAAGAAAAAAAAAATGCAGGCTATTATATTGAAGCTGGACCTCAAGAAGGCTTACAACTGTATCGATTGGGATTTCTTGCGTCTTATTCTTCTCCACTATGGTGTTGGGGTGGTCAATAAAAATTGGGTAATGGGTTGTATATAATCTGTTGTCTTTGTTGTTTTGATTAATGGGGAGGAAAAAAAGTTTTTCCAGAGTGAGCGTGGACTGCACCAGGGTTGTCCTCTGTCTCCCTTCTTATTCATTCTAGTGTTGGAGGGTCTTAGTATTTTACTGAAAAAGGGACAAGCGGAAGGCACACTAATCAGGATTAAAGTATCTACACTAATAAAGGTATTACACTTGCTATTTTTCGATGATGTGATCATCATGACAAATGCCAAGATTTCTGAATGGGTTGAAATACACAAAATTCTTAATATTTTCTGCAAGGTGTCAGGTTTAAGAATAAAATTTTAAAAATCAAGTTTTCTGCATACAGGCATTCTGATTGCATATATAGAAGAGATAAAAGTGTTATACAGTATAGACTCAACAAACCTAGCAAGGGGTTTCAATTACTTGGGGTATTTTCTAAAATTAGCAAGCTATAAAGTAGAGGATTGGAACTGGCTCTTGGAAAAGTTCTAGTGTAGAATAAATCACTGGTGTAATAGGTTGTTATCTATGGGAGGAAGGTATATTCTTGTTAAAGAAGTCTTGGAAAGTTTACCAGTTTATTGGTTGTGTAATATCCCTAAAAATAAATTATTATTGAAGTCTGAAAATACTTAGGAATTTGTTTCCGTTTTTGGCAAATTTGAATTTGGAAAATTATTGCCATTTATGGCAATTCTGAATTTGGGAATTTAGTTAATTGTAATTAATTATTGTGACTGATTGGGCAAATATTTTATTTTCCCAACTAACTCTTTGAGTGTGACACTTGTAAGAGACAAATAATTTTTATATTTATTGCTGAGAGACAAATGGAACATCGAGGTTGAAATCAGCTGACCATGACTCCATGAGAGGGGAACATGCTTGAACTACCTCAGGGATGAATTTTACAAGTGGAAAATCAAGAATTTGGCCATTGGCAGCCATTGAAAATCAGGGATTTGTAAAGATGCGAAAATTCCCAAGGGGAAAAGACCTAGGCACAAGATGCTTTTGCATATATAGCACATGGGAGGAGGCAGGACACTGCCGAGTATGCTGGGGAAAGACAAAATTGTTGTTACGAGCACTAATTCTAAGTGAGAGGCAAGAAGAATTTGATATTCAGGAAGAGACTGTCACTTGCTACTATGAGCACTATTTCTGAGTGTGAGGCAAGGAGAATTGGGATCTGAAAGAGGAGTTTCGAGGTTCGCCCTCATGGATTCATGGTCAGGCTAGGGGGTGAACAGAACAAGTAGTTTGATTGTTCTATTCTACGGTTGGGTGGAACTTGGTTGCTCCATTTGTTGTCCCAGCAATTTGTTCAGATGTGTTCTTTTACTCTTCCCTAGTTAAATGTTTTGTTGATTAATAATTGGTAGAATGAATTTACTTAGTTCTGGTTAAATGTTCTATTGATGAATGACTGATAGAATACATCTACTCGTTGGGTAGAAGGAAATGAATTATAGAATAAGCCTTTGCAGCTGAATTTATGCATTGAGTATAGCCAAGAAAGACTGTTGTATGTGCTAACTATTGATAAATGTATGGAAGTTTTCCTGAGTAGAGTTAAGAAAAACTGTTGTGTGTATTATTTTTAAAGAAAGGGTGAAAGTTCTCCTATTCATGTGATTTAATCTCTGGGATACAATAGGAAAGTAATTATTGGATCGAATTGTGACTGATATTAAGGAATGTTTAAATTGTGCAATTACCAAACGAAATTTTGAGTGAATATCATAATTGAACTATATATATGTATATGCGTTGTTACATATACGGATTTTTCGAGCTACATGAACTTCTATTACACAAGAAGTTATTTATCGATTATTGCAAGTAATTTCCTCTTTAGCCAACTGTATTAATTATAGAAAAAGGTTACAGTTCTCTTCTTTTGATAATATAAGGAGCAGATGTCCAGGGTTTTCAGATACATCAACCTGTTACCTATTTCAGAGTCGGTCCAATATTTAAACGAGTCTTCAACTCTACATCACACATGTGATCATTACTACTAATTAGGGAAATCGTCTCTAGTAGGGATTTCCTCTCTATCCTTTTCTTTAAGGATTGAAGATAAATTTAACCAGTTGTTTATAGGAGCCTGGTATAAAAACTACCAAGATAATAATGTGCTAGGGTAGATCTGTATCTTTTCCAACAAAAATCTGGGTCGTTAGATCCAGTGGAGTTGCAAGAAGGTTAATGTCAAGAGTCTTTCGACATTTGGAAGCTTAGGATAGATAGTGTGAAGCTGCACACAGAGTGCAAGTGTGCGCAGGGCTGAAGTCATGTTTCATTGACGAAATCTCAGGAGGGACAATGCTTTAAGAAACGCAGACGAGACCTAAAGTTACAGGGCTCGCAAGAGAAAATTGGAAGGCCTAGCCTTTGAAATGTTCGAAACCTCCCAAGTTAGGAAAGAAAGCGAAAACAAAGCTCAGGAGGAATAGTGGTTTTAAGTCTTGAGAGGAGACACTTAAAAAAGTGTCTAAGTCTTGAAGAGTTGAAGCATCTAAAGGTGGAGTGCAGAAATTCGAGGTGGTTGAAGGAAGATCAAGGGTTAAGATCCATTCAGGAGAAGCCGAAATATTTCAATTCGTTAGATCTCAGAGAAGTAGAGCACTGGTTAGTCGCGAGGAATTATCAGAATTTCGCAAAACTAGAAGACTTAGAAGAAGCAGAGTGAAATTTGTGATATCTCGAAACGCGAAATCTTGAAATCGTCGGGACCATCCATTGAAAGGGGACACGTGACAAGAGATCAATATTTCGCTGACTCGCAAAGTGGGAAGGTCAAAGGGAAGATTCATGGGGATTCGTGAAACATGAAATCACGATTTAATCTGAGTCGTTAATCGAGGAGAGTTTTGGATCGTCAATTGTCCAGGGAGAATTTCAGGATATCAGGGAAGAGAAGTGAGAGACCATCCAACTTCGTGAAACGTGAAGTCCCGATACGTGAAGGGGAGATCTTGACTGTTATATCTAGAGGAGCGTGAGCCGTCGGATTTGGCACTCCGAAATATCGGCATTTAGGAAGTCAGGAATGTGGAGGAAGTGTAACTTGGAAGTCGTAAGTCGCGAAATCTCGATTTGCGAAAGGAGAATCTGGACCGTTGGATCCAGAGAGGATACGTGGCAATGGCTCGGGAGATCCAAAAGGAGGTGGAGGTTGAAGTGTTGAAACAGTCGAAGCCCAGAGAGACGAAGAGCTGAGCCCCAGAGAAAGTTACTCTGGAGTTTCAGTTTTGAGAACTAAAACAACTGAATCTCGAATAGCCGAAGTGAACATTAGTCATTGATCTAGGTTGGACAGGTGACACCGGATCGTGGACTCTCGAAGGATTCACTATGGAGACTCATGGTTGTTGAGATTTGAAATCGTCGAAGGCCGGAGTCCCGAAAACAACGAGAGTCATCGATGTGAGGGAGGATACGTGGCACCAGATCTAGAACTCCGGGAGATATCCAGTTAGTAGGGACGAGAATTTCAGATTTGAGATCTCAGAAGTCCGGAGAGCCAGAGCAGATCTAAGCCGTCAAATTACCTGAAGTGAATCTGAGCTGTCAGATCTAGAGAGGAGATGTGGCAAAGATCTGTGGACTCCAGACAGGGACCCAAAGTAATTCTAGGCTGTCCGATTTAAGAGGACACATGGCAAGATTTCGTGTATTTAAGGAGAAGGAAAAGGAATTGAGATTTAAAATCCCCGAAGGTTGTATCCACGGAGGGGATCCTAGCCGTGGATTCCAGGGGATAGGTGGCAATAGATATTCCACTCTGGGAGATTGTCACATAGAGGAGAGTGGAGTTGAGAGTTGAAACTCCTAGAGGCCGGAAAGGTGAAGTCAACGATAGTCATTGATCCAGAGGGGAGTTACGTGTCGATAGATCGTGGAGATCTGGGGAGACACATGGAAAGAGGAAAGAAGGGTGAAACGAATTTTGATAGTAGTCATTGATCGGAAGTGGCACTGAGAGGTAGGAGATCGACGGACGGGGAGGATTGCGGAGCCAGAACTTGCGCAGAGGATAATCTTCCTTGAGTGGGCCGCATTTTCAACCACTGTTTTGGTGACGAGGTACGTGTTAGCTGGAGGAGGATTGTGGAGTGAAAAGAGGGTTGGTTGAAACCACTCTTTCCTGCGCCCGAAATCATGCATTAGCACAAAGGAAAAACCCAAGGACATATGAATGAAGGGGCTAATGAAGAGGAACTAGCGCCCGTAAACTGAGAAGCACCCAGAGCACGCAGAGACAAAAGGTTTTAAGTCTGCATATGCATTGAACCTTAATTTTAAGTGTGCATTCTATGCTTTAAACTCAACGTCATCTAGACCTCTATGATATGGGTATTGTCTATGCTTAAATATTTTTCTGTAATCTGAGTGGAGTTCTTCCTCTGTAAATCTAACGTTAATACAGGTATATGGAAAGGATCATTATGTTAGTGGGAATTTACTAACCTTTATGTTGAGTTTAGATATGTTGGAAATCTAAGAGGTTGGGGTATAGTGAATTTACCCTTGATCCTTTAAGTATATGATCTTTGTACAGTAGGAATTAACTCAGAGATAAAATCTGTTATAATGGTAGTTAATTGTGTCAATAACTGGAAACATAAACCTTAAAAAATTAATAGTGATGACAACTACCTACTTATAATAACAGTAGGTCTTTCGAGATAAGTTGTTCGAAGAAAAAGAGATTTAATGTCCCTAAGAATTTTTCTTTTTTATCTGGTAAATTTGGGGAACATTACAAGTTGGCCTTAGCACATATCCCACATTCGGTATTAAATAAAATTAAGCAGATGGTCTTTTCATTTCTTTGGTCTGGCAACAAGCAAAGTAGCAGTTATCACTTGTGTAGGTGGGAATTAGTATCGAAGCCAAAATCATTTGGAGGATGGGGCCTGAGAAATTTATATATCTTTTATAGAGTGTTGGCAGCTAATACTCTTTGGAGAGTTCTAACGAAGCCAAGTATTTGGAATAGAGTGATAAAATACAAGTATCTTCCACATGAACAGTTCCATGTGTGGTTAAGATCAGCATCGGCGCAGTTGACTGTTGGGTCACAGACCTGGAAAAACCTTTTAAATTCATTATCGCTAGTTCTCCAATGGATAGCTTGGAATCCTGGAACTGGGCAGTCAATTGTCATCGGGCGAGATGTTATATTGGACTTGGGTAAAGACTCCCTGCTATCATCAAAGCTCATTGAAAGACTAAACCATAATAGAATTTATTATATGTACCAAGCAAGTTGCGAACATGCCCAGGGAGCGTTATGCTCTAACTGGTTGGACGACACCACACTGCTTGAGGGAGTAGAGGAAGTTGAATGGGAAAGTTTCAGACATAACTTGATATGCACAGGTATTCATCTTCAGGATCAATCAAATTCTCTCATATGGACAGGAGGTGACAACACATGCCAGCGATCAGTAAAAAACATGTATAAAGCGGTTGCGGCTAAGATATGGACAACCAAAGTAGCGGGATGGAGGAAAAAACTCTGGAAATGGGAATGTCCATTAAAAATTAAGATTTTCACTTGGTTAGTGGAAGAAAACAATATCCTTATCTGGGAAAATCTCCAAAAGCATGGTTGGATTGGCCCTAGCACTGTATTTTATGCAAAAATTCCAGTGAAACAGGTATGCATTTATTTGTGAACTGCCCTTTCACCATTGTTGTTTGGAACAAGGTATTTAGCACTCTAAACTTAACGAGGGGATGGAATGGATCATCGGTGAGTGACTGTTATGAAAATTGGATAAGGGCAAACCCTGTTTACCCTTCGCTGCCAGCACTCCTTAGTTGGTACATTTGGATTGAAAGAAACTCAACCATATTTGATGCAGGTTCTCCCTCCATTCAAAAGGTTGTCTTTAAAACTATAGGAGCTGCCAAAATTTATGGACTCGAGGATAAAGTTAAACCTTCTCGCATTTCCCAATTAATACTTCCGATAGGAAAAGTTGTTGTTCTTGGATTACTGAGAGGGGGGGTGAATCAATAATAGAGAAATTTAATCCCTTTTAACCATATAATCCAAGTGTTATATCAATGAAGCATTATCATCCAATAACTGGAGAGTAAATAAACAATGAAAAAATGAACAATCATACACATACACAGTACACCAGTGTTTTACGTGGAAACCCAAATCAGGAGAAAACCACAGAATGCTTTTTATTATATGTCTTGAAGAATTACATTCATTGGAAGCACCAACTTGCTTTGTTTTCCAGCTGCAACTGGAAGGATGCTCCAACCCCCTAGTTTCTTAGGATACAACCTGAGGGAAGCTTCAACTCCCCAATTCTCTGGCTACAACCAGAAGAAGGCTACAACCCCCAATGTTCTCCGACTACAACCGGAAGGTGGATACAACCACCTGTCCTTGCCCCATCTTTCCACCCTGAAGTAGAAGTAGAATGATGGAACCACTGTCACACTATCACTATGAGATATACCAATGTAAACATATACCAATAAATATGAACCATGCATCAACCATGCACCAACCTGTAATCAACCTGTACCATAAACAAGTGCATCAACCATGCACGAACCTGTAATCAACCTGTGCCATAAACAAGTGCATCCAACCATGTACCGAGTATGTACCGATCATGTGTCAACTACTCATCAACTATGACTCATCAATATGTACCAACATCATCAATTATACACCTCATGTATGTGCATCAACTCATCAACTACTAGCCTCAACCATGTACTCAACATGTACCACAACCAAAAGCCTTCATCAATTTCATCATCCAAATCTGATTTGTAGCTATGTAATAGACCTTTTGTATATGATCACATTCCTTCAAACCTTCCTTAACTTTAAAAACAAGAGACTATCATTTTCATCAAACTTTTCTTTAGTCTCACATGCCTAGTTTTGGATTAGTCAACAACCCTA
>JZKD02S2023305.1:0-23066 GCA_000966675.3 Picea glauca
GAGCCCGACCCAAACCACAATATGGCGACCATTAAGAGAACACCTACCCACTGTCAACTTAGATAGGCATTTTCGTCACTTTAGAGATGAAGTGATCACCTCAAGGGGGAAATCGAGAGTGACCCTAGGGGGAAATGCGACGGAAAGTCAGATTATGAGATGAATTCTCGTATAGGTCAAGTTACTATATGGAAGATGGCTTAATGGCACATCTCGGAAGTGATTTAAGGTTGTCAGGTCTTTGGGTACCTTCAAAAAGTGCTTGTACCGGCTCGAGACACAAGAAAAGCCAAGTATGCACGTAGTATGTTAAGTAGACAAGCAAGTTAAACTTGTTATCCCTAACTACAGCAGTAAACAAAGATGTATATCAGTAATGAAATCAAGTAACTACTACATATTAAACCACTTAACGCATCGAAGATTAGTTGAGTTAGGAAGCGTAAATCATGTAGATAAGTTCTCAACACTCTAGCACAACTTTTAGTGGTATTAGATGGTTGTTATGATAAGTTTTCAGAGTATATTTGTGACATCCAAGTGGCTGTAGCAGTGATTTGCTACAGCCGCAATGGTTAACCATGAAAACAAGGAAGTAATCCAAACAAAAGTTCACCAGTTAGCAGTAGAATAATAATAATGGCTTACTAGCACATTTCCACGGTCAAATTGCAAGTTAGAGTCAAGAAAAGTAGATGATTCTCTACAACCCAAATGGCTGTAGCTTTTAAGTTTTTATAGCTCCAAGAATATCAAGAGAACTAAGACGCCCTAGAGGGTTTAGCAACCTTAAGGCATCCAGAAAAGACTCCAAATGAAATGGAGATGAAGGGTTGAAGTGCGGAAAGTGACGAGTATGGTCGNAGGTTGGCATCGACTACCAATGGTTTAAAGGGATCAAAAGGTCATCAACGAAAAATTGATGGCTCATGCACACTAATTGTCACATCCAAGGACATAAGGCTCATAATGAAAAATTCCTTACAATGTAATAACATTTAAATTGTGAAATTTGTATTCACCATTCTTTGTATATAAAATAAATTGAAGCTCAAAATTGTTTTTCTTGTTAGTTTTTTTATATTTATTTTTAATAATATGGTAGACATTTTTTCCATGGACCTTAAATTTTATTAGTGTTAAGTTACATTACACATGTCATATACATTGGGCTATATAGTGCACCTCCTTCTCTTGATACAATTATTAAATGTTGTTGCCAAAGAAATTCATGCTCAAACATGCCCCATTAAAATTGAAACACAATAGGATTTCCTATTACATCCCAGAGAATTCCTCAAATTGATTTCCCCTAATAAATTTAAGGAAGGATGTAACTAAATCAAATATATGGTTACATACCATATCATACACATCATTGTAGTACCCCTCTCTGAGCTTCTACATCATCTTGTTAGTGATTAGCATAACTACCAAAATGCACAAAATAAAAGAATTGGAGTAGTGATTGATAACATGTGCATAGGACCAACGGATACCAACATCAACGTTGTTAAATAAATAGGGTATTCCCACACAATAAGAACACCTTCAATAACCATTCACATAACCATATCAAAGATCAATACATCGATGTTTTTATGTAGTTAAAAGCATCAAAGAGAGAAACGGTCCACGACCCCAACCAATGTGGCCACTTGGGGAAATATATTAATGCAAAAAAAAAACATTACAAGAGGGTTTCTCACAAATTATCATGAACAAATGACCTTCCATTCTCTTGAAATAGAGATTATGGACTAATTGGTTTCTAAGCCATGGATCATTATAGTTGTTAAGATTGAGGAAAATATGAGTTGTCGGACTCTATGTCTAGAACATATCGTGAACATCGGATTACATAACTACAAATGCATACTAATGCATATTAAATAAACACACTTTTACCTAAAGATATATTAGACCAAGTTGAACTTAACTAAGTCCTAACTGTCTAAATATCCTAACATCCCTCCTTCAGAAAAACTTGGGATAGGATTGAAGGATTTACAAAAGTGTCACAATAAGAGAAGGAAGCATGCATTAGATCTCTGTTGGAAAAACAGGATTGCGGAGCAAAATAATAAAACAAATGCAGAAATAAAACATAGAAAATACATAATACAATAAAGACACAAATATATGTGGTTCAGCCAGTGCGGGCTACGTCCACCAGAGAAATTGTCAGGTCCTTCCTTTATTATTATCCAACAAATGAAGGGATACAACCTACAACACACCCGTTGTAAATTCCTCTTCTTTCTCTCACAGTATCCTCTCTCAAAATACAATATTCGCAATAATACACGGCTCCAATACAATTCCCTCATAAAAGAGGGTTGCCTTCTAGGGAAAAAAACCCTAACATAATCTCTACCGTCAGATCTACGACCTTATAATGAATGATCTAGATTGACTACGATCTACAAGGAAAATTTTCCTTTGGGGGCTTCGCCCCCAAACCCCGTAGAGGGGGAAATCCCCGCTTGGAGGGGTGTACAATCTTCCAGGGCGTACAGTTTTCATGGGGTATAAACACGGATGAAAATAAAGACCTATGAATCAGGAAGATAATCAAGCTCCACAACCAACAATCTCCCACTTTGAGACTGATCACAACAACTCCACCGCTGCTATATCTGTTGGACTATGATCCTTCTTGGACCTAACAAATTTCCCATCTTCACCTTCATTCTTGAAGGCCAACTGAAACTGAGCAGGAACTCATTTTCTCCCTGGTTACTCCCTTTGTTAACATGTCTGCAGGATTCTAGTTAGTATGTATCTTTTCCAACTTCAAATGTCCATCTTCCAAGACAGATCATATGAAATGGTACCTGAGTTGTATATGATTAGTATTTGAATGGAAGGTTGATTTATTTGCAAGATGAATTGCATTATTACTGTCACAGTACAACTTGTTATTCTCCTGCTTCTTTCCCAATTCCTCCATAAACCTCTATAACCAAATCATTTCTTTACTAGCCTCTGTAGCAGCAACATACTCTGCTTCTGTTTTTTAAAGTGCAACAACCTTTTGTAGTTTTGAAATCCAACTTATTGTTGTTCCACCTATAGTAAAAACATACCCTGTGGTGCTCCTCCTTCTATCTTTATCACCTACCATATATGAATCAACATATCATTGTAGAACAATGTTTGAACCTCCAAAACATAATGCATGAGTAGAAGTACCTCTCAAATACCTGAGAATCCACTTTATTGCCTCCCAATGTTCTTTACCTGAATTGTTCATATACCTTCTCACAACTCTCACTGCATATGCAATATCTAGTCTTGTTCAAAACATCACATACATCAAGCTGCCAACTACTGATGAATAAGGGACCTTTGTGTTATAGTCCTCTCGTGTCTTGGGACACATTTCCTTAGTTAATTTGAAATGGATGGACAAAGGTGTACTAACTAGTTTTTCATTCTGCATTCTAAACCTCTTCACCACCTTTTCTATGTACTCACCCTGAGACAATGTCAATTTGTGATTTTGCCTGTCTCTTGTTATTCTCATACCAAGGATTTTCTTTGCAGCACCCAAATCCTTCATCCCAAATGAATTAACTAATTTCTTCTTGAGCACATTTATATCCTTCATATTAGACCCTGCAACAATCATGTCATCTACATAAAATATCAATATAATATAGCTTTCATTTTCTAGCCTTCTAAAATAAACACAGTGATCAAAATGACATATACTATAACCTTGTTCTGTCATAAACTTGACAAACTTCAAATACCACTACCTTGGAGCTTGCTTTAGGCCATACAAGATATTCTTTAACCTATATACTAAATTTTCATTCCCTTTGACCTCATACCCCTGTGGCTTCTACATACAAATCTTTTCATTCAAATCCCCATGGAGAAAATAAGTTTTTACATCTAACTGTTCAAGATGAAAATCTTATGTGGCCACAAGACTTAAAATAGTCCTAATTTAAGTCATTTTAACAACAGGAGAAAAAAATTCAGCAAAATGTAAACCTTTCTTTTGTGCATACCCCTTTACAACAAGTCTAGCCTTGTACTGTTTTATTCCTCCATCTTCTTCCTTCAACCTGTAAACCCATTTATTTTGCAATGCTCTTTTTCCTGTAGGCAACTGAACCAAGTCTTAAGTCTGGTTATTTACCAATGAATCCATTTCCTCTTTCATGCCTTGCTCCCACTTCCCTTTAGTGTCTACCTACATTGTTGCTTCAGAACTTTCTGGTTCATCAGAATCAGTCAACAATAAATAATATAATGAAGGAGATTATCGTTCAGGGGGTCTACTTAACCTGGTAGATATTCTAACAACACTTGCAGTAGTTTGAGGTACTTGTTCCTCCTGTTGGCGTAAATTTTGATTTCCTGGTACCTTTGGGATTTATTTTTAGGGATCTCATCAAGCACTGTGTATTCTAGTTTTTCTTCTTCTTATTTCCTTCCCTACAACTGATATTTATACATGACCTTCTCATTGAATATGACATCTCTACTCCTAATGATTTTGTTATTTTCATAATACCATAAGCGATAACCAAAATTGTTAACACCACATCCAATAAAGGTACACTTCTTGGATTCTGCTTCTCGATTTGTTATATTTTCTTTATCAATATGGACAAATGATTCACAATCGAAAGTCTTCATAAATGAATAGTTTACCTTTTTACTTGTCCATTCCTCCTCTAGAATGCCACCATCCAAAGAACTTGAAGGTCTTATGCTTATCAAGTAAACACCAATGTTTACAACATCTGCCCAAAACTGTAAGGGAAACCCTGCATGCAATCTCATACTCCTTGCACGCTCCATGATGGTCATGTTCATCCTTTCTGACACACCATTTTCTTGTGGTATTCATGGAACTGTATTCTCTCTACAAATCCCATGGTATGAAAAATAATCATCAAATGCCTTGCTGCAGTATTCACCTCCATTGTTTGATCTGAGAGACTTCAACATTTTTCCTGTCTCATTCTCAACCAAAGCTTTCCATTTCTTAAAAGTATCAAAAACATCATATTTTTGTTGATTGCAATAAACCCAAGTTTTTCTAGTTGCATCATCAATAAAAGTAACATAATAATGAGATCCACCAAGACATGATACATGATTTGGTCCCCATACATCTATATGCACAAGCTCTAACCTTTCACTGTTCTTTTCTTTTCCGACTCTGAGAAATCTAACTCTCTTTTGTTTTTCATAAACACAATGCTCACAGAAATCCAAATCAATTTGTTTAATATCTAGCAACAAATTTCTTTTGAGAAGTATCTGCACCCTATTCTCACTCATGTGTCCAAGCCTATGATGCCACAATGTTGTATCCACTCCTATAGAAGCTAAAGAGATAGAAGAGTCATTATTACCCATACATAAATACAATGTACCTACATTCTCTCATTTTGCTATCACCAGTGATCCCTTGGTGACCTTCCATGCCTTATCTGTAAATATGGATATACAGCCTTCACTTGCCAACTGTCCTATTGAAATTATATTTTTCCTTATATCTGGAACATGTCTTACCTCCTTCAACAACCATTGATTTCCATTATTTTTCTTTATTTGTACCTTTCTCATTCCAACAATTTTTCATGGTGCATCATCACCCAAATGAACCTATCCAAAATCACCTTGAACATAATCTAGAAAATGTTTCCTATGGGGTGTGGCATGAAATGAAGCCCATGAATATACTACCCAAGACTCAAAAATATTATCTATAGAAATAATCAAAGCATCTTGTAACACATCACCGGTTACATTTGCTTCCTAATTTTTCTCTCGTTGTCCATCTCTTTGTTTCTTTAGAGCTCTGCAGTATTTCTTCAAATGTCCTTTCTTCCCACAATTCCAACACTCTATCTTTCTCAGTCTAGATTTGGATCTGCCCTTCCTAGAATTCCCACTATTCCCTGAGCCCTTTCCTCTATCCTTTTGTCTTCCCCTGTTCTCCATGTTTAATGCATTACCTGATGTCTCACCTATGATTTTTCATTGCATTTCCTCGCTAAGGATAACACCAAAAACATCATCAAATTTTAGAGTGTTTGAACAAGAGATAGAGTTAATTACAACCATGACCAAGTTGTTCCATCTTTCTAGCAATGAGCACAATATTAGAATATCCCTAACCTCATCATCAAACTCCACTTTTACAGAACTTGGCTAATTAGTAACCGTATTAAATTTATTTAAATGATATACAACATACCCACCTTCTGACATCTTCATATTAAATATTCTCTTCATTAGAAATACCTTATTGTATGCCAATGGTTTTTCATACAGTTTAGCCAATGTGTCCATCTGCTCCTTCATTTTCTTTTCTTTTGAAATATTGAAAGCCACTGACGTTGTCGGGATCAGCCGTATCATTCCTAGTGCCTTTCTGTCAAGAACCTCCCATTCTTCATCCTTCATGGCCGTTGTATTCTTTTCTATTCCATCCAATGGTAGGAATAGATCCTCTGATATAAATAATCAACCATCTGCATCTTCCATAACTGGTAGTTTTGGTCATTAAATTTCTCGTCCCTAAACTTTCCATCTTTCGTCATTGCTCCCACTCAAACCATCAACCCTCTTTTCCTGGGAGTTGCCTTTCGCTCTGATACCAGTTGTTGGAAAAAAATGATCGCGGAGAAATAAAATAAAACAAATGCAGAAATAAAACACAAAAAAATACAATACAATAGAGACACTGATATATGTGGTTCACCCAGTGTGGGCTACGTCCACCAGAGAAATTGTTAGGTCCTTCCTTTATTATTATCCAACAAAATGAAGGGATACAATCTACAACACACCTGTTGTAGCTTCCTCTTATTTCTCTCACAGACTCCTCTCTAAGAATACAATATTGACAATAATACACAGTCACAATACAATTCCCTCATAAAAGAGGGTTTCCTTCTAGGGAAAAAAAACCTAACATAATCTCTACCGTCGGATCTACGAACTTATAATGAATAGTCTGTATTGACTAAAAAATTACAATATACATTTACAAGGAAATTTTTCCTTAGGGGGAAAGCCCCCCCTGCAACCCCCCCGCATAGAGGGGTGTACAGTCTTTGTGGGGTATAAACCTGACTGAAAACAAAGACCTATGAATCAAGAAGATAATCAGGCTCCACAACCAGCAATCTCATCCCCACTTAGTGAAAATTTTATAAACTCCTAACATAGATCGAAGTTTGGAAAACTTTGTTTTTGTAAGAGACTTTGTGAAAATGTCTACAACTTGACTTTTTGTAGGGAAAAAGAGCACTTCAATAACTTGATCATGAATGTGATTTCTAATGAATTGCATTTGTATCTCAACATGTTTATTGTGTTGATGTTGAAATGGATATTTTCCGAACTTGATAGCACTCTGATTTTCATACCAGATGGTGGTCGGATGTTACTACCAGAATCCAATATCTAAAAGGATTTTTCAAAGTCATAAGGCTTCTTGACTTGCATTAATCGTTGCTTAGTACTCCGCTTTTGCTAAAGAAAGAGAAATAACATGTTGTTTCTTACAAGCCCAAGTGTCAGGTCTAGAACCAAGGCTATAAACATATCCTATGGTAGGCTTCTGATCATCAAGGCCGCTGACCCAATCTTAGTTAGTGAAACCAACCAACAAAGGAGTCCCTTTGAATTGTAATGTATCCAAAACTGGATTGTACCCTAAATATATTGAAGTATCATTTTTTCTACTCTCTAATGGCTTTCATAGGGTGTTTCCATATACCGGGCAACAAGACCAACATCAAAGGAAATATCAGGACATGTATGAGTCAAATATAAGAGGCTATTAACTAACTGACGGTACAAAGTGGCATCGACTTCATGAGTAGTACATGTGGCAGCAAGTTTGACTCCAAACTGGAAGGGGCCAGTTTAGAATATTCTATGTGAAAGTGGTGAAGAAGGTCACATGCATACTTATAGTCAGAAAGGGAAATTCCTTCCCTAGTTTTCAATATTTGGAGGCCACGGAAATAATGCAAATAACATAATTTTGTAATTTCAATTTTCTTTTCAAGGCTAGATTTCACATGGATTAAAAGTTTAGGATCACTACAATTGAGGATAAGATCGTAAACATAAAGAAAAATTGTTATGAGATGGTTTCCTACTTTATTTTCATAGACATTATGGTCATAAAGAAAAAGTGTTATGAGATGGTTTCCTACTTTCTTGGTATAGACATTATGGTCAAATTGTTAGAAAAGCGGGTGTGCTCGTTTAACCATAGAAAATACAGAAATATTGTCACTCAACCATAGGCACGAATGCCACCCCCGAGCACCTTGAACTTGACAGAGAGAATAATTCTCATATCAAATCAATATCCAACCAAGGATAATGCACCAAGAAAATATAACCAAGACTGATAAAAAATTCCAACCCAAAAGAATTGAAATTATAGGTTGCAGAAATTGCAGCTGCTTCCAAGACTTGCGCACTACTGGATTTCTGTAGTGCACACAAGTGGATTTCTACAGTTGCAAGATATCTGTCTCAAATTAGAACTAGTGTCATGTATTTATAATGCTTTCTCTAAGTTGTCTGGGCCGACTTCTTCTTTTGGAGACTAAAGACTCAATATAAAATATTTTCTTTAGTCGACTTCTCTTCTAGGGTTATGTCCAAGTATTTTAGGGTTTCTCCTTGCTTCCTAGAATATTCTAATCTCATCAAAGGTCACAAGTGGAGGTTAATACCTCCTGCAGCTACCATAATATCAACACTCCCTCCTAGCTAGGGAGGTATAAAAGGCAATGGTATTGAGCACAAACATACCATTCAACCGGTAGGATCATGATAGCCACACAGACTATCTCATGATCAAATCACGAGCACCATCAACATTATCCAACTGGATAATCTCCATGACAATCAGTACAATGTCATTTGATAGAACACAACTGTGTCTATCCATAGTAGTACATAACTACTATCTAGTGGTACACAACGATACCAAGTAGCACGTGGCTACTAGCCAGTGACACATAGTCACAATCAGTGGAACACATCTGATGCAGGAGCATCACAAGCAAGCACAAGTGGAGGACAACTGGATATGCACTAGTGCGCATTTTGAAGATGTTTTGAATTTTAAAAGATGAAACATTAATGTAATAGCTGGAAGGATGTAACTACTCTTAAATGTTTTGGGGATTGTAACGCGGATCTTGAGCGTTTGATCTCATCTGTCCGTTGTAGGCATTTAATGTAATGAATGTAAAGTAGATGTAGGCTTTAATTCGATTAGATAGTTTGAGGTTGTAGGAGGGAAAACTCGAGAAATCTCCCTCGTATGTATTGTATTGTATCATTATTCTCATAGTAGTTAGAAGTTGTAGAGAAAGAGAGCATAGGAGAGCAGAGAAGAACAGAGATTGTAGAAGTTGTATGAGCAGATAGTTGTCACTATTGAATCCATGTATAGAATCACTTAAATTAATATAAGAATGTTTTGATCCAATTTCATGGTATTGTTATGGTCATTGTTTTCATCTATTGAATGGTATGTTTACAGTTTGCTTGTATACTCTGTTTGCATTTGTTTCAATGTTGTGTGTGTATCTGCAATTTCATGTTGAATGTATGAAGTCTATGAGAGGGAGAGTGTAAGTTTCAATTGTTTCTCTTCCTATGAATTCCTACAAGGAGTGCAGTGAAAGTTCGCAAGGAGTGCGTTGATGAGATTATGAGTTTATCTCGGAAAATCTCAGGAGGGATACCGTTGTTTTTATACCAGCAGAAGTGCAAGTATAGAACATATTCGTGCAAGGTGTGCGCGAGTTAGTTGAAGTCTTAGACTTTTCCAACCCAAGTGAGTGGTCGAAGGATTTATGTCGCAAGGAGTGCGTAGAGGTGGAAGACATCAGATAATCAAAAATTATCATGAAGGTCGCAAGGAGTGTGCACAAGAATTCCCTAGAATCCTTGAATTTGTAGCAAGAACCAAGCTCAAGAGGGATAGAGACTTCGAAGATTTTTAAGGAAGGATGAGGTTTGGAGTCACCTCGCAGAAATCAAGCTTAGGAGGAAAGACGCTAATTTANAGGTTGGCATCGACTACCAATGGTTTAAAGGGATCAAAAGGTCATCAACGAAAAATTGATGGCTCATGCACACTAATTGTCACATCCAAGGACATAAGGCTCATAATGAAAAATTCCTTACAATGTAATAACATTTAAATTGTGAAATTTGTATTCACCATTCTTTGTATATAAAATAAATTGAAGCTCAAAATTGTTTTTCTTGTTAGTTTTTTTATATTTATTTTTAATAATATGGTAGACATTTTTTCCATGGACCTTAAATTTTATTAGTGTTAAGTTACATTACACATGTCATATACATTGGGCTATATAGTGCACCTCCTTCTCTTGATACAATTATTAAATGTTGTTGCCAAAGAAATTCATGCTCAAACATGCCCCATTAAAATTGAAACACAATAGGATTTCCTATTACATCCCAGAGAATTCCTCAAATTGATTTCCCCTAATAAATTTAAGGAAGGATGTAACTAAATCAAATATATGGTTACATACCATATCATACACATCATTGTAGTACCCCTCTCTGAGCTTCTACATCATCTTGTTAGTGATTAGCATAACTACCAAAATGCACAAAATAAAAGAATTGGAGTAGTGATTGATAACATGTGCATAGGACCAACGGATACCAACATCAACGTTGTTAAATAAATAGGGTATTCCCACACAATAAGAACACCTTCAATAACCATTCACATAACCATATCAAAGATCAATACATCGATGTTTTTATGTAGTTAAAAGCATCAAAGAGAGAAACGGTCCACGACCCCAACCAATGTGGCCACTTGGGGAAATATATTAATGCAAAAAAAAAACATTACAAGAGGGTTTCTCACAAATTATCATGAACAAATGACCTTCCATTCTCTTGAAATAGAGATTATGGACTAATTGGTTTCTAAGCCATGGATCATTATAGTTGTTAAGATTGAGGAAAATATGAGTTGTCGGACTCTATGTCTAGAACATATCGTGAACATCGGATTACATAACTACAAATGCATACTAATGCATATTAAATAAACACACTTTTACCTAAAGATATATTAGACCAAGTTGAACTTAACTAAGTCCTAACTGTCTAAATATCCTAACATCCCTCCTTCAGAAAAACTTGGGATAGGATTGAAGGATTTACAAAAGTGTCACAATAAGAGAAGGAAGCATGCATTAGATCTCTGTTGGAAAAACAGGATTGCGGAGCAAAATAATAAAACAAATGCAGAAATAAAACATAGAAAATACATAATACAATAAAGACACAAATATATGTGGTTCAGCCAGTGCGGGCTACGTCCACCAGAGAAATTGTCAGGTCCTTCCTTTATTATTATCCAACAAATGAAGGGATACAACCTACAACACACCCGTTGTAAATTCCTCTTCTTTCTCTCACAGTATCCTCTCTCAAAATACAATATTCGCAATAATACACGGCTCCAATACAATTCCCTCATAAAAGAGGGTTGCCTTCTAGGGAAAAAAACCCTAACATAATCTCTACCGTCAGATCTACGACCTTATAATGAATGATCTAGATTGACTACGATCTACAAGGAAAATTTTCCTTTGGGGGCTTCGCCCCCAAACCCCGTAGAGGGGGAAATCCCCGCTTGGAGGGGTGTACAATCTTCCAGGGCGTACAGTTTTCATGGGGTATAAACACGGATGAAAATAAAGACCTATGAATCAGGAAGATAATCAAGCTCCACAACCAACAATCTCCCACTTTGAGACTGATCACAACAACTCCACCGCTGCTATATCTGTTGGACTATGATCCTTCTTGGACCTAACAAATTTCCCATCTTCACCTTCATTCTTGAAGGCCAACTGAAACTGAGCAGGAACTCATTTTCTCCCTGGTTACTCCCTTTGTTAACATGTCTGCAGGATTCTAGTTAGTATGTATCTTTTCCAACTTCAAATGTCCATCTTCCAAGACAGATCATATGAAATGGTACCTGAGTTGTATATGATTAGTATTTGAATGGAAGGTTGATTTATTTGCAAGATGAATTGCATTATTACTGTCACAGTACAACTTGTTATTCTCCTGCTTCTTTCCCAATTCCTCCATAAACCTCTATAACCAAATCATTTCTTTACTAGCCTCTGTAGCAGCAACATACTCTGCTTCTGTTTTTTAAAGTGCAACAACCTTTTGTAGTTTTGAAATCCAACTTATTGTTGTTCCACCTATAGTAAAAACATACCCTGTGGTGCTCCTCCTTCTATCTTTATCACCTACCATATATGAATCAACATATCATTGTAGAACAATGTTTGAACCTCCAAAACATAATGCATGAGTAGAAGTACCTCTCAAATACCTGAGAATCCACTTTATTGCCTCCCAATGTTCTTTACCTGAATTGTTCATATACCTTCTCACAACTCTCACTGCATATGCAATATCTAGTCTTGTTCAAAACATCACATACATCAAGCTGCCAACTACTGATGAATAAGGGACCTTTGTGTTATAGTCCTCTCGTGTCTTGGGACACATTTCCTTAGTTAATTTGAAATGGATGGACAAAGGTGTACTAACTAGTTTTTCATTCTGCATTCTAAACCTCTTCACCACCTTTTCTATGTACTCACCCTGAGACAATGTCAATTTGTGATTTTGCCTGTCTCTTGTTATTCTCATACCAAGGATTTTCTTTGCAGCACCCAAATCCTTCATCCCAAATGAATTAACTAATTTCTTCTTGAGCACATTTATATCCTTCATATTAGACCCTGCAACAATCATGTCATCTACATAAAATATCAATATAATATAGCTTTCATTTTCTAGCCTTCTAAAATAAACACAGTGATCAAAATGACATATACTATAACCTTGTTCTGTCATAAACTTGACAAACTTCAAATACCACTACCTTGGAGCTTGCTTTAGGCCATACAAGATATTCTTTAACCTATATACTAAATTTTCATTCCCTTTGACCTCATACCCCTGTGGCTTCTACATACAAATCTTTTCATTCAAATCCCCATGGAGAAAATAAGTTTTTACATCTAACTGTTCAAGATGAAAATCTTATGTGGCCACAAGACTTAAAATAGTCCTAATTTAAGTCATTTTAACAACAGGAGAAAAAAATTCAGCAAAATGTAAACCTTTCTTTTGTGCATACCCCTTTACAACAAGTCTAGCCTTGTACTGTTTTATTCCTCCATCTTCTTCCTTCAACCTGTAAACCCATTTATTTTGCAATGCTCTTTTTCCTGTAGGCAACTGAACCAAGTCTTAAGTCTGGTTATTTACCAATGAATCCATTTCCTCTTTCATGCCTTGCTCCCACTTCCCTTTAGTGTCTACCTACATTGTTGCTTCAGAACTTTCTGGTTCATCAGAATCAGTCAACAATAAATAATATAATGAAGGAGATTATCGTTCAGGGGGTCTACTTAACCTGGTAGATATTCTAACAACACTTGCAGTAGTTTGAGGTACTTGTTCCTCCTGTTGGCGTAAATTTTGATTTCCTGGTACCTTTGGGATTTATTTTTAGGGATCTCATCAAGCACTGTGTATTCTAGTTTTTCTTCTTCTTATTTCCTTCCCTACAACTGATATTTATACATGACCTTCTCATTGAATATGACATCTCTACTCCTAATGATTTTGTTATTTTCATAATACCATAAGCGATAACCAAAATTGTTAACACCACATCCAATAAAGGTACACTTCTTGGATTCTGCTTCTCGATTTGTTATATTTTCTTTATCAATATGGACAAATGATTCACAATCGAAAGTCTTCATAAATGAATAGTTTACCTTTTTACTTGTCCATTCCTCCTCTAGAATGCCACCATCCAAAGAACTTGAAGGTCTTATGCTTATCAAGTAAACACCAATGTTTACAACATCTGCCCAAAACTGTAAGGGAAACCCTGCATGCAATCTCATACTCCTTGCACGCTCCATGATGGTCATGTTCATCCTTTCTGACACACCATTTTCTTGTGGTATTCATGGAACTGTATTCTCTCTACAAATCCCATGGTATGAAAAATAATCATCAAATGCCTTGCTGCAGTATTCACCTCCATTGTTTGATCTGAGAGACTTCAACATTTTTCCTGTCTCATTCTCAACCAAAGCTTTCCATTTCTTAAAAGTATCAAAAACATCATATTTTTGTTGATTGCAATAAACCCAAGTTTTTCTAGTTGCATCATCAATAAAAGTAACATAATAATGAGATCCACCAAGACATGATACATGATTTGGTCCCCATACATCTATATGCACAAGCTCTAACCTTTCACTGTTCTTTTCTTTTCCGACTCTGAGAAATCTAACTCTCTTTTGTTTTTCATAAACACAATGCTCACAGAAATCCAAATCAATTTGTTTAATATCTAGCAACAAATTTCTTTTGAGAAGTATCTGCACCCTATTCTCACTCATGTGTCCAAGCCTATGATGCCACAATGTTGTATCCACTCCTATAGAAGCTAAAGAGATAGAAGAGTCATTATTACCCATACATAAATACAATGTACCTACATTCTCTCATTTTGCTATCACCAGTGATCCCTTGGTGACCTTCCATGCCTTATCTGTAAATATGGATATACAGCCTTCACTTGCCAACTGTCCTATTGAAATTATATTTTTCCTTATATCTGGAACATGTCTTACCTCCTTCAACAACCATTGATTTCCATTATTTTTCTTTATTTGTACCTTTCTCATTCCAACAATTTTTCATGGTGCATCATCACCCAAATGAACCTATCCAAAATCACCTTGAACATAATCTAGAAAATGTTTCCTATGGGGTGTGGCATGAAATTAAGCCCATGAATATACTACCCAAGACTCAAAAATATTATCTATAGAAATAATCAAAGCATCTTGTAACACATCACCGGTTACATTTGCTTCCTAATTTTTCTCTCGTTGTCCATCTCTTTGTTTCTTTAGAGCTCTGCAGTATTTCTTCAAATGTCCTTTCTTCCCACAATTCCAACACTCTATCTTTCTCAGTCTAGATTTGGATCTGCCCTTCCTAGAATTCCCACTATTCCCTGAGCCCTTTCCTCTATCCTTTTGTCTTCCCCTGTTCTCCATGTTTAATGCATTACCTGATGTCTCACCTATGATTTTTCATTGCATTTCCTCGCTAAGGATAACACCAAAAACATCATCAAATTTTAGAGTGTTTGAACAAGAGATAGAGTTAATTACAACCATGACCAAGTTGTTCCATCTTTCTAGCAATGAGCACAATATTAGAATATCCCTAACCTCATCATCAAACTCCACTTTTACAGAACTTGGCTAATTAGTAACCGTATTAAATTTATTTAAATGATATACAACATACCCACCTTCTGACATCTTCATATTAAATATTCTCTTCATTAGAAATACCTTATTGTATGCCAATGGTTTTTCATACAGTTTAGCCAATGTGTCCATCTGCTCCTTCATTTTCTTTTCTTTTGAAATATTGAAAGCCACTGACGTTGTCGGGATCAGCCGTATCATTCCTAGTGCCTTTCTGTCAAGAACCTCCCATTCTTCATCCTTCATGGCCGTTGTATTCTTTTCTATTCCATCCAATGGTAGGAATAGATCCTCTGATATAAATAATCAACCATCTGCATCTTCCATAACTGGTAGTTTTGGTCATTAAATTTCTCGTCCCTAAACTTTCCATCTTTCGTCATTGCTCCCACTCAAACCATCAACCCTCTTTTCCTGGGAGTTGCCTTTCGCTCTGATACCAGTTGTTGGAAAAAAATGATCGCGGAGAAATAAAATAAAACAAATGCAGAAATAAAACACAAAAAAATACAATACAATAGAGACACTGATATATGTGGTTCACCCAGTGTGGGCTACGTCCACCAGAGAAATTGTTAGGTCCTTCCTTTATTATTATCCAACAAAATGAAGGGATACAATCTACAACACACCTGTTGTAGCTTCCTCTTATTTCTCTCACAGACTCCTCTCTAAGAATACAATATTGACAATAATACACAGTCACAATACAATTCCCTCATAAAAGAGGGTTTCCTTCTAGGGAAAAAAAACCTAACATAATCTCTACCGTCGGATCTACGAACTTATAATGAATAGTCTGTATTGACTAAAAAATTACAATATACATTTACAAGGAAATTTTTCCTTAGGGGGAAAGCCCCCCCTGCAACCCCCCCGCATAGAGGGGTGTACAGTCTTTGTGGGGTATAAACCTGACTGAAAACAAAGACCTATGAATCAAGAAGATAATCAGGCTCCACAACCAGCAATCTCATCCCCACTTAGTGAAAATTTTATAAACTCCTAACATAGATCGAAGTTTGGAAAACTTTGTTTTTGTAAGAGACTTTGTGAAAATGTCTACAACTTGACTTTTTGTAGGGAA
The DNA here is from genome assembly GCA_000966675.3 of Picea glauca. Classification (NCBI taxonomy): domain Eukaryota; kingdom Viridiplantae; phylum Streptophyta; class Pinopsida; order Pinales; family Pinaceae; genus Picea; species Picea glauca. Next base: position 16,498 of record JZKD02S2023305.1, read on the forward strand.
AAAGAGCACTTCAATAACTTGATCATGAATGTGATTTCTAATGAATTGCATTTGTATCTCAACATGTTTATTGTGTTGATGTTGAAATGGATATTTTCCGAACTTGATAGCACTCTGATTTTCATACCAGATGGTGGTCGGATGTTACTACCAGAATCCAATATCTAAAAGGATTTTTCAAAGTCATAAGGCTTCTTGACTTGCATTAATCGTTGCTTAGTACTCCGCTTTTGCTAAAGAAAGAGAAATAACATGTTGTTTCTTACAAGCCCAAGTGTCAGGTCTAGAACCAAGGCTATAAACATATCCTATGGTAGGCTTCTGATCATCAAGGCCGCTGACCCAATCTTAGTTAGTGAAACCAACCAACAAAGGAGTCCCTTTGAATTGTAATGTATCCAAAACTGGATTGTACCCTAAATATATTGAAGTATCATTTTTTCTACTCTCTAATGGCTTTCATAGGGTGTTTCCATATACCGGGCAACAAGACCAACATCAAAGGAAATATCAGGACATGTATGAGTCAAATATAAGAGGCTATTAACTAACTGACGGTACAAAGTGGCATCGACTTCATGAGTAGTACATGTGGCAGCAAGTTTGACTCCAAACTGGAAGGGGCCAGTTTAGAATATTCTATGTGAAAGTGGTGAAGAAGGTCACATGCATACTTATAGTCAGAAAGGGAAATTCCTTCCCTAGTTTTCAATATTTGGAGGCCACGGAAATAATGCAAATAACATAATTTTGTAATTTCAATTTTCTTTTCAAGGCTAGATTTCACATGGATTAAAAGTTTAGGATCACTACAATTGAGGATAAGATCGTAAACATAAAGAAAAATTGTTATGAGATGGTTTCCTACTTTATTTTCATAGACATTATGGTCATAAAGAAAAAGTGTTATGAGATGGTTTCCTACTTTCTTGGTATAGACATTATGGTCAAATTGTTAGAAAAGCGGGTGTGCTCGTTTAACCATAGAAAATACAGAAATATTGTCACTCAACCATAGGCACGAATGCCACCCCCGAGCACCTTGAACTTGACAGAGAGAATAATTCTCATATCAAATCAATATCCAACCAAGGATAATGCACCAAGAAAATATAACCAAGACTGATAAAAAATTCCAACCCAAAAGAATTGAAATTATAGGTTGCAGAAATTGCAGCTGCTTCCAAGACTTGCGCACTACTGGATTTCTGTAGTGCACACAAGTGGATTTCTACAGTTGCAAGATATCTGTCTCAAATTAGAACTAGTGTCATGTATTTATAATGCTTTCTCTAAGTTGTCTGGGCCGACTTCTTCTTTTGGAGACTAAAGACTCAATATAAAATATTTTCTTTAGTCGACTTCTCTTCTAGGGTTATGTCCAAGTATTTTAGGGTTTCTCCTTGCTTCCTAGAATATTCTAATCTCATCAAAGGTCACAAGTGGAGGTTAATACCTCCTGCAGCTACCATAATATCAACACTCCCTCCTAGCTAGGGAGGTATAAAAGGCAATGGTATTGAGCACAAACATACCATTCAACCGGTAGGATCATGATAGCCACACAGACTATCTCATGATCAAATCACGAGCACCATCAACATTATCCAACTGGATAATCTCCATGACAATCAGTACAATGTCATTTGATAGAACACAACTGTGTCTATCCATAGTAGTACATAACTACTATCTAGTGGTACACAACGATACCAAGTAGCACGTGGCTACTAGCCAGTGACACATAGTCACAATCAGTGGAACACATCTGATGCAGGAGCATCACAAGCAAGCACAAGTGGAGGACAACTGGATATGCACTAGTGCGCATTTTGAAGATGTTTTGAATTTTAAAAGATGAAACATTAATGTAATAGCTGGAAGGATGTAACTACTCTTAAATGTTTTGGGGATTGTAACGCGGATCTTGAGCGTTTGATCTCATCTGTCCGTTGTAGGCATTTAATGTAATGAATGTAAAGTAGATGTAGGCTTTAATTCGATTAGATAGTTTGAGGTTGTAGGAGGGAAAACTCGAGAAATCTCCCTCGTATGTATTGTATTGTATCATTATTCTCATAGTAGTTAGAAGTTGTAGAGAAAGAGAGCATAGGAGAGCAGAGAAGAACAGAGATTGTAGAAGTTGTATGAGCAGATAGTTGTCACTATTGAATCCATGTATAGAATCACTTAAATTAATATAAGAATGTTTTGATCCAATTTCATGGTATTGTTATGGTCATTGTTTTCATCTATTGAATGGTATGTTTACAGTTTGCTTGTATACTCTGTTTGCATTTGTTTCAATGTTGTGTGTGTATCTGCAATTTCATGTTGAATGTATGAAGTCTATGAGAGGGAGAGTGTAAGTTTCAATTGTTTCTCTTCCTATGAATTCCTACAAGGAGTGCAGTGAAAGTTCGCAAGGAGTGCGTTGATGAGATTATGAGTTTATCTCGGAAAATCTCAGGAGGGATACCGTTGTTTTTATACCAGCAGAAGTGCAAGTATAGAACATATTCGTGCAAGGTGTGCGCGAGTTAGTTGAAGTCTTAGACTTTTCCAACCCAAGTGAGTGGTCGAAGGATTTATGTCGCAAGGAGTGCGTAGAGGTGGAAGACATCAGATAATCAAAAATTATCATGAAGGTCGCAAGGAGTGTGCACAAGAATTCCCTAGAATCCTTGAATTTGTAGCAAGAACCAAGCTCAAGAGGGATAGAGACTTCGAAGATTTTTAAGGAAGGATGAGGTTTGGAGTCACCTCGCAGAAATCAAGCTTAGGAGGAAAGACGCTAATTTANCAGCAAAAGTGCAAGTATAGAACATATTCGTGCAAGGTGTGTGCGGGTTAGTTGAAGTCTTAGACTTTTCCAACCCAAGTGAGTGGTTGAAGGATTTATGTCGCAAGGAGTGCGTAGAGGTGGAAGACATCAGATAATCAAAAATTATCATGAAGGTCGCAAGGAGTGTGCACAAGAATTCCCTAGAATCCTTGAGTTTGTAGCAAGAACCAAGCTCAAGAGGGATAGAGACTTCAAAGATTTTGAAGGAAGGATGAGGTTTGGAGTCACCTCGCAGAAATCAAGCTCAGGAGGAAAGACGCTAATTTATTTTGCCAGGAACATCAAGAACCTGAACGGACGGTGGAAACTCTCAGAGGGAGAAACGTCGATACCCGTGGACCGTTAGACCCAGTGGAGTTGCAGGGAGGATAAAGGAAAGAGTATGTCAACACTCGCAAGCCCAGGAGGGATAACAGCTGTTAGATCTAGAGGAGTGAGAGCTGTTGATTTGGTGCTTTGAAATTTTGGAATTTCAGAAGTCTGAAGTGTAGAGGAAACAACTACCCGGAAGTTGCGATACGCGAAATCCTGACGTAATCTAGATCATCATATCACCAAAGGTTTGGGACCATTGATCTGTGGTGGAGAAATATCATGATTTCGACTATAGGGTGAAGGGAGAAAGCTACATCGCAAATCCTGATGTGCCAAAAGTTGGGCCTTAGGTCGCAGTCGAGGGTCACATCAGTGAAGAGTTAAGGGAGGAGCTAGAGACCGTTAGCCCATTTTGGAATTCCGGGACTTAGAAGAGTCGGGGTGCCTTGTAACGGAATTCCTGACATCATGAAACATGACGCGCCATTTTGGGGTTAAGCCTGTGGTCGCGCTAGTGGTCATGTGGAGTCGAGGCTCGCATCTAGTGCATGTTTGCGCAGACGGAGTGTAGAAAAGGACATGTGGTTATACATGTTGAAGATTCCAGCTGGGAATCAAAGAGTCATTTCAGATCAAAGGAAATTGAACATCCATAGGCCGGGAGGTCAAGCAGACCCTGTTGAGGTGGGGGTCTGCATCAGGTGGTATCAGAGCTAACAATTTTTTTTTTTTGTAGAGGGAAGATAGGGAATAGTTGTGATTTGAATTTTGCGTGAACAGATTGAAACAATGCCACCAAGAAGACATCAAGAGAGAGTTATGCCCAATCCAGCTGTRGAAAGGGAAATGAGAGAACTTCATGCTCGATTGGATGCTATGGAGACAACRCAAAGGAAAACACCTGATACTAGAGATATCAGTGAGGCCGRAAGTTTAAACCAAKAAGGAGYCGRAGAAGAAGTTGTATCCAAAGATGYTGYAGGAGAAMTTTTATTCAAGGCTATTGCAAGAATCGGTGCCAGAGAAAAAATGGGCATCCCAATGTATGAAGGCAGCTTAGAYGTTGAGGAGGTGTTAGATTGGTTTAGAGCTCTGGATAAATATTTCAATTATGAAGATATCGAAGAGGACAGGAAAGTAAAGCACGTTGTCACTAGACTGAAAGGGCATGCAACACTGTGGTGGGATGAACTACAAGATGACATGCATTGCAAAGGAAAAGAAAGAATCAAAAGCTGGGATAGAATGGTAGAAAAGATGAAATCCAAATTCATACCCAGAGATTACCAAATCAATATGTTTTGAATAATGTAGAATTTGAGACAAAAAGGGATGACAGTGAAGGAATAAACTGAGGATTTTTACAGGATAAACATTAGAGTTGGTCACCATGAGAGTGATGATGAAAAGGTCGCTAGATATATGAATGGCCTGAGATATGAGATTCAGGATGAGATGAGCATGGTGACAATCAGGAATGTAGAAGATGCTTATCAGATTGCTCTGAAAGCTGAAGAGAAATTGGCCAGAAAGAAAGGTCAAAGGGGCAGAGGTAGAAGTCAGAGCAGAGGCAAAGCAGTTTCCCAAGATAGAGTATAGAATCCCAAGGATGAAGAGAAGAAACCTTATAACCACCTAGAAAGGGGAGGAAGTTCACAAGGAAGACAATATGCCGACAGGAACACTTTTCCGCGAGAAATAGGAAGAGGAAGAGGCAGAGGAGGTGAAATAAAGTGTTTTGTCTATGGAAATATCGGACACAAATCGTGGGAATGTACTGATAGAAAAAGAGATGGAGAAGGAGAAGCTCACATTTCAGAAGCGCAAAGGCAAAATGTTGAGGCAGAAGATGTAGAAGGTGTAAGATCCTTAATGATGAGGAAAATTCTCTTGAAGTTAGAAAAAGAGATGGAGAATCTAGTCCAGAGGAACAATTTGTTTAGGATTGCTTGCAAAACCAAGGATAGGGTATGCAAGGTAATAGTTTATAGTGGAATCACGGATAATCTAGTATCCACAGAGATGGTGGAAAAGCTAGAATTGGAGACAATTGCACATCCAAGCCCATATAAGGTTGTGTGGTTGCAAAAGGGACATCAGGTAACAATCCATAAACAATGTTTAGTTGAATTTAAGATAGGGGGTTATAAAGATGAGATCTTATGTGATGTTATTCCCATGGATGTATGTCATCTTTTGTTGGGGAGACCGTGGCAATATGACCGAAATGTTGTTCATGACGGAATAAAAAACACCTATATCTTGGAAAAGAATGGTAGGACGCATATGTTGCTACCAATTGAAGACAAGAAGGTGAAAGCAAAAGCAAACAATACTATACTTCTCATGAGTGGGAAGGAACTTCTGGATGAATTCAAGAACGATCAAGACATGTAGTTTGTTGTGGTAAGAACCTAGAGTCATCTTGACTAGTACCTCGATAGATGATCTACCGGAGGAAATTCAAGAACTGCTGGAGAACTTCGCTGATATAGTGGTGGACGATTTGCCTTGTTCGTTTTCGCCCATCAAAAGTATAAGCCATCACATTGACCTTATAGCAGGAGTAAGTTTAACAAACAAAGCAGCGTATAGACTGATGCCGCAGGAGAATGAAGAGGTCAAGAAGCAAGTCCAAGATTTGATGGACAAAGGGTTGATTAGGGAAATCTTGAGTCCATGCGTTGTACCAACAATGTTAAGTCCAAAGAAAGATGGTGGATGGAGGATGTGTACAGACTCGAGGGATATAAACAAAATCACCATCAGGTATAGATTTTCTTTACCCAGGATGGATGACTGATCAGGGGATCAAATTTTGCTCAATTTTCAAAGTTCTTGGAATGCGATGAAAATAGTGTCATTGCGTCCGTCTCGTCTTCCTGATTCTGACGGTATATTTACTTTCTCAAACGGAGTCCATATGGAGAAGATATCGCGATCTGTTCGCCAAGGCAAACAGGAAAAATTTTGGATGCTGACTGTACCTGTCTATACAGTCCGTACGGTGACGTGGCAGGGTTGTACCATCCGTACGATGATGTGGAAGGTGGATGATGTGGCGAGTTTTCATTGGTTGATGAGTACCGAATCAGGGAAGGACACGTGTCATTGATGGTCAATGGTGTGAGGACACGTGGCCCAATCCCTTGGCGCCACATGTCGCTCGTTGACTGGATATTTGGTTATATAAAAGTGTGTTGAGGCCCATGGGGTCCGACCCCAGGACCTCTCCGTTATGTAATGACTTTATAACTCTCCGCTAACCAAAGTGTCGCCCTTTGTTCCTTGTTTACTATGCCATAAAACATATATTTAACGTTGATTATTGTTTGGAAGGAAAGGGGGGTCGGGCTGGGGCTTAGCCCCGACCCGTGGACACATTGTATTACATATGACCCACATATAT
>JZKD02S2023305.1:23076-55170 GCA_000966675.3 Picea glauca
AATTTTTCATTATGAGCCTTATGTCCTTGGATGTGACAATTAGTGTGCATGAGCCATCAATTTTTCGTTGATGACCTTTTGATCCCTTTAAACCATTGGTAGTCGATGCCAACCTAATGTGACTCCTACTACCCTCTTTCCTATGGTTTTATTGCTATCTTCCAACCTTTTGAACCTCCCAAAACTCTCCACCACCCTGTTTCCTAGGGTTTTACTATTATTCTTTTGTGATTTTGCCAAATGTATTTCCCCCTTCACTAGTTATTATCTACACCATTGATGGCATTTTCACCCCAATCAAATTCATTCTCTCTCTCTCTCTCTCTCTCTCTCTCTCTCTCTCTCTCTACTTTGCCTCACATCTTTGTATATTGTTTTGCTCCTTGGTTAACTTGCTTTTTGTGCTACTCTCATTGGTAAGGATGGATCTCTTTGCCTTTTTTCCTATAATAAATATAGGTCATCCTTTATTATTTCAAGATAAAGCCTATTCCAATATCATTATGTTTTCTTCATATTTGCATAACAAAATATACCAGAACCTTTAGCCAATTATATTAATTAAATATTACATATTCAATATCATAGGCATGTTTGATTGATGAATATTTCCTTCAAACATAAGTGTTAGATCTCAATTTTCCAACCCACATTTATCAATCTATCCATATAGAATATTAAATTAAAATTCTTAAAAATAACAGGTTTGCATGGTTGTGTTCTGATAAACAATGTCAAAGAAAAAAACTTTTCCATTGCATTATTGTTTACTCGCTTTGAAATGAACTTTTATGTCTGCAAATAAAAGCTTCTTCCCATTCATGTTTCCAATAATTGCGAAAAAAAAAAAAACTCAAAAACACCTTTCTTCCATCCCCTGCAAATCCATAAATGATTATTTTTTTCCCTTACAACTGCCCTAACTTGCTTCAAAGGTTCGAGTAGTTCCGTAATGTATACATCCTTGACTGAAAATGTTACCAGCTTATTTCTTATTACTACATTCAACTATGTTTGACTAATGAATATTACATTCAAACATAGGCCTTGGATCTTAGTTTTCCAGCCCATATTTATCAATATAGCTATATAGAATATTAAATTATATATTAAAGAAATGATACGTTTGCATGGCTATGTTTTGATAAAGAATGTCAAAGAAAAATTTTAAGAAAAAAAAAATCATTACATTATTTCTTAACAATTTTGAAAGTAACTTTTCCATGGGTTGCTATAATTATTGATATTGTTATCTTTTCGTTTGAAAATAAAATCTTCTTTCCATCCAGATTTCCAATAATAGCAATAAATAAATAAATAAATAAAACTCAAAAAACATTGATTTTCCATTCCCTGCAAATCCATATATGTTTATTTTTTTTCCTTCCTTCCCTTGTAGCTTCCTTGAATTGCTTCAAAGGTTTTAGTGGCTACATAATGTCTACACCCTTGACCAAAAAAATGCCATCAAATTATTGCTCAACATCTCCACCGACATACAACCATTTCTACAAATTGTGTACCTTAATGTTGTGCACTCTTTGTAGAGTTCAAAAGTAAGATACAATATTTCTCTATCTGATGGGATGTACATGCAACACCTTATGTTTCCAAAAAATATCAACGAAGATGTGGCAACATAAGTAAGATACAATATTTCTCTATCTGATGGGATGTACATGCAACACCTTATGTTTCCAAAAAATATCAACGAAGATGTGGCAACAAGGGTGCTTTAGGAAAGTTCAATTATATAAATCATAGGTTAGAAATGTATTCAAATTAAGCATTCCATGTGAGTTGTCCATATCCTTACCCTATTTACTTAACAAGCTTCTACTTTCACATGCATCCTATGTATCTCCTTTTCTCTTTTCTAAATGTATTCTTTGCAATAATACTTTCTTGATATTGGTCCTCAAGGTCATCATGACCACAACCACTATGATAGGAACTCCATTTGTTTTTTCACTTCCACCTCACTTCCATTCACATGTCATCTCCTCATCATTCCAATAACCATTGCTTACCAAACATGGCTCTCTGCCTTGGCCCCCTTCCTCTTCTGCCATAAAAATAACTATTCCAATCTTAACATTGACCTCCTATCATACAAATTGGGAAATAAAGGGTCACTCTGAATCAAATAGATCCCTTGGTCGATTCAAGAGCCATGATATCATGTTCTTTGCTCACTCTATTGATATTTTTTGTTCTCAAATCTAGACCAATCATGTCTACGTTATCTCCAAGGCCACTGTCAAACTAGATAATAAAATGTTTAACAATATAAAGAATGATTAGGAGCTATTCTTGCAACCCACATCCTTAGTACAACATTACCCAATTGACGATACATAAATTCCTCAACACCATTTCAACTTTAAGTCAATTAGTGAAATCACCTCATTATCCATTAGTTCTATGGTTGAAATTATTGGTGGTTTCACTAACACTTCCCCTAGCTCCCCTATACATGGAAAAAATGGCTTAGACACTATGAAGAAAATAGTCCTTTTAAACGACATGTCTAACTATAGCATGGACATCATGTTGTGGGGAGAAAATTGCCACATGGAATGTAAATAACTTGCAAATTTTTGTTTTGAAATAGCACACCACATCCTAGCATCACATTACCTTCCTCCTCAATTGGTTCTAATTACCTTCCTTGAGTCTTATATGACCTTTGATGAGTCTAATAATTGCATTTTCCTTCACTACACATTAGTTCTCTTTAAGGGTTGCCAAAGGAACTCGCCAACAACTCAACATATGTGCATTTCCTTGAAGAGTGGTTCCCTTGTTTGATGGGTTTTGACAAGCTTCTTCAAACTTTTTATGACCTCTCTGCATTTATCCTTTGGTTTGGTAGGCTTCTTAGCTTCTCCATCAAAGTGAAATAGTTTCCTTTTCAATTTCATGCTAAAAAAAAAGTGAAACTGCTACTAAAAAAGAAAAAAAGAAAAAAAACTTTAGTGAAAGGTGGTGAAAGGAATATAGACATGATATAAACCAAAATTGAGGCTTTGCATAGTCAAAACAATGTTTAAAAATTTTCATTTACATTGTTTGACTGTGTTAGTGATCCTAGCCTTCGTAATGACCCAATTGATTGCGTTAAATGTATTAACAAGTTGCTTTGAGCCAATTACACAAAGAGGTTGGAATATCTGTAATCATAATCCACTCCCCCTATTGGAACCTTCACATTGATGGAAAACTACATTATTAACTCATAGAGGCTACACGCTAATTATTAAACCAAGGCTCCCATGAAAAGGTGACCAAAGACATCATCAAGAAAAAGGTGAAAGAAACTTTGAACACTAATAGTGATAAGAAAATCATATCAATTGAAAGAAAAATCACCAAGAGGAGGGTTATGGTACATTAGATAAGAAAACAAATAAAGGGAATTAAAAACTAAAAAGGGCTCTCTGACCCATGGGGGTTGGGGAGTGTTGAGGTGTAAAGTATAGGTTCACATGGATGGAATGATGTACTAACTTGGTTGATGGTTGGCAAGCTTAATTGGTTGAAACTAAGAATACCCTAGTTGTAGTTGGAAAAATTGTGTTAATTTAGGGTAATTATTTATATGCAATACATTCTTGAGATATTTTGTGTTGCACTGATTTATTGTTGGAAGGAAACAAAATAACATATTTTCAATTTCTAAGAAGTTGTTGTAAATTATACACATTAAATCCATGGGGATGAATGTTGTAAATGAAGAATATGTACATTGGAAGAATTGTTTTTTAAGGAATTCTTTTGTTGGCCACCAAAAAATGATTCTTTTGAAGAAATGGTGAGTATGTGGGTAACTATTCCTAAACTTGTTATCATTAGTATTTTTTTAGAAGGAATTCCATGTAATGAAAAGAAGATGCTTGTGAATGGAACTCTTGTTTCACTAGTATCTAAGGAACGTTTTCATATTGTTTGAAGAAATGTATAATCAAAATGGTGATTTATTTTACATTGTTTTGTCTATACTATAGATCTAAGCATGATCCAGGTGGATATTGGTGACCAACCACCTGTTCCAAATTGCAACTGGCTCATCTTGACAGTTTTCAGTTCAACACGGTTCTCTGTAATGGGGGCACTTCTTTGTAATTATGGGTTCTGCACTTCTAAGGCCTTCTTGAATGCATCTAGGTGGATATTGGTCACCTCCCATCTAGTCCAATAGGCCTATTTTGGCAGTTTTCATCTCAGTACATATTTTTGTACTTCTGGGGTCGTTTTGAGGCGCAAAACAACATTTTTTGGGATTTACATAGACAAATTGTTGATAGAGTCAAATTTTGATAGCATAATGTGTAGTTCTCGAAAATACCTTTCCAGCGGTTATCACATGCCTAAAACGAAGATCGTATGCAAAAGTTACGACCCAGGGAAGTTGATGTAGTAACTTACCCCAACGGGGCCCACATGAATTTTGGCGCTTCATCTCCTAGGTTTAGGTTTTTGGATGTATAGTGTTTTTTCATTCATGTTTATTATAAAAGGTCCTTCAAAGCCTCATTGTAATCATCTTCTTCTTGCGAATGAGCGTATCCGTCACATCTCTTCTTAGAGATAAAGCTGCCACCATTCTAGCGAGTCTTGCACTCTATGTTTTTACAGTCTCTGTACATTTCTTTCATTAATAGAAATAATGTATTGTTGTATTTCTCTGTTTCTGGCAATATTTATGTGTTTTTCATTGTAATATCTCTACTTTCATTTAGTTCCGAAAATAATCTGGATCAACAGTATCAGAGCAAGCTACTCTTGATCATTTTTCAATGCATGTACCCGACAAGGTACGAGTATAGCAAGTTGGGTCTTAAGCTTGTATCCCTTGAGGAAAATCACTCTCACGTGCCCAAGAAACCCTCCATGGTGGAAGAAAATAAAAATGGCAGAGAAAAAGATTATATTAACTTGTTTCTTAAGCAAGCTCTCACGCGACAGAGGGACGAAATGATGGAGAATTTTTCCCACAGCCTTTAACAACTTCCAATAACAATAGGCACATATTCATCAAGCGACCACTTTGGAGGAACTTCTCCCTTCAAGGTACAAGTTAACTTTGATATTCTCGTATTTTAAGGCCAGATAGATGCGGATGCCCTAGAAAAATGGTTAAATATGCTAGAAGGTTATTTCTCTGTTCACAATTTTTTCGATAGGGAAAAAATCACCTTCGCACTCCCCAAGGTTCTCCCCCATGTCAAACATTGGTGGGAAACTTACTGGGAGCAAAGTTCCACAAAGGAATTTAGAATATATGGGGCCAAGCCCACTTGGTATTTTTTTTTGGATGCAGTCAAGGAACAATATTACCCTGTTGATAACTATGAAGACCAATACATGAGATGGACCACACTGCGGCAAGAGAAGGGCCAAACAGTGTTGAAGTTCACAAATGCTTTCCATACCTTGCGTACCAAGCTGGTTATCAAAGACTCTAAGGGACATATGGTTTTGAAATATTGTGGGGCTCTTCATAGGTACATCCAAACCAAAATGGATTTCCTAAACATATCATCACTAGGAGATACCTATCGATATGATGTCAAAACTGAGTAGAAATTTGGGCAATAGAACAAACAAGAGCTCGGGTCTGCAAATACACAACAACCAAAGAAAAATAAATATGGCACTAACCAACAACCTCCCGACAACTAGTCCAAGACACATGTAAATAAGGGTAAGGGAAAGACTAAGAATGACACTAGAAAGTGGTGTGACTTCCACAAAATCCCCTAGCACAACACCGACGAATGTCTCTCAAAACAGTCATTGGTGGCCAAGATCAAAGACAAGGAGTCGAACCCTAATTTAGAACCTGATCCAAAAAATAATGAAAAAGGACATATCATCGATGCAGACCCCACTGCTACTGTCACAACCACAACAATTCAACCAAAAGAACCAACAGATCCTTAATAGGGGGAGCACTTCTTCCCCCTTGGACCCCTACCCTATCCTGAGGATACTTAGCCCCCAAATCTCCGTATGTGTCCATCTGTAGCTGGAAATACATTTTACTCATTATATTCAATTTACATCATTTACATATTACATTGCTTTGGGCTCTCAACCATATGCTATATTTACAATATACATCACTTGGTTCTCGACCATATATGACATTTGCAATATACGTATTGCTAGTTCGGGGTTTGAACATGCATATGTTACAGATGAATTCACTAACATCAACCGCCCCACTTGACATGATAGAGATGAAAGGGTTTCATCCCTTGCAAGTTGCTTTGCATAAAATCCTATAGAAAGGAGCTAGGATTTCAATTTTTCAAACCCTTTATTGAGCTATATAACTTGATCGAGGGTTATTTAAAATATTGATTGAGAGCTTAAATCAGATTTTTAAAATACCTCAATCGAGGATTTATTAAACCCTCGATCGATGTCTCATTGATTTAAATCTAATTGCTCGATCAAGATTCTATGATAAAATTATAAAAGGATACCTTGATTGTATTTCTATGATAATGTTACAAAGAATACCTTGATTAAGGAAATACCTCGATCGAGGTATTGCTATAACTTAAAAACATCAAAAATTTAATTAGTTTTCACATGAAACAAAATAAAAATAAAAACACCCCTTGCATGACCTAGTAGCCAACTCACTTGGTTACTATGTGTGGAAAAAACAAAAAAAAATGCAATTGTGTCAAATATAATATTAGACCACATTTTAATCAACAATCACAATGGTGAATTTGAGAAATGACAAAAGCATATATGATAAAAAATGAGTTGATGAATATGAAGTGCGAGAGAAGACTAGAGAGAGGACTAGACAAAGATGAGAAGAATTGAGAGAACATTGGGAATAAAATGTAGGTCAACCCATTGCCCAACCTTCGATGCATCTAATTGGAGAGTCTTCAAGGCATCTAGTTAAGTGTAATAACGGTAAATTTTAACCGCATAAACTTAATGCATATTATTCTCATAATTTTGATTTATACTCTAGTGTGTGTGTGTGTGTGTGTGTGTGCAACTCATGTGTATAAAAAATTGATTGGACTATGTAGGGATATAATCTAATTAGACTCTATGAAATCATGTCACCTCTCCTATTTCAAGAATCATTGGGAGTTGTAGAGGAATTGAAAGGTGTAGGAACTTTTTAGAAAGTTTGGATGGAAACACAAGAGAAGAATTTGAGGACTCAATCCCTAAATGGATAGTTAGAGAGCATGTTAGTCACATAATTAAGTTGTTTTTTTAGAAAAATTCAATGATTACACAAGCTCAAATCCTACATGGATTGATAAAACACAAAAAAATAAAACAAGCAATAAAGTTGTTAGATTTTAAAAATGTTAATCACGCAAAGGCACATGAGAATGTATCAAAATAATTTTATTCATTTGATATAAATAAAAAAAATTCAATATTCGAGTTGCTCATAGGGAAATTACAATGGTGTTGTGGCACTAGGGACTTCAAGATGTCGAATGTTGATGACAATGTCAATGTTTCTCCATGTTTCAAGAAAAACATTTCAAAGGAGTATTAGATTCAAGGGATGTATAGGGGAAAACAATGAAGCTTCTTGTTGGGCTCTTATTTGTAGGTAGTGCTACCGAGATAGACTTCTAGAAGGAATTAGAGAGAAGGTGGTAGAGTTTTGGAAAACCCATTCTTGTGTTATACCAAATCAAAATAATTTTTTGTGGTAATTCTTATCTAGAGGCATGCATGGTGAGCATTGTAAGCATGTTATGGAGATGATGAAAGTTGCATTGTTTGAGGAATTTCAAGAAATAAATTTTGATGTCAAGATTGTCATTAGCATGTGTGATAAAATGAAACTGTGGTATATTTAGACCAACAAAATCATGACACATGTTGTTGTGGATACCATGTTGAATTCCATCTCTATTATGACATATTTGTAGATTTCTGTAGAAGGAATTGGCAAGGTGACAATCCTCCTCCAACATTGTGTGATTTTATTTCAATGATATTATACAAAGGAATCATGAAGATGTGTTTTTTAGTAAAACATGTGTAGGTGGAAGAAGATGCCATGAATGTGATAATCTAACATTGTTCAACAAGAATTTTCCTATCGATCTTGTACACATTGGATTGTCAAATGTTATGGTCACATGGAGAATATATGAGCATGTTACTATGAATCCATCATCTTCTTTGGGTGAGGCCTCTAATAGGATTGACTTGCTTGAGGATAATATCCCCTTTTCAAAATTCATTGGGAGTTTTAAAAACTAGATTTATAAATACATCAAACACTCTCACAGGTCCAAGTGGCAAGCTTCCCCATGTAGACTATCTTGTGAGTTATTCGAGCAAGGCATAATATTTTTAGTGGTAGAATTTATTGAGATTACACATTTTCTCCCTAGAGAGATAAAAAATGAATAATATCATTCTAACTAGGTATTTTATGTGGAGCTTCCACAAATATATTTTTTGATTTTCTATAGTATTGTGCACTAAAATAATTTTTTTTCTAATCGATGACTTGTATGTGTTGGTGTCTATATTCATTCATTTCTTGTATAGACTTGCACAAGTGAGAATAGATGTAAGGATATGACTCTAGAATCATGCAATATGATTAAGGAGTGTCATTTTTATGTTAGTGATGATCGTGAGCATGACACACTATTTATTCAATATTTCTTTGGGTTGATCTATGAATCATTCAGAAAGAATGGTTTATCATTTACAAAGCATTGGTTTTGATCTGATGGGTGTTAGAGGTAGTTCAAATTGGAACGCTCGTTTTATTTGTTGAGCCAACTTCATAAGGAGACATGATGGAATGGATGCTTGTGTGAAATGAACACTCATGAGGTACCAAATGAGTCATGATATAGTTTAACTTAAATAATCTAATGAAGTAGTCAACTACTGCATATTACATTTAGGGCATGAAGGTCACAAATAGGCAAGGGCAGTGCATAGGTAAGAGACTACAATGCGAAAATTTAAGCCAAAATTTTCAACATACTTTGAAACACATACTCAATAGAAAAAATATATTTGATATTTAATATTATGTAATTTCTTTTGAAATGTTACACTTGGTGATGTCAATATATCCATACCTTGGTATTTTGAAACTATACCTAGCATTAGAGAATTACACTATTCTAGGAGTAAAGATATGGTTGACATATTTTCCATTGAGACACAAAAGTATGCATTATTTTGTGGATATTCCATTGATGCAGAGGGATGTGCACTTGATGGATGTGAAAATGATGGATATGTGAAATAATGGAAATATGTCCTTCTTAATCCAATGGGATCACATCCAATACTGACATGGAAAGAGAGGCATGTTGAAAAGGTTGTGCTTTCACAAGATCATGACTGATTTTATGATGTTGTTAGGGAAGGTATGTAACTTCATTAATGGGATCATTATAGATTAATGGTGTTTTTATCTGGCAATATGTGACTTATATGTGACTTATATTGATTAATATTTTGTATTGTCGTTGCAGGTGATGTATTTCTTGTCATTACACCATAGGGAAATGAAGAGAACGTGGGCTACTATTTTATGCGATGCACATAAATAAAAATCAAGTTGGTCTGGACATATAAATATGGATATTACATATACAAGATTAGTGACATGGTTGTGATGGGTTACATTTTTTAAAATGTGAAAAAATGTGGTGATTATATTGTTTATAGATATTTCATTCCTGAATACATATATTTCCAATACATTCATTTGGTGATAGCCGCTCAAATACAAATCTCAGAAGTCAAAGTGAAGAGAGGTGAACCAAGGAGATGGAAGATGGTGGAAGATGACCATGGACATATTATGGAGACTTTCATTCTTATAACCCATTGGCCATATGAGTAAAGTATAGGCTAATTTTGAGGTTGACCTAGTTGGTGCACTAGCTTCTTCTATAATGAATTTGTGATTAAGGAAATAAAAGCATCCCCTATTTTAAGAATTGAATTTGGTTCTTGTAATTTATTGGAATTTTAATTTTCCATCATGCTTCCAGTGTAATTGAATTTGTGATTAAGGAAATAAAAGCATATCCTATTTTACGAATTGAATTTGGTTCTTGTAATTTATTGGAATTTTAATTTTCCATCATGCTTCCAGTGTAATTGTTGTACATTCTGATAACCTATGGGCTACAATTATGCATTAGATGTCTTATTTATTTCATAATTTGAACCAATAGTAGTCTAGTGGTAATGAGGTGAGTAAGAGAATTATGAAAAACATGGTAGTGAAATCCCTAGAATAGGAGGCCCTAGTTTCAATATATTCTTTTGTTTCACCAAAATTCGCTTACATTTTTCAAATCCACATGTGAACTCATGCTTATGTATTTAATTGGCTTCCACCCCATACACATGGTGGAATTTAGGTGGCCTAATTCTTGATTGCACATGATAACTCCACACCGTACTCTATTACATAGCATAAGTTTGTTGTTAGTTGCCGCAACTATAATAATTAGAACCTTCTTTAAAAAAATATGGAAGGGTGATTTTAAACATAAGAATACATTTTAGTTTTTCCTAAATAATGAAAAAGGTTGTGAATCCTAGAGTTAATTTGAGATTATTTAGAAAAATTCTTATGTAAAACCTAACCACAATTCAAATTCATCCAATAAACATCCAACAATCAACACATTAACATCCATACTTTAAAATTCTACTAAAGGCCCTCTAAATATTTACCCATATGTTTTGATTTATTCAATGTCCATGTTTATGGAAATAAAACCAACAATGGTGATAAAAAAAAAATCACCATTTCAATGTTCATTCATTAATAAAAAACCTATGCTAGGATTCCCACAATCAATCAATATAGATTAATTAGATCATTTATTTAGGGAAGTGTAAATATATGTATAATTTTGTACACTAAGTATATAGGAATATAGTATGAATATAACATATTATGTTTAAATGCATATAACACCTTGTTTGGTGCATGTTGTTTATGTTGTGTAGTGTCCCATATGACCTTGCTTGAGTGTCATAATGCCACATATAACCTTGCTTGAGTGGTGTGATAGCTCATATATGATTGCTAGTTTTGTGCAATGGAATATATGACCTTGCTTGTGTGCATAGTGGAACTTGTGACCTTGTTTATGTGGTGAAATAACATGTATGACCTTGTGTATGTGGAATAATGGAACATTGGCTTTGAGATTATAAGTCCCTGCCCTTCGGACTGCAGGGACTATTAGTAAAAGGTTTTTAGTTGTTCTATTGGTTATGCACTGAGACCAAAGTAGCATGAACCATTTTAACCAAAGTTTTGAGAGCTTTATACAATTTCCCAACTCAAATTTGATTTCTCATCCTAAGTTTTCAATTTGGGGTCTTATTTGGCCTCCTCCTGAGGCACATGGAAAAGATATATGAAAATTCTTTCATTTGAAACTTACGAAATGATGACTACATTAAGGTGTACATCTCTTTAGGTGAACTAATGATATCTATAGAGATAGCATTAGTTAATTAACATTTAATGTTTCCTCTCTTCACTCCCCTTCTTTAGTGAGGTTTTTCAGTCGAGTTATGTGCCCAACAATAGAGGTTGAGCACCATGCAAGATTTTTTTCCATCAACGTAGGCTGAGTCTCGTGAATAATTAGTTGATAAGGCCATGCAAGGACAAGATCAGTCCATCATCATCTAGACATCCCTTCATCCAGTCTAGCCCATTCTATTAATGACTCGCCGTCTCTCTCTCTCTCTCTCTCTTTTCACATGGCGCCTCAAATATTGGATTTTTCCTTCCCAATATATTGTAATCTTTTTTTGGCGGTCCAGTCCATGGTAAAGGCGTGGGTGGAAAATTGCTTGGGAAGCCTCCAAAATCTCAAAGAACCAAATATTTTTTGGTGCGCCAACTTCTTCATTAATCCGCAGAAGAACAAATATAGTTCATATTTTCAATACAAGTTTCGGGTAATATGTAACATTTTCAAGTTCAATTTTAACTCTGATGAAGTTCTCAAAATCCAAAGAATTTGAAAATTCCATTATGAAGCATCTATGGTAAGAAAACACAACCTGTAAGTTTTGTAAGTTCATATGAATCTGTTGGAGTTCATTAATTATTCAATTTTTAATTTCTCATTGATAGATACTAAAAATAACATGAAAATAAAGTGTGCAAGAACCCAAATCCACAGTTGACCCCCATCTTTAGGATGTCTAGTTTGGAGGATCCCGTCTGAATTGACGGCCTTAATATTTGACTATTATATTATTTACTCCTTTTTATTATATCATACAGATAACAATTTTGCTGAATATTATTTTATCTCCTTCTATTGAAAAATATCTGGACTCGGTAGTAGACAATTAATCCATAAAAACTAATATTATGTACTATTCACACCATGTAATATTATTTATTACTCTCAATTTATAACTTATGAAGAATGATGAACACGATTTCTCATATATAAACATTCCACCCTGATATTTTCAAAGGGAAGGGACTATTAATAAACAATTTTTAGTTGTTATATTAGTTATGCACTAAGACCAAAGTAGCATGAACCATTTTAACAAAACTTTTGAGAGATTTATACAATTTCCCAACTCATATTTGATTTTTTATCCTAAGTTTTCAATTAGAGGTCTTATTTGGCCTCTTCCTGAGGATGAGGGAGAAGAGATGCAAAGTATTTCATTTGAAACTTATGAAATTATGACTACAATAAGGTGTACACCTCTTCAGGTGAACTAATGTTATATATGGAGATAGCATTAGCTCATTAAAATTTAATGTTTCCACTCTTCACTCCCCTTATTTAGTGAGGTTCTTTGGTCAGGTCACATGCCCATCAACAGAGGTTGAGCACCATGCAAGATGTGTGCCCATCAATGGAGGTCGACTCCCGTGAATAATTAGTTGATAAGGAAACACAAGTCCAATCCCATTCCATCATCATCTAGACATTCCTTCATCCAGTCTATCCCATTCCATCAATGACTCACCCTCTCTCTCACTTTGCACATGGTGCCTCCAATGGATTTTTCCCTCCCAACATATTGTAAACTTGATTCAACGGTCTAGCCCCTGATAAAGGCCTGGGTTGAAATTGCTTGGGAAGCCTTTGAAATATCAAAGCACCATATATTTGTTGGTGCACCACTTTCTTCATTAATCTGCAAAATAACAACAAAAGGTCAGGTTTTCACTACAACTTTGGGGTAATCTAGAACATTTTTAGGTTCAATTTTAACTCTGATGAAGTTTTCGGAATCCAAAGAATTTGAAAATGCAATTTTGAAGCATCTATGGTAAGAAAATGCAACCTGTAAGTTTTGTAAGTTTGTATGAATCCATTGGAGTATAGTAATTACTCAGTTTTTAATTTCTCATTGATAGATACTAAAAATAACATGAAAATAAAGTGCACAAGAATCCCAACACCACAGTTGATCCCCAACTTTAGGATGTCCAGTTTGGAGGAGCCAGTCTAAATTGGCAGCCTTAATCTTTGACTATTATATTATTTACTCATTTTTTTGATATCATATAGATAACATTTTTGATGAATATTATTTTATCTTCTTCTATTGAAAAATATATTGACATGGTAGTAGACAATTAATCCATAACAACTAATATTCTTTACTATTCACACCATGTAATATTCTTTGTTACTCTCAATTTATAACTTATGAAGAATGCTGAACAATATTTCTCAGATATAAACATTCCACCCTGATATTTTCGTTGAGAGTTACCAGAAGATATTAAATTTACATTCTTATTTACAAATAAAACCCTAGTCATTAAATTTACAGTCTTATTTACAAATAAAACCCTAGTCATACCTGGAAAAAAAAAACCTAGCCGACCTAGTATTCTTCAATATGTCATCCCAATATTCTTCAATATGCTAATAAGAGTCAAGATTAAGAGGCCAATAGAGAGGATCTTGTTGATTGTTGGTTTCTTCAACTTCATCGTTTAAGTTGAAAATAACATATAGCTGCATGAGATATTTCTCCAAGGTGAAATTGGAGTCTCATCATCATGCTCAAGACACCTAGAAATATTAGTTATGTGATCGTGACAAGGAAGATTACAATGCATTAATGAGATATATGAATTCACAAATTCCTCAAAGCAGTGGAAGCATTGTTAAGGATTTGAGGTTAATGAAGTGGTAGAGAGTGGCATGTTTCCAACAACACCAAACGCACCGCCACCTCCAGTT
Organism: Picea glauca; assembly: GCA_000966675.3. Lineage (NCBI taxonomy): Eukaryota > Viridiplantae > Streptophyta > Pinopsida > Pinales > Pinaceae > Picea > Picea glauca. Next base: position 37,335 of record JZKD02S2023305.1, read on the forward strand.
TTTATTGGTTGAACACCACCTCCAATGTCAAAAACATCCATTAAGCTATTGTTGTTTCTTTGACGGGGAGGGGGCCATAAATCACGTGGTTTCCCTAGAGTTACAAGAGTAATATCCAAGCCACTGGATGCACCTACAATAAATAAATAATATGAAGTTTTTTTTGGGAACCATTGACATATATCATCATTCTTGAAAACACATATTTAAGATTGAAGATCAACTAAAAGATTAATTACTACAATTTTTTTTTATGTGAAATTTAAACCAACCGTGTCTTGATCGGTGCGTTGTTTCATCGAACCAATTATTAGGACTCAAGAACAGATCATCCGTCGTTCTCTAGAGAAAATAGCTAAAACTAGGTTGTATTGTCGAAAGTTACAAAGCGATAATTATTTTTCCTGGGAATAAACTACAATGACAATATTGAATCGAACCACTACAAAACCATATCCTTTGCTCTGCCCTATTGCATTAAACATCACCTAAGATTGAATCTGGTTCATAAGCCACAAGCTAAGTATAGACCAATACACCCATAGGATCCATGCAAAATGCATGCGAGCATGGGAACCAAGTGGAGACCACTACATGCAATGGAATGCATTTCGTAGGAGTTAAATAAATCATTTGCAAGCTCGTCATTCAATATTCTTTATCTTAAAATCCCAAAGCAATATCTCAAGCACGCAATCAATGTGTTTAAGCTTTATACAATCCTCCATGACAAAAACAATTAAACTTAATAATAAAAAATTATCAAAAATTACAAATATAATAGTATTATAAGTTATAACATAAGCATATTACTAGGATATTATTAAATTTTTTTATTCATTTGGCATTTGGCATAGTTAGGTGCCTGGCTCGTGCACTTTACTAATAAAATAAAACCACTTATACCTTAAAACCACTTATGTCTCGTATTTAAGGTTGTTTTAAGTGATTGTAGTGAAATATTCCTTTTATTATATAAGAACTTATGTCTTAAAACCACTTATGTCTCATATTTAAGGTTGTTTTAATTGATTGTAGTGGAATATTCCTTCTCTTATATAAGAAGGAGACACGATATAATCTTAGTTGCATGTAAATAAATATTAACAACAATATTTACCATTGTTTTAGAGAAGAACACGCTAAAATAAATCATTTGTTGTTTTGTGTCTTATTGTTATTTCTTTAATATCAAAAAAACAAAATTAAAATTTTATTTTAACAATAATAATTAAATTATATATATATATATATATATATATTCATGAATTTTTTTATGATATATGGAAGCATCGATTTCATTCTTATACTATAGCCCCTTCATAATTGATATCACCATTGTCTAGTCTGCTGGCACCTTACCTTGAATGTTATATCAACCTATCTTACATGCAATAGTTATGGGATTTATGATTTTATTCATGATATTTTTTGGTAATTGAATGGTAAAGCCAAGTACATAAAAACTCATGTTCTTGATGTAAAACTCGTGTCCTTGTTGTAGACAGTCTTGTATTATTTTAACAATTGTTTGAAATTTACATGCAATGCCTTCTACGTTCATCATTATTCTATCAATACTCATTCTAAATACACACATCCACAAGCCTTCCTTGATATGCAAAAGGCTTGGCACTGGAAAGGTCTCCTCAAACTCTATGGTGGTCTTGAACTCTACAAAGCTTCACTTCTGTATGATATAATTTCCTTTGTGTATAAAGATTTTCTATAATCTATGCAATTAAATGGCATGTTGTTTTTATAACAGTTGATTATTTGCTGGATAAACTGGCATCTAAATGATTTAAAAACATATAGTTAGATGAAAAAGCTAGTAAATATATACCTAATTGAATAACTTTATTTTTCTAGAGAGTTATGATGAAAATGTCATAAAATAACTATTTGATAACAAATTTTTCATAAAATAACTATTTCCAAGTATATTTTTTCAGTTGAAAAAAAAAACCACTATTTCAGTTTTGGGTTTATGTAATAAAAAACAATTCAAAAAACTTGAAAAAAAAATATATTAAAAACTCGAAAAAATAAAAAAATAAAATAAAATAAAATAAAATAAACTTTAAAAATATATTAAAACCTTAAAAAAATTTGCTATTATATAACCGAATTCCTATAATGATTTCCTAAAAAACAAAAAAAACAATACATCTAAACTACTCAAAAAACAATATATTCAATCAGCATACTTCAAAGTGACTTCCTATAACTCGGTTGCATACTTATTTCTCTTACTACATTGGAAATAACTTACCACATTGAAAATAACTGCTTATTTCAATCTTACTGTATTGAAAATAACCATTTCATAACTATTCATGCAACTCTTTTTCAACTCAGCTTTTACCAATCTAGCTATTAGATTTTGTAGGCCATTCATTGTAATTTAATGAAACTTTCGAGTGCCATGTCGTCTCTTTACATTATTAGTTTGGGAAATTTCAACCAGGGAAATATCCTTTCGCATTCAATGAAACTTTCAAATGATGTTTCTGTTATTAGAATAAGAGAAAGGGCAAAGATTTCATACAAACTCACAAAGTATGCTTACATTCAAGCATCGTGTCATATTTTTACCTAGGTAATTTTTTACAATGGCGATATCCTCTTGCATTTATTGCAACTTTCAAATGATGTTGCCATTATTGGAATGAAAAATGAAATTGGAAGTTCATTTAAAAAAAACTTCACATCACTGTAACAATCATGCTCGCTCGTGCTTCTAAACTAAGTTAAATTATATAAGGGTGTTCAAAATATTGGAGACATTTGGAGGTCGTGAAACTAGAAGTTGTATATTTTCTACAATATGCTTGCAATGATCATTATAGCAAGCGTTGTTCACATGATTATTACAATACTTTTCACATTTTAAAAGTAGTACAATTGGATGTAATTGATAGGAAGTTGCCTTCATACGTGTTCACCATCTATTCAACATGTAAAGTCAAAATATACATAATAAAAATATGCATCATCGAGCTTCATGCCTTCATAGTACACATTTTATAATTCATGTTGCATAGTAAACATATATAAATGCTTAATTGGATTTGTATCAATGTAACTCTTTAATATAGCTAAATCGATTCAACTGGATTTGCATTAATGTGCATTTTTAATATATATAAATGTTTAAATGTACAATTGAACTTCAATATAACATTATATGTAGCATTGCTTCTGGTTGCAGGTGTACATATACAAAGTCTTCATGGATTGCTTTTCTCTTTATATTCAGTTCTACTAAAAGCACGTGTGTTATGCCTTCTTTTCTTCTTGGTGGGAACTTGTTGCTCCACAACTCCTCTTGTTTTGTTTACTTATGCTTGGGTAATAAAATAAGAAAGTGCAAGTTATTGACATTTTAGTGCACTTGTGTGTGGAATTATAATAATAACTTTATATGTTTTGAGATGACAAATGTGTGTTGTGTGACATTTGTATATACAAGTACAATTGAGTTCAATGTTAATGTCATAAGAAGCTACCAACTAGTTATTCCTAGTTTGATAATATGTATGGAGGTATTTAACTTTAGGAGGTTTTATCAGATTTGTATTGTATTTCTCATGCAACTATAAAGAGATTGAAATTTATCTTTTTTCCAATGTTCATTCAGATTTGATAATAATTATTATAGTAATATTATTCATAATATAAGAGATGTTATAGATTAGAATCAGAAAGAGTAAGTTGTATACATCCAAACTATTTTCATGTTTTTTGAAAACAAAACTATATGGGATCCTTGAATTAGATTAAAAAGATCACCAAAAGTCAATATTTTTTCATACAATTTTGTTTGCAATCATATAAAAAAGTTTCAAAGAGCACTCCTAACCTTAATATAGTAGTGTCCAATAAGCACTTCACTCTCTTCATATTTACACTCGTGATCCAATGGTAGACAATGACACCAATATCGTGTAGTGGTCATCATGTGCATACCAGTATGCACAATTGAATAGGAAGTAACTCTTTGCTAGATCTTTGGCCCTCGCGGTATAGATCAGTTGGTGATAGAGTATATTCTTAAGGCACTCCTTGTGACATCTCTAGTTCAAATATTGACTAGCTACGTGTGTCGCTTGTGGGGGTAGCATGGGTACGTCTGGAGGTTATAGTGGTAGTGGTCATAATCAACCATGTGTCACATGAGTACGAGCCCGCCCTAGTTTTTTATTCCACCAGATACAAAAAAAAACAAAAAAACTCTTTGCTATATCTCAAGGTAGCCAACAATATTTTTATTTACTATATCATATTGATCCAATCATGTTTGGTTGTCTAAATGGTTTATGTTGTTTACATTTTCTATATGCAATTCTTCAAATTTAGCATGAGTTTCAAGTTTTAGTGTGTCCATATCCCATCCTTAATTAACTCAAAGGGGGTAACTTTTTATTTACTTCTTGTGACACTATGCATGAAAGGATAACATCGTGTCTAGGGTTTGGACAATAATTTGTTGGTTATAAAATTTACAGACACAATCCAAGTCATTTGAGATAGTAAGGAAAGTGTACATCTCTAAACTTGTTTCATGTCATATAGGTGTTTAACCTTGGACATCATTTCAAAGTGGATATTTGTGTACCTACTTTTTCACGACGACAAGCATCATCTCTATGTACATTAACCACCATAGCAGGTGGTAATATTAAGGATTGTTAACCAATTCAAGAACCAAAAAATGGACATTAGACAGCATTGAAAGTCAAATTTACCCTTTATGTATTAAATTTAATTTATCTTGCATCAATGTTGCATGATTTGACATTCTCCTTTGTTATGATAATGTGTACCATATCTCAACCTTTCCATACCTAGTTGGATAAAAAATACTTACATCTAATATTTTGTCTCGATTTAGTGTATCATATCTTCTTACAAAAACAAATAATTAATTGAAGTTGATAGATAACCACCACAAATCATATTTGTAAATATGCGTAGGTTTACTCACATATGATATTGTAGCCATGCCTCCATATCATCTATCTTTTTATTATTCATCATATTTCTTATCATTATTTGAGTGATATTTTATTAAATGAATAAAATTATTGAGTATAATGTAAATTTTGTGACTCGTTCATGATTTAGGGTAACAAATGAGGAATTTAAGAATAAACAATTATGATGGAAATTTGGGTGGTTGATTGTGTAAAATATTCACTTTCAACACAAATTACTTAAATTTTAGGTGACTTGAAATACAAAAGTTAAACCATAATGACTATATAATTCTATAGAAGATTAATGATAAAGATAAAAAAATAATAATAATAAATAATAAATATATCTCATAAATTGATCACTCCATCCTAGCAATAATCATTATACATGCCTAACGATCAAATATGCAAAATATGAATATATGTTAAATGAAATCTAGTTTGATCATTAAATAACTCTAAGGAAACTCAAATCCAACCTCCACTCATCAATTTCCACATATTTAAAGAATTAAAAATAATATAAACCAAAAAGTTTGAAAACAAATTTGGAAGCATCAATTCCACTAGTTAAAACTCTATTTCTTAAATTTTAGTAAACAATTTGTTGAAAATGAACTTAGGAAAAAAAGAGAATCATAAAATATACTAAATAATATTTCAAAATTATTTTAAAATTTTAAAGTGTTTTTATTTTGCTAAAACATGTAAACTAATTTTATTAAATTTATTCTAAGTATGATATCAAGTTATTAGGAACTTTTATTAGGCTTGGAATTTTCATTGGAAATAAATTTATTCTAAGTATGATATCAAGTTATTAGGAACTTTTATTAGGGATTTTCCTTGGAATTTTCATTGGAAATTTTAAATGGAGATTTGTAATTAACACTCATCATTGATCATCATCAAGTCCACATTCTTCAATACTCATCAATATCAATAAAATACATCATTGCTCATCATAAAGTCCAAAAAATAATTATAATGTCTACAAAAATTATGAAAAAGTAAATTCATATATATAACAATTAGATATGGTGCAAATTATTCAAGGCACTAGGCTAAAAACATTAAAATGACATCAACACTAGGATATAAGAAAACACTACAAATCTAAATCATCTAGCAACACTAGCCATGTGACCTCCACTGCCACCAATGTCCCCTATACTAGGCACCACATCACCCATGCCACCATCACCACCACCATTTCCACCAACAATAGGCCTCTCATCACCCGTAAGGGTGTCGACATGAAAATAACTCATAAAAATACCCTCTAGTGCATTAAAATGCCATTAAATTTAAAATCTAGTTAGATAAATTTTCTAAGTACAAAATTTATGAGTTGACAATAATTTCAACTTTTAACTTGATGGATGAAGTCACCTCGATTGAGTTAACATTAAATTGTGTATATGGGATCTAAGTTTGCATATATGACATCTAAGTTTGCACCACTAATCTTGGGATCATCAGTGGGCCCTCATCAAGATGTTGATGAAGTGTTGCATCTCACTCATGTGACCACATCACTATGACATTGACAATCCCTTGTACCTAGACCTTTGTGCGGTGATATTACACATGTAAACACTTAAATTAATAAATAGTATAATCATTATTTCAAAAATTGATGTATAATTTGGATTTAATTGAATTGTTTAAAAAATTACACCTCATCGATTAGGTACTGAAGTTTAGTACCTATCTCCATACTGGGGATATGTGGAGATTCAAGCTCAACTATGGGCTCATGCTCTAGTGGGGGTGGAGGACCATCAACAACACCCTTTCCTTTAGCCTTCATGATTTGAATGACAGATGTAAATAACATTAGGATGATATAGCCATAACTAAGCCAAATACTAGCCATATACTTCTAGAAATCAATCATATATTGATCGAGTCTCTTGCATTTTCCATATGTGGATGAGAAATCAAATATTCACTAGAGTAAATCTCATCAAGAAATGACAACATCTGCATTTCATAAAGATAAAAAAAGATTGTTTGATGAGTTGATTCTACATATAATTAATACATGATCAATTGATGACCAATAAAGATAATTTAAGCATACAAAACTATACCATGCTTCTATGAATTGACCTGCATTTATTATGCAACTGAAAATATGCATCCTAGGAGTCCATAGCGTACTACAATAATTGATTGGGGGTAAACAATAAATTATGTTATCACCAAAAAACACAAATCAGGCTCTACATAAACAAGTGGTGGCCTAAATATCTCTCTAGATAAAACAACTGAGATACTACATAACGAAGTGTGCATGGTGTCTTCCATAACATCCCTCGACTCAACTCTGAGATGTGATAGATCCTGCAACTCCTAGGGAAGAAAATACTATTTCTTGGCAATGGTACCAATCTAGCAGGAGGCAGTACTACATTAGGGTCTCTATGAGCCCTAGAATGGTCATAATTGCATCCCCTACCTAGAGCATAAAAAATTGATTATGTGATAATTATAGTGAGGGTGCACGTGAAACAAAAACTCAACATTGATATGTGTCTCAAATTATAATGAAACCTCATCATGGTAGGGGAAAATGCCCCACACTCTGATAAATCTGTAATAACATGACGAATTTTAGCGTCAAGATTAAACTCTTGGAGTTTCAGCGATTTCACCTTGCATGGTTAGGAGGGATATCAAATAGTGTACCCCTCACATTATGTCCTCTCATCATGGATTTCACCACCTCCTAATTACCAATCCCTAACACCTCAACCCTTCTCCTTAGGATCATACTCTTCCAAAGGGTACATTGTGGTCCCACCCACTAATATAGATCCATCAATTGGTCAATTATATTTAGCATCATTGTCATAGAGTGTTGAGTGGCACCACCATGTAGAATAGCTAATATATATCTACACAACTAGTTGTGCTACCCAAAGATCTCCTTAAGAGTGATTCATTTCACCTCATTCTCCCAAATATGGGGAGATGCAAGATTATCCTACCCACTAGGGACCTCTGCAAGTTATAACAAAAACATATACTCATTAAAATCAATGTTTTCTTATGAATTCAAACTTTCAAAATTAAAAATATCCATAAATGAACAAGACTTAAATCCACATTTAATACCTTAGTCCTAGAACTCCTCATTATCCTTCGATGATGTATGTGTATTCTATGATGGGACAGTTGTATTTCCTCTCTAACTACTGGTACCAAGACTACCTAAGGCTAGGGTCCCCTCACAACTAGATGGCAGGGTCTCTATGAAAGTAAAAACAAATATTATTCATTGTTGTAATAATTCACTTATATCTTACTAAATCAATAAAAAAAATTATTTGTAACACATATGTGTCCTCTCTCGTGTCAGATGAGGCATAGCTCTATGCTCTCTGGAAATAGGACCTCAATACTCTCCATAGCTCCATCTCTCATGAAGGAAAGAACCTCGATCTGAAGAATGATCTACATCAAATAACCAAGATGAATTAGATACATCTCTATCCTACTATAAATCAAAACTAACATGTGGGTTACCAAATAAGGGTTTTAAATGTTAAGTGTTATAGTGGTTAAGGTCCATAGGGTTTAAGTGATAAGCTTGGAGAACCTTACAACTCATGTGTTATAGAGCGAGATGGTAGAAATTTGAAATCCATCCTCCTTACAATGACCCACAACCAATTTTCAAATAGACTTGACAATCAACTTGTTTATGACATCATTGTTCACACAAAATGACACTTCCATCTGCAAATAAGTGGGTGATAGATAACATTGTAGTGATAATACTTGAGAAATGATTGTGACTAAAATCCATGAAATAATATAGAGGCAAGCCCTCCTAGGGAGCCACAAAAATCCCCAAAACTCCAAGTAGGTTCGAGAAGAGTTTCAGGTGGACCTGACAAACAACTTGTTTACCATAACACCATTCTAATGAAATGACACTTCTATAGTATACCTTAATATATCAAATATAAAACATAACTCTTAACTTGAGAAATATACTCTTAAACTTCAAAAATATCAGATGAATTCACACCATAAATAACACAAGGATATAGAGAAGAACCCTTAAGGTAGGGTAACACCACTAATTAATTATTATGGAAGGAATCACTCCATAAGTCATGCTTGCTACAAGACAATACATCCAACATCTAACATATCCAATGCAATGTTACTAGTGTGTATTTATACTTTCTCATGAGTATTCCTAAGGGCCTATGCCAACTACCCCTTATTATTATATTATTTCCACTTAACTACCTAGTGGGCCTATTTATTACCCATCAACTACCAAGTGGACCTATTCTATGATTATAGCCACATTACATTGATTATCCCCTTGGGTACCTCCCTAAGTACCCCATATTATACCCCGTAGGTACATTAAACTTATGTCAGCAAATAAGTGGATGATATAATACATCATAGTCATTAAAGTGATGCATTAGACTCAACAATCAATTGCAATGAAAATCCAAAAACAAACTTCTAGAGGAAACACCTCTTTGGGAGCCAGAACAATACCTAAAACTCCAAGTATAATGGAAAAGGGTTCTCTTTTTTAGTGTCTCCCTAGACGAATCCTGGTGTCGATGCGGGAAAATTCCCCATGCCAACATGAGGGAGGATTTCCTGATGGAAGGTCCCAATTAAACATGCTCTCATTTGGTATGGAAATATCCACCGACATGTGGGCCAGGTTTTTTCTAACTAAATTGGTTGTTCTTTGCAAAGAGACTTGTTAATTTAAACTATTATAAATCCTAAATACATTCTAATCTAATATGATAATGCAATCATATTCTAACAATGACATAAATGATGATTACAAGCATACAATTTAAATATTAAAAGCTAGAAGGAATTCATAAATCTCAACATAAACTTTACTAGAATATTCAACTGCATATATATGACATTAAATATGTCTCTGCAATCACATTCATAAACAATTCATAATATTATATACATAAACAATTGACAGAAATGACATTATCAATCATCCGAGTGGAGGATAGAGCCGGGAAGAACGAGAGGCTTAGGGTTTGAAATTCGCGACCACAATAGAGAGAAGCATGAGTAGCAGGGGGGGGGGAAGGGGACACCCTCATACAAACAGGTAGTGGTGGACAGAGGAAAAGGGCCAAGAAGCGGAGTTTTCAAGGCACCAATGACAGGAACCTCTGGAGCAGAACCAGGGAAGCAACAAGAAAGAAGCCGGGACAAAAATGAGACCATGGAGGAAGTTGATAAGGAGAATCAAAATGAAAAACACGAGACCATGAAGGTTAACGGGATGGAAGAGCGCAACCCCTGCAAACCCAAAACAACATTGATACCCAAGGTGGTACTGGAGGACCCACAAACGCAACTCTATAAGGATCAAATGAAGATGCATGCGCTCATATGCAAATTCATGGGGTTATGGCCCACAGAAAGAACTCTGTGCAATTGGATTAAATACCACTGGAAGCCAAATGGAGAAGTGGAACTCCACCTAGGCTCGAAGGGTTTCTTCACTGCAATCTTTATTAACCTGGAGGACAGGGACAGAGTCTTCGAGGGAGGTCCATACTTCCACGCCTCAGCGGGACTCTACATGCAACCCTGGAAAGAAAATTTTTCCCCAGAGAAAGAAACGTTCAAAAAGGTACCAGTATGGCTGAGACTCTATTCCCTACCCTTAGACTACTTGTTGCCCTCTACCTTTGAATAAATAGGCAACAAAATGGGGAAATATGTGAAGACCTCAAAAGCCACCCTAAAAGGAAGATACACATCGTATGCAAGAATCTGTATAGAGATGGACGTTTCGGGAGCACTCTCAGAAGCCATAAGTCTAGAATTCAGGGATGAGGAATGGATCCAAAACATAGATTACGAACAGATCCCCTTTAGATGTCAATGATGCCATGAGCATGGACACTTGACTAGAGAGTGCCCTCTAAAAAAAGGCAGGAAGCAGTAAATCCCAAAACACAACAAGACAAGGAAGGGTTTATAACCTCGAACCCCAGGAACCGAGAAAATAAAAAGAAAAATAAAACCTCGGAAGGAAATACCCAGGAGACCCGAAACACGATGGAAGGAAGGGACCAAACAAACAAAGGGACAAAAGAAGAAAAGGACTTGGCAAAAGTTCCAGAAGTCAAGGACCAAGAAACAAAAGAGCCCACCCAACAGCCAAACATTACAACAACTTAGGGGAGTTGCGCAACCCTAATGGACGGAGAAACAAAAGAGGACAAAACTGCCATGCAAGATGAAGAGGGGGATGCAGAGATGACCCCGAGCGAAGCCGGTACAGAAGACCCCGATCTCAGAGACTTGGTGGAAAGGGAAGGGATAAACCTTCCGCACATATTAGAACAATGGAAAAGGCAGGGATTTGATAGCGTACCAACAGAGCAACTCGACCGCATCCAATACCTGTTCCTCCTACGGGAGGAAGCCAAATCTAGAGGATAAAAACACACTCACAGGGATATAGGACACCTAGGAGTGAAAGCAGGCGAGGGACAATCGCAACCATCACCCAAACAGACGAGAAGGAAAAAAGGAAGGAAATCAAACAACGTCGCACTACAGGAGCTGGGAGCACTACTGATAAACTCGGGTAAGATCAAGAAACTCTTTCCCCACTCTCCCCCACAAGTTTAAAAATGAAGGTTATAACTTGGAATATAAGAGGCCTAAACAACCCAAGAAAACAAAAAATCCTTAGGAATAAGCTAAAGTAGGAGCAACCGGATCTCTGTTTTATTCAAGAGATGAAATGTACTATAGACATAATGGAGGCAATCAGTAAAAAAAACTGGCGCAAGTACAAGATGGTAGCCATCGAAGACCACCAAAGGTCAGGCGGCATACTCACTCTGTGGAACCCACAGATCCTAAATTTATTAGCAGCTGAGGCAACCAGGTACACCCTAACGGTACACATGCAAATCATAGGAAATACTGAGGAGATTCTATGCACAAACATGTATGGGCCCCATAGGCCAGAGGAAAAGAAAGGAATGATTCGAGACCTAGAAGATATAAAAGGCTGAGCCACCAACCTCCACTGGATACTGGCAGGGGATTTCAACATTATCACCTCCCTTGCGAAAAATAAGGGTGGTACGAGAAGACTGGATCGGGATGCAGAGAAGTTTTCAATTTTTATAGATAGAGCGGAGATGTTAGACCTCCAAACCAAGAATGGACAGTTCACCTAGAACAATAAACGGATGAACCAGTTCCAGGTAGCTACAAGACTTTATCGATTCCTTGTATCGGAGTCAATCATCATGCAGGGGCTAACCTGAGACTACAACATCCTCCCCCGGGGTGGATCTGATCACTGGCCAATACAATTGGAGGCCAGCTTCCAAACAACACCTAAGAACAGACCCTTCAGATTCAAGAAATTCTAGATCGATCACCCGACCTTCAAGGAAAAAATCAAACAATGGTGGAGGGAGGAGCAACCAGAGCAAGGGACTAGGATGTTCAAACTACACAAGAAACTTAAATACATCAGGAAAAAACTAAAGGATTGGATTAGGGATATATTTAGGAATATAAACACAGAGACAAACAACATCGAAGAAAAAATGAAAAAACTCCAAGAAACTTTCTTACGGGAAGGCCATACGGAGGATTGGAAAAAGGAAGAGCTCCAAATGACACAAGAATGGGAGGCGTTATGCCAGTAGGAGGAAACACTCTGGTGTCAAAAGTCCCACATCCGTTGGCTAAAGGAAGGAGAGCAGAACACCAAGTTCTTTCACTGAACAACCATGGCCAGAAGACCCCATAACAAAATACTGAAGATCAAGGACCAGGATGGAATCTAGCGTGAGTCACATCAGGAGATCGAAAGCACTATGGTCAGCCACTTCTGTGGGATAGCCCAAGAACCTCTTCAAGACAAATCGAAGGCCATCCAGAAAATAACCCAGCATATTCCTCGCCTAATTACTGAGGAGAAAAAAAAAATCCTGAACAAAACTATTACCACAGAAGAAGTTGATCAAGACTTCCAGGAAATGCCCAGTGGGAAAGCACCAGGTCCAGATGGCTTCACTGTGGAGTTCTTCGAAGCCTGTTGGGAAATTTTCAAATGGGACATCTATAAGGTAGTAGAGGACTCTAGAATTTCTACCTCCATCCTTAAAGCACTAAACACAACCATGATCGCCCTAATCCATAAAGAAAATGAAGCCAAAACCCCGGACTGGTACAGACCCATAACACTCTATAACATAATCTACAAAATTATCTCCAAAGTCATAGAAAATAGATTGAAACCCCTCCTACCTTCACTGATCTCACAAGAACAGGTAGGCTTCGTGGAGGGTAGACAAATAATGGACAATATCATCCAGGGCCATGAAATCATCCACACCTTAAAACTTCATAAGAGAGGGGGAATGTTAATACAATTGGACCTAGCAAAAGTCTATGATAAAATTAGCTGGAATTACATGATCAAGACTCTAGAAGCCTTTGGTTTCACCCAACACTAGATCAGTTGGATTGTCAGCCTAGTATCCATAACAAGCTACTTGCTACTAATCAATGGATCCCCGGCCAAACCTTTTGGGCCCATGAGAGGGATCAGACAAGGCGACCCACGGCCCCCCTTCCTGTTCATTTTGATGATGGAAGGCCTTAGCAGGAGCATAAAGAGCACAATAACAACTGGAGAAATAACAGGGCTCAAACCCTTCGAAAATTTCCCTACCTCAACCCACCAACAGTTTGTAGATGATACACTCCTCCATGACATACCCACGGTCAAAGAAGACAAATCCTACAAACGCATTCTAGAAGATTTTGGCGAAGCCTCGGGTGCTGAGATCAACCACTCCAAGTCGATGATATTTTTCTTTAATACCAACCCATCTATCCAAAGGAATTTGACCAACATCCTAGGATTTGAATGAAAAACACTCCCAACCAAGTATTTGGGGGTTCCTTTGACAGACAAAGTATATAAGTTGTCAACTTGGGAAGGAGTAATAAACAGGTTACAGGAGCGAGTAAAAAACTGGACGTATAGGTCCCTTAATCTAGCTGACAGACTGATCCTAACTAAGACTGTCTTACAAGCTATTCCAACCTATATGATGTCAGTCTTCCCCACCCCACAGGGGATCCTAAAGAAAGTCAGATCCATCTAGAGGGACTTTCTGTGGCAAGGTGCAGAAACAAAGAAAAAATGGGCCTCAGTGGCCTGGGAGAAAGTCTGCAGGCCAAAAAGAAAAGGAGGCTTGGGGCTGCAAGATCCACAAACGAACAAAAATGCATATGGGGCAAAACTTTGGTGGCGTTGGGTCAAAGAAACTACAACACCTTGGGTAAACCTATGGAAGGCAAAATACGCACTGAACACCCACGACCAGGATAGAATCCGCTTTGGAGGAACCAAGGAAGGCTCAACCATATGGAACCTAGCATGGCACAACAAAGCATGGATTCAGACACACAGCTTTTGGGAAATCAGGAATGGCAGAACAACCAGATTCTGGGAGGACGCTTGGCAACAAGAACCAAGGATGGAAAACCTGGACAGAGGAATACTCCAACAGGACCTCATCACACAAGGAAAAATCAACGCCTATCGATAATGGCAGCAGGGAACAGACCGCAACAAATGGAGAACCTGGGACAAGATTATTCCTCAGAACAATGAGATAACCGCAACAACAATAAAAGAGGTGGAGGAGGAACAAAATAACAATAATTGAAGGAGAAGACCAACCGAGGTGGGGCAAAAAGGACGGAGGGGAATTCAACCTAAAAGAAGTCCGACAATATATGGCAGACCCAGACCAAGACGACCTAGCGCAACACTGGGATAAGCTCTGGAACAGTCCCCAATGGCTAAAGATTAAGATCTTCCAGTGGCTAATATTACACAACCGCATCCTAACTTGGGATAACCTAAGGAAAATAGGTTTCACTGGTCCATCAAGGTGTCATCTATGTCAATCTCAAGAAGAAACAACCAACCATCTCCTCGACGAATGCACCTACACTGCAGAACTGTGGGATTGGGCAGAAAGTATATTTCGTCAGTCAGACAGGATCCGTGGTAACATAGCCGCAATAATCAAGCTCTGAAGAGAAAACTACAGCGAACAAGCAAAAGTGAACCTCTGTTGGATCCTCACCCAAAGAATGATCATATGGTCGACATGGAAGGAAAGGAACAAGCGCATTTTTAGAAACCAAAGATGGCTAGAAGGGAAGATCAAGGAAACAATAACCTCCATGATACGCGAGACGATGATGAGAAGCAACTGCCAGAAGGGTAGCGTGCAACCCACGGACCAGGAGTCCAAAGTCCTAGAGGTTTTCCAATTAACCGGTGGGCACAACTCCAATCCAAACAGACAACAGCCGCAACTCCAAGGAGGTGAGCGCAACTGGAAATTGCCACCTCCAGGCTCTCTCAAGTTGAATTTTGATGGGGTGGCGAAAGGAAACCCAGGAAGAACAGGTATGGGAGGAGTAATCAGGGACAGTAAAGGGAATATCATACGACTATACGCAGGGAGCCTGGGCAATTCCACCAATAACGCCGCAGAATACGGGGCCCTGGAAACAGGTCTGGAGATTCTCAACCGGGAGGGGATGAAGAACACCATAGTGGAAGGAGACTCTATGCTAGTCATAAAGACAGTGAGAAAACTCCAAAACAATACCCAAATAGGCAAGATCCAAAGGCATTGGCGATTGGCCTACATACTGAACAAAATCCAGGAGCACTTGCGGATAGGGATCAATGTGGATTTGCGTTGGGTGAGGAGGTTAGCAAATGGACTGGCAGACATAATAGAAAACAAGGGGGTCATTCCGAGCAGACTGCACCCAACTAGCGGCAAAAGACTGGGATAACAAGAGTAGTACGGGAGATTACGGCAAGAAAGGAGGCGCAGTAGCCACCATAGGACACATAGGTCCCAGACAGAATCTAATGGCCCACCAATCAAATAAGGTTGCAAATCAAAACGCAGACCACACATCAGGTGAAGGTACGACACCACAACCCCATCAATAAAAAGAAGTACGGAAGCTACCATTTGGAAATATACAGAGATAAATCGCAGGCGACAAAGGATGATGGAACTAACTCGCAGGCGGCAAAGGACGATGGAAGACAGATCTCAACAGGTCCAAGTAGGAACACACCTCACCTAAGTACCAATATCGAACCGGAAAAGGGATGGTGTACAATGAGCAGGGGAGAGCATTGGAGCAAAGATAACGGAAGGGCCATCAAATGCACACGCTATGGAATAGAGTCTTCTGACTGGCAGGACCACCTTGATGAGGAGATCATGATTTCAAGGATGGGACCACAGCCAGTTTGGCTCCATAAAGGCTGGGACACCAGAACATATCACAGAACGAGGCATCACAATTATAGGGGCCACCTTACTTATCAGAAGGAAGTGCAGCAGAACAGGGAAAGAACCCAATGTAAGAACCACCACCTGCAATTCAAGATGGTACGCATGAATAAAACTAGCAGCAAAAGAGGCCCCTAGGGAAAGGAACCTCCACAGAGCGCCCGCCGGATGAAAATAATTGAACAGGCAGCTAGGGACGCACATAACACTTTCCTCACGAAGACATACAACAAGGGGAAGACGATCATTAAAAGATGGGAGGGCGAAATTAACAACGCCCGCAGGGGCAAAGCTTGTTCAACACTAACCCAGGAAGTAGGGAGGATATGAGACCCCGAAACCACACAATCGAGGACAACCCTCTACCACAGGATAGTGGAGGAATCTTGGAGAACCATACTGCTGATAGGTAAGATGTGTGCAAGTAGGGGGGAGACCAACTGGACGAAAACCAAAGAGCAGAAGAAAGAGCACACAAGAATTCTCAATCGCCTCAACAACCTAGATATGGGGATAAAAAGGCTGGTGGAGAACCAGAAAAGACAATAGGAGAAATTGGAGCGGATGGCAGGGCAATTTCATCTCTATTTATGCTACGTCCACCAAATAGATATCACTCCAACCGATAATAATGGAACCCCAGCGTGCATCAGAAAGCTACGTTTGGTGGAACAGAGGAAGGAGGGCATGACACAACAGAAAGGGGACGCAGAGCACCCCATCAACCTAGACTAGTGCAGGACCTGCCCAGACCCTGTCTCTCAGAGTAGGAGCTCACCCCACTATGTTCAGACTTTTCTTGATTTCTTTTGATGATTTTTTTTTTAGACTGGATTATGGTAGCCTGGGTTGGTTTCTCGTTGTGGCAACCTAGGCACTTTTTGTTTATTTTCAGATAATGCATTCCAAGGACCCCAGATCTGGTTTCTGTTAAGGCAGATCCTGGGAATCCCTACACTAGTTTTGTACTATAACCTTACAAAGCAATATAGATTCACACACTCATTTACAAAAAAAAAAACAATTGACAGAAATGACAAATTGCAAAAATTTGCAAAAAACAATCAATGCACAATTGTATAAATTGATAATGAATTATCTCTTCCTTATATTCATTCTTTAGAAATAGTTAATCATAGTGAAGTACAAGTAAAATTCACAAATAGATTTTTGGACCCCCTTCCTTCTCCAAATCGAGGGTGAAATTTCATTTATAATAATTCTCAGTGATTGCTCGACCATTCCTCCTACAAATTCTTCACCTCCTCTCTTTCCTATCTAGTTACAATCATTCATCTTTTGGACTCTTCACCTCCTTTGCATCCGTGTCTTCATAAAATTGAAGATCTCAAATAATTTCTCGTCAATGCTTCATTATCCCAATATCTTGATATTTCATGTCGACATATATAAAAAAACAAAATTAATAATATTATAAAA
>JZKD02S2023305.1:55220-72313 GCA_000966675.3 Picea glauca
TGACATTTAACACTTAATCTCTTAAGAAATATATTATTGTACACATGTTTGTTATGTTGATTGATGGTCATTGATAAAAGAAGGCTAAACATTTTACCCTACTACACATTGCAAATTGCAGTTTTGGATTAAAAATTGTTATTTTTAATGCAAAAATAAATTCACCATCCTAAAATACCATACTACACCAGCATTGTGCAATGTTAACATGATTTAATCCAAAATTATTCTTATCATATTTCAAACTGAAAATAAAGATTTCCCCTTATTTTGAATAATTCTTACCTTTGAATAAGTCATGATCTTATTAATGAGTGTCAATAACATTCATATCTAAAATGTTACTTCTACAAATGTTGATTCTACTAAACAAAAAATTACACAACAAAATTTCTCCATAAATTATTTGTCACATAATGTTGACTTGAAATACTCAACAAAATAATGTTGTTAAATTATTTGTCACATAATGTTGACTTGAAATACTCAACAAAATAATGTTGTTTGAATTGAGATACTCAACACGATAATGTTGTTTGAATAATAGCAATGACTCATCATCCATAATGTTATAGTTATAATGAAAATGACCAATAAAATTTCCATGTCTTCCTTGTCCACCTTCTCTTATGGACTCCGTGTCCTCTTTGTCCACCTTCTCTTATGGACATATCTCGTCCTATTTGCCATGAGTTTCTTGGTGGTTCCAACTGTGTTTCTTAACATGCATATATTATCTTGTAGAAAGCAACATGAAATGAATTTTGGTAATTCTTTTTCTTTGCTCTGATTCTAGTGAGGTTAAGATGTTGTCGTAATTCTTGAAAACCCTTGTTTCACCCCGTAATTATGAGAAAGTTGAGAATGTGGGAGTTAATTATTGCGATTCAGAAAATGACATCCGAATTACAAAGACATGAAGGTGGGGAACGTACGTTAATAAGAAATGATTAAAAAAAAAGTGTTAGCCTTATCAATGAAACCAAAACATATTTTTGGAATGTACGATAAGAAAGGAATCAAATGAAGCATGTGGTGCGTCCATTGATTCAATGTTTGGGTTCTTAGCATCTAGTAAACATTATTAATTGGACATGAGGCATTGTGGTTGCCAATATTGTATGAGTCTTTTCCATGGCAGGCCACATTAATCTAGTGTGGCAGAAAAAGACATGCAAGCCAAGTCCCCTATATTTTACTCTTTTTCTAGGTTGATGGTGTTTTGACTTCTACCTCTGGCACACTGAGGATAAAGGAAGTCTACCAACCATTACAACATCATCATCTTTTTTTTTGTTATATTCAATGCACGTCTATAATTATTCACATTTTTGGAAGTAGCGCTCACATCACACATTTCATTAAACAATTCACCCCACCACCGCACGATGCAGCATGCTCCGCGTACAACCACACAGACGCACAATCCGCAACGCAAGATAAAAGTGACAGAATGGAAAGGGGATGCATAACAGTGACAGATTGAAAAGGTGATTAAATTAGTGATTTGGCAACCCCATTACCATTAATGTAAGTTGATGGGGATCATGGCCAAATCCAGTGGAGTGCACAGTATTTATAGAAAGGTGATGTGGATCATGCCCAGAATCATACTATTTATATATTCTTGTGACATATCAGCTTGTGTGGGATAATTATATATTCATGTGACATATCAGTTTGTGTGGGATAATTATATATTCATGTGACATATCAGTTTGTGTGGGATAAAGGAAAATTTCACCAAAAGTTTGTCCACGTTGAGATGCTGTAACTAGTTTATAACTCAATAATAATTGCATTTACAACTCACCAAGTTCATGCACAGTGCACAGAATAGCCGTGCTTGACCGGGAGTCTGGACTGCAACTGTTTTTTAGGAGAGGAAGAAGAAGACAACACGACATCATCCATTACAGATGCAGGAAAATCGTAGTACGCAGTATTTGTCTTTTTTTAAGTATTCATTTTCTGAACCGCCCGAGATCGAATCTCCCCACTACCAAAGTCCTTTATTGCAGGATGGCGATTGCGGGTAAGCAACGTCTGAAAAGTAGTAATAATACATGAGAGGAAGGGTCACATGCGTCACGCCAGAAGATTAAAGGCCAACAAGACGTCCGTGTTATTCAATTAATGGACACTCCAAACAGCCACAGCTAACATTATTATTATTATTATTATGCTACGTTAGGTGGCCTCTGCAGTCGCTGGCTTCTGCTCTACTTTTATAATCTACTTCTTATACTCTCTCTGTCTGTGTCTGCCTTTGCTGCAATCTTTTCAGAGCACTGCTGACCACTGACCAGCGCCCAACCGACGATTGGACTTTGCCCATATTATTATTGCTGTCCGTTCTAGAGCGTTTGTCTGGAGAGCGGGGGAATCGAACCAAGGACCATGTGGGTGCCACCGCGCCATCACATTTCTTTTTGGAGTGGGGTGGCCCTTCATTTCCCCGCAGTTAGGAGCTGGTGACGCATTGAAGGATAGTGGGCTTCATATAGTATCAATGCCTCTAGGAATGTGGGGTCAGCTCGTTACTTTTCTGGTTCTCTTTTAAACCTCCTGACGCGAGCTCGAATCCCCGAAGTGGCATGGCCCGGCAATTATATAATGTGCTAGTTTGGTCTGGCAGTCCCCCTGACGCGCCTGGAATTAAAAGTTTTGTTGTATAACTGCAGACACTGGGCACGGATATTGCCCTGGTGGCCGGCCCCAACCTCTGTCTTCAATCATTCTAACACAGACTCTTTTGGAAGGACACGTGAGTGAAGTTCCTGCAGACACGTCAAACATACGCACATCAGATATCGTCATTTCACGGGGATCTTCAGCTCATCGCTAGCCATGGTTACTCATAGACACAGTCACTCCTCTTCTCGGCCGTTACCGTGACACTCACTCCAAACCCATTCCGATGACCCCACTCCACCACGAAATTCATTTATTCCTTTTGGAGAACTGACATGTACGCCTGGCGGGCCCCCCGTACCTTTTACTGTACAACATATGCCCAGGTTTGGTGGGAGCGACACTTCCTGCAGGCTGACACATCGTGATTATGTTGGAAATTCGAACCGCCATTAATTACCCTCCGTGTAAAGGATTATGGATGTCATGATACGATATCATATCCCAAACGGATTCTACTAGAAAAACGCTGCCTTTGATTTGATTTGACCCGACCCTCAAACTTACCGTCGCCGTGAGAATTTCTCTCAGATTTCCTTCCTTTTACTCACCGTCACGTTACTCGTCGGCTCGGCGCACTAAGAAGATGAAGTGAGATGTTAACCATTGGCATCCACAACCTCGCTGCAATGCACTGCAACAAAAATACTTTAATGTAATTATAAATAGAATCAGTGATGTCAGTGAATCTGTGGGGTCAATGGCCACCACATGAAACTCCGGGACAAACTCGGCGTAAAGTCTTGGGCTCCCGATGGGATTAAATCGGGAGCACGATCCACTCGTAGATATTCATGTCACGACTCCACTCTTCTCTTTTATTATTTTATGTTTATGTTTTAGCGTGCATTGAGAATCACACCAAATGGCGGAGAGATATGGCAGAGTCCATCCATCTGTTCCTAGTCAGGCCCGGCCCATATGTGGAAGGGATGGGAAGTTACGATAGTTGTACATTTAGCAACAGAACGGGGAGCATATTGCACGGCCGTCAGTCATGGCTAAAATGCATTCCAACATCAAATAAGGAATTGATGGATCCACCAACAAAACAGTAGGTTAGTCGCAGCGAAGAAAACGTTAAAAGAAGCGGAAAGACTAGGGGGCGGCTATGGATAGGACGTTGGAAACTTCGTCCCTCTACCTATTTCCCATTCAAGCCGTCGTCATAGTCTCGGCGTGCGTGACTAGACTTATTTACAATCAAAGGTATTTACAATAAAAGGGTCTCACGTGTCGTGTTGAACAACTTTTCGCCTTTGTTCAGCCCTCAATTCAACTTGCTAATGGATAGGACATTGTCAGCTGTAGATAGGGAGACCACGTTGCCTCTAATACGCCAAAACGGCCTGCAACGCGATACGTGGGAAGGCGGACCACGTCGTTCCCGTGTCTGCAAGGCTGGCACGTTCTAATAAGTGTTGAAAAACCATTAAACCTAGTAAGTGTCTGATAGGCCTTCCCCTCTCGGACTTGCCTTCACAAGGGGCCCCGGCCCTCCTACTTTCCTTTTCTTTAGGCCCCACTGCCTAAATGCCTAAATAGGATAGGGTTATATGCACCAGACCTGAGCTGGCCTCTCCTACCATCTCCTTACTCAGTTGGCCCCTCTGCCCAATAAATTTCATCCGTCCACTTAGTATTTAAATCCACACAGGCTTAAATATACGTAACACTAACAACAACAATAATAGGTGGGTAGTACACCTTTATGTGATTATCCCTTTCTCCGAAAGCTTCCAGATCTTCTCGATTCGGTCTCTGAAACTGCCTTGAACTTTTCTTTGCAACTTCTATCTTTATTGACATTTTGGAAAATAATTATTGCTCGAGAATCTAACGCCGTGTGGTTTACTAATGTGTATTGCCCAATCTTGGGACACCGGGTGGCATTATTAAATATCTTCAACTAATTTCTTGAAACTAATAATATCCTCAACAGTGTATTTAAAAGAAAAAAACAGGTGAATGGCGGTTCTACAAGGGCTCTAGAGCATGCAAGGAGGGTAGAGGATACTTTCATCTTAGCTGCAGTGGTAGCAGGCATAATTTTTGCCAAAGGACTCACAAATTATGGAGTTGCAATGAAAGCCTTCTCAAATTCGTTGAGGCAGTCTTTCAGATTGGCATTTTTCGTCTCAATTCCTCCGATGCAATCATGAAGAATTTCACCGGTTACTTGGTGAAATGAGGAGATTTGGGATGGCCGCATTTTCCTAAATTTAATCTCTGTGCGAGATTTTCCTTTTCGATTTGTTACATCTCTCTTTTCAATGATCATACTTTTAGATTGGCTGTCAAAAACAACGCTCTGGAATACGAAGGATTCATCTTCGTAAAAAAATTCGGTCTCAAATACTTCCACCGCAGACGACCCAATTTTGTGCATGTGCTCAGTTTCAATTTCAAGTTGCAGTTGTTCACTTTCAATTTCGGATTCCTCCGCCTAGCCTGCATTGTTTTTTCTCTTCTTCGTCACTGGAATTTTGTGAGAACTATCAATTTTTATGCCAGGGTTCTTATCTCCTACTCCATTCGAAGATTTCTGGGTTGCTTTCTTATTGGGGTGGGCCGTCGAAGCGATGCTCCGTGATGTCGTGCTCTTGGGAGTGCTGGTGGGGGACTGGGTACTTTTCTTGTCGGATACTTTTCCATGTTATCTATACAATTCAGTCACGCTTTGCAATGTCTCTACATCGCAATTGGCAGAAGCAGGATTGTTTTCCACACTGTCCCTGTCTTGGGTCAGGTGTCTATGGTTAAAAGAGTTGTTAAAGCCAACTACCAGTAAATGTTCTCGAAATATCCCATTAGGGTCGAACCCTTTTAGCCTTTCAACATACATTAGGTTCAATTTCTTGAAATGGGTGGAAAACTTGTCAATCTTGCCCATGTTTCTGCACACGAAGTCTTCGACTTTCCAGGGCAGAGGAATGAACTTTTTTTTTTTCTTGTCATGGAAAAAATGCAACCAGTCATTGTATTGCCTTGTTATTTTTGCAACAAACATATTGTTTGTGATGTGGCATGGAAGGAAAGAAGGATTTTCCTTAGAGCCAAAGACCATGAGGACACTGTGATTTTCCTTTTCTTCAAGTGTGCCCTTCCTGTTCAAAAACTTGGTTGCCTGGCCAGACATCCGCAGAGCATCCTTGCCTAAAAATAAATATTTGAAAACTAAGACAAAGCCATTAAAAACTTCATAAAAAAAATGGGAGGCCTTGTGCCTCCACAGGGCCTTGTACCATAATGTTACTGGGTCGAATCCATAATTTATTTTATTGAAAAGAGAAAGTTTTGGAAATGGGCAGCAATGCACTATTGTGAAAATCAAGTGGGATGACATATAAAATTTATTTGATTCTTTGAATCGTGACAACTGGGAACAAAGATCAATGGAAATTAGCTTCCCCCAATCAAAAATGTATTGTTCCTTGACTGTGAAATACAAAATACAAATAATTATATGGGAAATGCTTGTCATTGATCCCTGTCCCGTTATTCTTGTAAACAACCATGCAATTTCCTAGAATGGATTTCTAAAGGAACTTACCTGCAACCTTGTGATATCTTCAGGAATTGTTATCGGGTATTCGAGGAATTCGGCTAAGATTTCCAACCCGTTATCATGTTTTTCTAGAAACTGCTTGCAGTCTTGTCCTCTGAATGTCAATGTTGGCTCCGACAATTTTAACATCTCGCGAAAGGCCTGAGTCGACAAAGAAACAGGAGAATGGTCGCGCAGTGGAATAATTCTTTGGCCTGGAATATATCTTTCGGCGCACCAAGAGACCACCTCCTTATAGTCAAAAACCTCAGGGACACAGCCTGCACGAGCGATCCCAGACGTACAAATAAATTTGTTCTGGGCGGAATGGGATGAATAGTAAAAGTATGCCCTGGACCACTAAAAGTTCTGGTCCTAATGTTCAAAGATATTTACTGTCTCTCCACAAAAATGCTATCGACCTGCTGCCATAAGTCTACAAGAACGTTTGTTTGCTCCAGACAATGGATGAAATGAAAAGTTGGAAGGGATAATATAATCTTGCGCAAATCTCAGTCCAAAGCATGTGAATGGGAGATGTCCTCGAGACTTTCGTTCATTAATGAAAATTTCGACCGCTGTTGCATGATGCGTTGTTAACATTAAACACTAGTAATCGCATACATAGAAATGCGAACATGGCGAATATTGCAATGAGCAATTAATCATTGTAGATTTCTTGAGCGGCCCAACACGACGATGCATGTTCGAGATGAACAATCGGAAGGGAAAAAATAACTCTCTGCACAGCTTGGTTTAATGCATAATAATGGGAGATCTCCTCGAGCGTTTCACACATTAATGACAATGTTGACGGTTCTTGCATGGTCATTTGTTAGCATGAAAGGTTTCTAATCGCGTAGTAAGAAAGTACGGAGGTCGCGGGCACGGGAAAAATAGCTTCGAAATAGGGTTACAAGGTACAACCGTTGAAGGTGAGGGCGCGAGGGCCAAATTGTATGTCTCAAAACTTTTTGAGTGCAATACGGCTAAACAACGAAGAGGGTATGGCAGGACAATCCAGAGGGAAATTTGTATATGACTAGTAAGAGCATAACTAATGTATATCAGGAAGGACATGAAGTTAGTGTGGATGGAAGGCATCGAGAGATACTTTGAAACATTTGTGAGCCGTGGCAGAGTGAATCTTGCGAGTTCGACGAGTCGGCGCTGGAATTGTAGATCACAGAAGTTTTGACTGCAAGATGTACACGACACAATAAGAAGCAGAGTTCGAAACCACCAAGCCGGTAACTGTGGCCATAAAATTGGTTGAGTATGGCCATAGATGGAGATAAATATATGTCAACCCGCCAACGCTGGAACCTGTGACCATAGAAAGGCGGCTAAGTATATAACCAGAAAGAGATAATACAAGAAAGAAGAAAAGGGAAAAAGGACAAAGGAGTCCATGGTGGAATTGTAAATCACGGAAATTTTGAGTGCAATATGTATATCACGGAACAAGAAGAAGCGGAGTTCGAATGCGCCAACCCAAAACAGTGACTAAGAAATGGATATTTCGTGAACCCGTGAACAAGAGAATCCAAAAATGGGTCAGAAGGTCTCTACAGAAGACACGAGGCCCCGACAGCCAAATTGTATCGGTTAGAACATTTGAATGCATAATTTGTAACACGGAAGAGGGGATGATGTCGAAACCCGGTAGTGAATTTCTATATTGCGGAGGGTTGGATGCGAACTATTTCATATCAGTGTGTGCAGTTGCCACTAGAAAGAGACACTAGTAAGAGCACAACCAATGTATATTAGGAAGGACAAGAAGTTAGTTGGGATGAAAGACAGCCAGAGATACTAGAAACATTTGTGAACCGTGGTAGAGTGAAGCTTTTGAATTCGAGTCCACGGTAGAATTGTAGATCACGGAAGTTTTGAGTGCAATATGTACATCATGAAACTAGAAGCAGAGTTTGAAACTGCCAACCCAGCAACCACAGTCGTAAAATTGGGTATGGAAACCAACAACGGTCAGTCAGATTCGTCGTGTCATTATATAGATGGAGATAAGTTATGTCAACCCGCGAACGTTGGACCCCACGATGATAGAAAGACGACTTAAGTATATAACCAGAGAGGCATAATACACGAGAAGAAGAAAAGGGAAAAATGACTAAGGAGTCCACGGTGGAATTGTAGATCACGGAAATTTTGAGTAGAAGATGTGAACCCGGTAGTCAATTTGTATTTTGGATCGCGGGTTCTCGGGCTGGCGGGATGAAAATTGGGCGTTTGATGTTTCCTGCCCTACAAATAGCACCCACAGTTTTGTGATATACAAATCGACAAGCGGAGTTGGGGACTATAGATATACAAATTGACAAGTGGAGTTGCGGACATATCTCTGGAAATTACATGAACATTTAAAAGCATACAATAGAATAGTAATAACGTATGTTACATGGGTTCGTGAAGAAAAACACAAAAAAAATACCATTCCCGAATTAGTTTTCTTTAAAACAAAGGCTTTTATTGGAACAAGACGCAGAGTTCGAAACCGCCAACCCGACAACTGCGATCGTAAAATTGGCTAGGTATGGAAAGCAACAGCGGTCGGTCGGCTTCGTGGTGTGATTATATAGATGGACATAAAGATATGTCAAGCAACCAACGCTGGAACCCGTGATGATAGAAAGGCGACTAAGTATATAACCATAGATCCATAATACACGGGAAGAAGAAAAGGGAAAAAGGACTAAGGAGTCTGCGGTGGAATTGCAGATCACAGAAATATTGAGTAGAAGATGTGAAACCGGTAGTCAATTTCTATATTGCGAAGGGTCGAATGCCAACTGTTTCGTACCATTGTGTTCATTTGTCACTAGTAAGAGCACAAGAAATCTATATTAGCAATGAGAGGAAGATAGTGAAGATGGAAGGCAACAACAAATACTTTGAAACATTTGTGAACCATGGTAGAACGAAGCTTCGTGCCAACCCGAAACAGTATCCAAGAGTTGGACATTTCGTGAACCCGGCAACAGGAGGATGCAAAATAGGCTGACAAAGTCTCTGCAGAAGACGCTAGGCCCCGAGGTTCCAATTGTATCTCTCCGAACATTTGAATGCATAATCTGTAACAAGGAAGAGCAGACGATGTGGGAATCCGGTAGTGAATTTGTATATTGTGGAGGGTGTGATGCCAGCTATTTTGTACCTCTCTTTCCAATCGTCACCACTAAGAGATAATTTAGTATTGACAAAAAAAAATAGATGCTGTTAGATACTTGACAGGGATTGCCATCCGTAAACAATGGCAATCTCCACCCCGCCAGCCCTAGACTCCGTGTGTCAATTTGTATATCACGGAACTGGGAGCGTTGTTTGGAGGACACAGAACAATATAAATGCAATGTTCAGTCAGGCAATCCACAAGTCTTCTCGTCAATTTGTATATCATGGAATTTTGGGTGCTATTTGTAGGGCACGGAACAATGGAGGCCCAATTTTGAGCCCGCTCGCCCGAGAACCTGTGATCCAAAATGTGGCTAGGTATGAAATGCGCAATCCGTACATGCTCCATAAAATATCATGTCCATACTTTATAGTCTCATAATACACAGGAAGAAAAAAAGGGAAAAAGGACGGAGGAGTCCACAATGGAATTGTAGATCACACAAATTTTGAGTGGAAGATGTATATCACGGAAGGACGCGAAGTTGTTGGGGATGGAAAGAAGCAACAGATACGTTGAATGAAGTCAATGTATAAGAGGAACCTGTGATGCAATTGTAGATCACGGATGTTTTGAGTGCAAGATGTATATAATGAAACGATAAACAGTCGGGTTCGTAAGCGCCTACCCCGCAGCGGGGGCCGTAAAATTGCCTAAGAATGGAAAGGAACAGCGGTCGGTCGGATCCGTCTTGTGAGGATATGGATGGAGATGAAGACATGTCAGCCTGCCAACTTTGGAACCGGATACCATAGAAAGGAGACTAAGTATATATCCAGAAAGCGACAACCAGCGAGAAGAAGAAAAGGCCAGTTCGTATGCGCCAACCCGACAACCACGACCATAAAATTGCCTAGGTGTGCAAAGGAACAATGGTCGGTTGATTCGTCATGTGAAGATACAAATGGAAATGAAGATATGCTAGCCCGCGAACCCTACAAGTTCCCATCATACAAAGACGACTAAGTATAAAACCAGAAAGCCATAATGAACGGGAGAAGGAAAAGGGGAAAAGGGATAAGTATCTGACAGCCGCAAAACCTTTTTTTTTACGTTTATTAATGGCAATGTTTTCAAACCCTTGTTGGGTTCTCACTAGTAAAATCATAAACTGCAGATCACTGAAGTTCTTTAGCTGCAATATGTATATGATGAAACAGGGGACATATTGGTGGGTATCGTGAACCCGAGGCCTAGTGGCCAGATAACAACCTAAGTATTGGTCAAGAGAAAGGTTTGATATCTATTTCAATAGTATTCATACTAATATGTATTAATGGAGAATTTTTTCATATTTATCTCAATAGTATTCATACTAACATATATTAATGGATTGTTTATGTTTCAAATGCAAATGATCTCCCAATTTGCAGGATGCTCTTCAGTTCGCAAATTTCGTTGAAACCATGAAAATTTTGACTGTAAGATGTACATAACGCAACAAGAAACATGAATTTGCATTGTGGTTTCAACGAGATAAACTCCTTATCCTCTATTCATCTTATATTTCTTGCAATGACATGAGCAAACATCGACTCTCCATAAACATCAATATCTAAATTAAATTAAATGTAATGAAAATTTGGTGTGATTTAAGAAATTAAGACAGCTTCAGCCGTCCCTTTATTAATGCCAAGCTTTTTGAATGCCTAGTGAGTTATCAGTAGTTAAATCATAAATTGCAAAGCACCGAAGCCCTTTGGTTGCACAAACATAATTGCTTAAGCTTTTCAGAAGAGGAAGTTTTTGTATTTATTCCAATAGTACTGATATTAGTATATATGCACAGATATTATCAAATAGAAGAAGTTGCCTTCTTGTAACTCATTAATTCATTCTATTTACGGGACTCAAAGAATGGAAACAGGATGACTCCTCCAATTTATTTCTTTAAATACAGGATCGGTGCCACATAAGTATGGCTTATGAAAAAATATTCTTAAATGTAAAATGTAAGCAACGAACAGAGCAGGCTTTATTTAAATTGAAGTAGTAGGCAACATAAATAAAAGCTTGTTGTCCATGTTTAATGATAGAGGGGAAGAAGACACAAAATAAAATTAAAACAAATACCAGAGATTGGAAAATACTATTAAAAAGTAAAGCGAAATTATTCTATATCCAAATAAGATGGGTTACAAAATACAGCTAAGACTATTTGGCACAACGATTGTGATTTCGCCTGCCGTCGACCAATAAAAAATATGTACATTGATGAACTTTGTTCACAATTCTCTTGACGTCCAAACCCTTTATTCGTAAAAAACAAGTTCAATATCAATTTCGGGTTTTCTACTTAAACGATGCTACCAACTACATCTATCCCATTTTTTGAACACCTTGTCTCTTCTAGATATGGTCTGCCTGCAATCGTTGGTTATTCAACATTCCATTCTTTGTCAAGTAGTAATTTTCCTCTGTCGTTGAAAACTTGGGGTTCAAGGTGCTTTCCTTGCAATGTTCCTGACCCTTGACATCTGAGACAACTTAGAAATGTGATTCAGGCCGATTTCAAAGTGGAGGAAGTCATTTTATGTCACCATAGCTATGGCAAGGGAAACAAATTCAAGTATGTTGTGACTGGTATTCTCCTTGTATTCGATCATTTGTTTAGTTGAAAAGCTTCTCTGAAGATTTGTATGTTGAACTTCTTTGCTTTATTACAGTAAATTGGAAGAAACGTCCAACCCAGCTGAAAAAATGCAAATCTGTTGAGGTGCATAACTTCTCTGGGAAGCACAGATCTGCCAAGTGCATCATCACCACAGGTCTGGCAAGTGTATCAAATGTTGCAGATCACATGAGAAACTTTTGTAGCGATAATATGTCGTTTTATCCACCCATACAATTTTTGTTACCCGTCTCTAGGTGCATTCGCAAGTGGAGTAATATTTCGCGTCATTTAGAACATGAGGGGCCATTCTGCAAGCCATTGTAAATGTGTCTCCCCCGAGAAAGACAAAATCTTGTGGGATCTGCAGAATTCGATACACTTGCCAAATCTGTGTTGTTGGAAGAAGCTATATACTTCAACGAAGAACTATTTTGCATGTGACCTGAAAATCCATTACAACTCCTAGCAAGAAAACAAAAGTTCAACAAATAAATCTCCAGGAAGCCTTTTCAACCAACCAAAGCATCGAACACAGGGAGAACACCAACCAGAACATACTTGTTCTTTTTTTTTCCTCCTCTCTGACTTTTTCTTCTATAACAGAGTTTTTTTTTACTCAAATCTCACGTCACATAAAACTAGTCTCTCTTCTTTCATCTGGGACTCAATCGCATCTCTAAGTTGTCTTACATGTCCATGACTAGGAACATTAGAACGAAGGCACCCTAAAGCGCAACTCTTTAATGAAATGGCAATAAGTATTTAAAAGCAATGTTCGATGATCTTCCGTAGATTTTGTGTTAATTCATTTTAATGATAGATGTTCTCGATATTTTCTCTTATTAATGCAAACCTTTCCAAATATGTGCGTTGAATAGTGACTATTAGCACGTATTAAAATTCCCATATCCAAGGAGATTCTCAAATCTCACATCTAAGATATGCACAATATTAAAGAGGGACACGACGTGAAGGCCTTTGTGGGCGACACGTTTGTGGACTATGCTGAAACTTTTAAGAAAACTAAAAGACCGCAAACAGGGAAAAAAAGGGAAAAAAAATTGCAAACTCAAAATTGAGGCAAAAGAAATTACCAGATCCAATAATATTCGCCTGTCTATTCATTTTAATGGGAGATGTCTTCGACCTTTCCAGTTATTAAATCCCGTTTTTTCGCACATGTTTGGGCGGTTCTGACTTTTGAAAGCATAATCAATGTCTATTGGGAAGGGTGGAAGGTAGCGAGGATGGAGGGGAGTGACAAATGATTTTAAATTTTCTGAACCCGGAAAATTGTGAACCTGCAAAACTGAGCCAGAAACACAATTTACAAGAGCAAAACGAAAGGAAGAGAAAAACTATATCGCTCACACAACAAAACCTACTCTCATAACTATGAAACCATAGCAACACATAATCCATGGAAAAATCATCACCAACTATGAAATATAGTTTGAGGCCGACACAGTTCCAATAACGATTGCATAAACCCAAATGTGCAAACTGCAAGAACACGAACATGCAAGCAAGAACAACAACAAAATGCAAATAAGAAATCAGTGGAGATGAAAAAAACAAGCATGAACCAATAAACCAACAATGTTGCTGAAACATATAAATTTAAAAAACGGAAAAAAAATGTATTGTAACAAGCCTGTTAAGTAAGCATTCAATGCTACCAAGCATGTTAGGTGAACATTTAAGTCTGTCAAAAATGCTCTCTAAACATGTAACAAAAAAATGCAATGTGGCAAATCTCTGACGTATCCCCAAAAAATTATTATATTTTTTTGTAATAATAGTTCAAACACCAAAGAATGTATTGGAAGGCCAAACTTTGGATATGCCACCATATCAAACATTGCCATAGATTTACCTAGCATAAAATGCTAAACCAAACATTTGGATTAATGCTAGCATTAATCTACCTTCGATGAATGCATAACAAAATATATGATTCATAAAGACCATATACGATCAAATACTTTGGATATGCCAACATATATAACATTGGGAATAGTGAAGCCAACAATAAGACCTCCAATCCCTTGTCCAATCAGATCATGACAAATATGGTACTTTTTTTTAATATAAAAATCGATGTTTTCAGTTCCCTGGTTCCAATAATAGAAAATATGGAAATATTTCTGGTCCCTAAAATCCTGTTGGTTGCCAGCTACAATTGCATTGCAAAAGGACTGCACAGTGTAAAGACACATCGACTGCACATCAAACTCCATTGCTACCAAACAAAAAATTGCATTAAACGGACTATCTCCACAGTTAGACACAACATTTGTTGTGAACTGTAAACCATGGCAATCTATGCGATGCATAATCCGTTCCTACTACGATTCAAGGTCTTTGCAAAACAGGAACAAGTAAATATGAGGTACTTCAACATTGCATATGGACATTTTTCTATACAAGAGTGGTTCATAATGACCACTGACAACATTGGCATCATGGAACAAGATGCAATATGGATTGTCAGAGGCATCTTTGTTGAATAGTAGATATCTTCTTTTTCTTGCCAATGACCATATTCCAACCGATATATTGAGCCAGTTAGACAGCCATCGTATACAAAATGTGTCTCCCCAAAGTCCCCTCTCATGTGCAGGCAGAGTTGGAGATGCAGACAACCACATCTTTGAAAAATACATAGCGACATCATGTATTTTGTGCAACTGTCGAAGAAAATCAGATTCCAGTTTGTATTCATAGGAGTTCAATGCCTCTGCGTCGCCATTTTTTTAACAGGCCAAGAAATAATCTATCAATCCATTGCACAACTCGGTCGACGAATACTGGAAATGCAACAGAACCTGGAATGTATCGAAAAGGCAATCCCTTGCAGTATACAAGAATGCATCGAATCTAAAGACGTCATTGCTATGCAAAGCCACGCCAATGTTGCCATGTATAATGGACTGTGTATCTATTTCATACAACTCAACATCTATTACTTCTTCCATCTTTTCAACTCTGGTTTTGAAGTTGTTTGTTAGATACTTTCACTTTGTCTGAAAACAGAGAAAAGGGGGAAAAAAAATAATAGCACCCAAAAAAAAATAAAAAAAAATAGGAAAACTACAAGCTCGAAACTGGGTACCAAACAGAAGAAACAACGCAAATAAATAACACCATAAATTTACTCGACATAAACACAACAGGTGGGCGCAGTTTTCTGACCCACGGAATAAAAGAATTTCCTGCATCTACACCCCGGTCGATGGTTCCCCCTTCTAATAGCTTCGAACTACTTTTCGAGAACCCCTTCGCATTGCAATTTTCCAAATAGCTATGAACGTCGTAGCCATCATATGAAGACCCATGGTTTCCTAGAATAGAAATTAAGAGCACAGACAAAGATGGTCTACAACAGAATTTGGAGGCAGGGACCCCCACCATTGAAAAACAGCAACAGGGAAACTTACCCATCAACGAGGAATGACAAGAGGTCAACCACAAAAACTGGAAACCGCAATAACAGGTCCAACATCTTGCAAAGTCGAAGATGTCCAACTACAGGACCTCAACTTTGCAAAGTTGAATCAAACAACAACAACAATCATGGAACCAAGCATTGAACAAGCATCGACCACTGAAGCAACGATGTCGAGCATAAAAAAAATGGAACGAAACTGTATCCCAATGCATTTGCACAATAAACATTTAACCTGTCAGGTAAACACTTAAGATTGTCAGGACTGCCTAAGGGCCTAGCCCTGTACAAACATTTAAGAAAAAATGCATCGTGGCAGGCCCGTTCTCTCGAAGCGTGCAACAATAAAACAAAAATCACACATACTAATATGGTAGACAATGCATTTAAGCTAGCAGAAATTGCTAAATGAAACATTCGAACTAATGCTAGCATTAATCCACCTTCGACCATTGCATAAGAAAATATATGATTCTAAAAGACCATATACGATGAAATACTTTGGATATGACAACATATATAACATTGGGAATAGCGAAGCCGGAAAAAAGACCTCCAATCCATTGTCCAATCACATATTGACAAACATGGTACTTTTTATTATATAAAAATCAACGGAAGATGTCCGACTACCATCAAAAAAATGTAACGAAATTGTATTCCAACGCACTTGTACAATAAACATTTAAGACTGCCAGACGTGTTAGGCAAACACTTAAGACTGTCAGGACCGTCTAAGGGCCTAGCCCTATACAAACATTTAAGAAAAAATGCAGCGTGGCAAGCCTCTTCTCTCGAAGCACACAACAATAAAGAAACAACCAGACATACTAATATGGTAGACAATGTATTCAAGCTAACAAAAAATGCTTAAGGAAACATTCGAACTAATGATAGCATTAATCCACCTTCGACCAATGCATAAGAAAATATATGACTCAAAAATACCATATACGGTCAAATACTTTGGATATGCCAACAAATATAACATTGGGAATAACGAAGCCAGCAATAAGACCTCCAATCCGTTGTCCAATCAGATCTTGACAAACATGGTACTTTCTATTATATAAAAATTGATGTTTTCACTTCCCTTGTTCCAACAATAGATAATATGCAAATATTTGTGGTCAATGCACAATTTAATACCAGGTCAATGATTTATCGATCGCTATAGTCCCTATTTGCCTACGGCAGGGACTAATAAAGTGATCCAATCTTATCCTATCCATGAGGTGATACGTCATACCCTATCGAATCAATAAGGTGATACGGCACAAATCTTGAAAGATTATAAAAAAAGAAAATTAATTTTTGAGAAAAATCTAAACCATAATAGAAGTCCACAAAACTTTTTTTAAGCAATTTGCTAGTATCAATTACTTATTTTATTATATAACTCAAGTAGGGAAATAAAACATTTAAGCACAACTCTTTTTATCATGAAAAGGTCCAAGGGAAAAGTTAGATTTATAAAAACAAATTTATTAAGAAGTTATAAGAGGTGAGTTTTAGCAAATATATATAGAGAGAGAAAAGCATTAGGGTGAAGAAGTAAAGTATATCTAGAAAAAAAAAGAGAGGGTGTTTTAGTTTG
>JZKD02S2023305.1:84251-101409 GCA_000966675.3 Picea glauca
GAGCCGCTCTCTTCTGCCGTTGATCCGGGCGCGCTAATCTGAACCGTCGGAGAGCTGCGCCCCCGATCTCGGACCCCCCCCTGCTTAAAGATTGAAAGGCAAGGGGGGTCCGACATTCACTGTGCGCCGTCAATCTGTGCGCGTAAATCTGGACCGCCCGGATGTACCTGCTGCTTACCACGGGCACATTATCACCTGAAACTTTGGACAAGTGGGTTTTAACCCGTTCTTTTGAGATCTAAACCCCTTAGCAAGAAATATCGCTAACAGGTCACATGTTTAGTTAAGGTTCACGAATTAGCATAAGATAGTCCTGATTGGGAAACTAACGGGAGTACCTATGTACATATATGGGGTGGGCAGCATGGAAGATTTTGAAGTTATTGATATCATAGACGATATTCAACCATATCCAGCTTTAATGGGATTGAAATGGGCGGTTGATAACCAGGTAATTATTAACTTGAAAAGAAGGGAGATGATCTTTGAGGTTGAGGATATAAAGGTTATTTCACCTTTGGACCCATCAGAAGGGAAGAGATACACAAAGTCAATAAGAGTGAATGAAATGGACAATTTATATAATCAGAGTGTGCAGATGGAGGATTATGTTGATCCAACAACGAATGGCGCGCTCAATTGGAGAAGTTTTAGTTTGTACGCATTGCATTCAAAAGTTGGTCTAGAGAATTGGCAGCAAAGGATGCATGAAGTATCAACTAGAAGATCTGCGTGTATGAACTGATCCTTGCGTTGGATTGGCACAAAGTTATATGACCCACCCAGGTATGATGGACTAACTGAGATTAATATGTTTATAAAAACATTTGAGCTACAAGTACCTAAACAACAGAGGCTTTTAGCATTGGATGTCGTCCTAAAAGAAACTCCAGATAGATGGTGGGTCGTGCACATAAAGGGTATTAAGGACTAGGAACAGTGTAGTAGACTGATGCAAATACGCTTTGGGCTCGAGGAAGCATAATGTGCATAGAAATACACAGGAGAGGGCGACCTAGCGAGTCACATAAACTGATGTAGAACTTTATGGTACTCAGAAGCAGAGACAGAGTGTCCACACTGATTCATACATACATTGGATACAATCCCAAGGAATTGGTATTTAGAATTGGAGATGTGCAGGTAGACAACAGAATGGAAAAGATTGGTCCAGAGATTCACAATCACATTCTCATTTGAACAGGAATCCCCCTCCATACATGCAGAACTACAAGCCATCCAAACAAATATTTTCTCAAAGGTAGAATCGGTGGAAGAAGAACCCTTAGGCAGTGCGCACAAAGCCAAAGTAACAGTCCAAAAGCTATTAGAATGCTATAATGTTGCGGAGGAAGAATATGAGGATGAAGATCCCAGGAATGTGTAAGTACCAGAAACAGAAGGAAAATGTGCAGTAGAAGGGCCAGAGATGGTATCTGCCTCATACAAACAGCCTATAAAGACAAAGAAAGTCAACATTGGGATAAGGGAGAATCCCAAGTTTGCACAGATAGGAGACTATTGGAACGATGAGACAATTGAGAAGGTGGCATAATTATGATGGGATATCAGGACTTGTTTCCAACCACATTCTCTGAGATGAAAGGGATAGCACGTGATTTAGGCGAGATGAAGATTCCACTGAAACCTGGAGCCAAGCCAATACGACATAGACCCTACAAATTGAATCAAAGATACAAGGAGAAGGTGAAGGCTGAAATAGACAGGATGCTAGATGCTAGATGCGAGAATTATTGAACCAGTAGAAGACTCTAAATGGATTAGCCCAATGGTGGTGCAGGACAAGAAGAGCGGAGGGATTCGGATCTGTATGGATCTACGGAAGGTGAATGACGCATGCTTACATGACCTATTCCCAACACCATTCACGGATGAGGTACTGGAGAATGTAGGAGGTCAAGAAACATATTCATTTACCGATGGATTCTCTGGGTACCATCAGATAAAAATTGTGCAGGAGGATCGACACAAAACCATATTTGCGACAGAATGGGGCAGTTATCAATACACGGTGATGCCATTTGGATTGAAGAATTCCCCTGCGGTACTTTCTAGAGTGGTAGTGGCAGCATTGAAGGAGTTCATCCATAAATTGTTGGAAGCATTGAAGGAGTTCATCCATAAATTGTTGGAAGTTTATTTAGATGATTGGACGGTGTACAGTTTATTGCAGGATCATATAGAAGTACTTCGTCTAATGTTAGATTGATGCAGGAAATGTCATATTTCTCTGAACTTGAAGAAATGTATCTTCTTGGCACCATTTGGAATTTTACTAGGAAATGTAGTATGCAAGCAAGGCCTATTGGTTGACCCAGCCAAGATCGCATTTATTTTTGAATTGGCATTGTTGACCTCAGTCAGACAGCTAAGAGAAACTTTGGGTCATACAAGCTATTACTTGAATTTTATCAAAGGATACACACAGATTACAACACCCATGGAGAAGTTACTGATGAAGGAAGCCAAGTTCCAATGGAATGAGGACTTCCAGAAGGGGTTGGACACATTAAAATAGAGACTGGTCACCACACCCATTTTAATCTTTCCAGAATGGAATAAGGAGTTCCATGTCCATGTTGA
Organism: Picea glauca; assembly: GCA_000966675.3. NCBI lineage: Eukaryota > Viridiplantae > Streptophyta > Pinopsida > Pinales > Pinaceae > Picea > Picea glauca. The sequence goes on from JZKD02S2023305.1 coordinate 86,856, forward strand.
TGCATCATCCATTGCACTGGGCGTAGTAATCTCACAACCCGGAGAAGGAGACATCAACCATTCGATTTCATTTGCAAGTAGGAAGTTATCTCTATCCGAAAAAAAGTATACCACTACAGAACGAGAAGGCTTGTCCATGGTCTATGCGCTCCAAAGTTCAAACATTACCTACTTGGGTCTCATTTCAAGATGTATACAAATCATTCTACATTAAAGTACTTAGTCAATAATCTTGTCTTAGGAGGAAGAATCTTCAGATGGTTGTTACTATTTCAGGAATATGACTTTGAGGTCATAGTAAAACCAAGGAAGTTGAATGCAGGGCTTGATCATATCTCATGCATACTAACAGGAGAGGATGCAGGTAATTTAGATGATAGTTTCTTAGATTCACAGTTATTTGCAGTAAGAATGGTGGATGATTACTTTGCAGACATTGTGGAGATTCTAAATACAGGTGCAACACCCTCCGACATGACAATTGTGCAGAAGAAACAATTGGTAGTGAGAGAAACAAACTATCGGTTGATTGTAGGGAACTTGTATAAGCTAGGGGAAGATGGAATCTTGCGACGATGAGTATTGGAACATGAAATATCGGTTATACTAGAGGAAGTGCACGATGGGATTACTAGAGGACATTATTCAAGGAAAGCTATGACACTGAAGATTTTATGCGCAGGGCTTTGGTGGCCCACATTGCACAAAGATGCAAAGGAGTATTGTCAGTTCTAAAACGTCTGCCAACGAGTGGGTAAACCATCTAGGCGTGACGAAATGCCATTAAATCCATAATTATGTTGCAAGCATTCATGGGACATTCACTTTGTAGGTCCGATCAACCCACATGCAAGGAGATCAGGAGCACAATACATCATTACTACGACAAAATATCTAACTAGATTTGGTTGTCCGTGCATATCACTTAGCGATCAAGGTACACATTTTTCTGAACACAACAATTGTCGCACTAACTGAGGAATTTCTGATTCATCATCAGAAGTGTACACCATATAACCATCAAGATAATGACATAGTGGAAGCGTTCAATAAGATTTTGGAGAATGCTTTAACAAAGATCTGCAATGTTGGAAGAGATGATTGGGACTTACACATCCCCACAATACTATGGGAATACATAACTACCAGAAAGAAGTTGACATGGCACTCACCTTTTCAGTTGCTCTATGGATAGGAAGTTATGATGCCAATGGAGTTCATTGTAACTAGTATGTGCATTGCAGCCATCACTGAGCTCTCAGACACAAGTGCAATAGAGGAGATATTGGCGCAGTTAGTCCAGCTCGAGGAGGACAAGTTTTTGGCAGGGTTCCATCAACAGGTGTAGAAATCCAGAGAGAAGGCCTAGCACGATCGACATATTAGAAGCAATAAATTCCAAATTGGTGATTTGGTACTACTTTATGACAACAAGTATCTACAGTACTTAGGGAGGTTCTACATGCATTGGTTAGGTCCATATGTGATACAACAGATAAGTGAGACAATTTTTATGTGGTTTGGAACCTTGGATGGACAAGTCTTAGAAGGAATGGTGAACAAAAGTTGGTTGAAACTCTATAGAGACAGTCGCCATCGATGCAGTAATTTGGGCTGCACCAAAACCCCTATATTATAGTAAGTGTACCATAGTAGCCAAAAAAGAAAGAAAAAGTAGAAAAAGAAAGACAAGAAATAAAAAGGTAGTGATAGGAGAAATAAAAAGAGTAAGTGGAATCCCAAGGTATCAAAACTTGTGCAAATGGGCTACTCATCTTACACGAAGAAAACACCGCGTAAAGATCAACGAGAAGATTCGGAAAAGACCGATTGTGGAAAAGAAATGCATTATTGTGCAGGTTGGCACAAAAAGACCATTAAATACAGTCAAGCACGAAAAAGACAGCTGGATGACCAGTGTGACAAGTCATAAAAACACCATAGAGGCATTAAATTTGAAAAGCTACCAAAAATCACGATCGATCAGCGGTACAAGGGTGACATCACCTAAAGTATTGTGTAATTAATATGCAATGATGGAACAAATCATCAAATCCAGTGGTGGATTTGACGGGTTAGTTAACACAAGATGTGATGGGTACGGTCGGCACAAGAGCATAAGAACATTGCTAAGTCGATCCAACTCTTGCATATCACTATGGGAAAATTAGAATGACCCAACAAGAACAGAGACAAGATACAACTAGCAACGCTCGCACGGTGACAGTTCAAGAAGCGATCACTTTATATGAATGGGGAAAGATCTGCCAGCCACACCATCGACCCCCCCAGGGTTGAGTACGATGGGAGATATGTTGGGCAAGCCTACCAACCTAAAGTTTATGGACCAGGACATTATCGATGAAAAACCAGTTTGGGAGCTGGATAGGGATCAATACTCGTATGCTCAGTGCATACTGGATGCCGGGACTCACATCATTTCCAACATAAAGTTACACAGAGATCGGTCTGGAGCTAGTATCGGTTCGAAGATTTTAAACGCTTCATGACAATAAAAGAGAAGGAAACAGATCTGGATCTCAGTGAAAGAGAGGTTGACTAGAAATTGGCCTCATATACGATGCCTAAATTAAACCTGACGAATTTACCAAATGTCGTAGGAGAAAAGAAGGATGGTGTAGTCCTCAACCAACCTCAGTAGAGTATCACCAAAGAAGACGATGACAGGAAGAGGAGGCTTAACCATTAATTTGTCTCCAAGAAGTGGTGTTTCCTTCCTAGGAAACACATCCCTTGATGTCATCGTCCAGACTTAGGCTGCCATCCAGCGGGAGGAGGCCTTCAAGAGGGAAAAGGAAGACCCTCTAAGGCATAATGCGAAGAAGCATCTGGAACCAAAGGAACAAACCCAACTAGCATTCAGAAGCACTACACAGATGACCCAGGCAGGATCCCAAAAGTTAATTAAAACATGGTTACAGAGGTGGAAGTGGCTAAGGTTGTCGCACACCTATTCATTACCAAGTGGAATAGAGGAGATATTGGCGCAATTAGTCCAGCTCGAGGAGGACAAGTTTTTGGCAAGGTTCCATCAACAGGTGCAGAAAGCCAGAGATAAGGCCTGGCACGATCGACATATTAGAAGAAAGAAATTCCAAATTGGTGATTTGGTACTACTTTATGACAACAAGTATCTACAGTACCCAGGGAAGTTCTACATGCATTGGTTAGGTCCATATGTGATACAACAGATAACTGAGACAATTTTTATGTGGTTTGGAACCTTAGATGAATAAGTCTTAGAAGGAATGGTGAACAAAAGTCGGTTGTAACTCTATAGAGACAGTCAACCATCGATGTAGTAATCTGGGCTGCACCAAAACCCCTATATTATAGTAAGTGTACCATAGTAGCAAGAAAAGAAAGAAAAACACAAAGAAAAAGTAGAAAAATAAAGACAAGAAATAAAAAGGTAGTGATAGGAGAAATAAAAAGAGTAAGTGGAATCCCAAGGTATCATAACTTGCGCAGATGGGCTACTCATCTTACACGAAGCAAACATCGCATAAAGATCAATAAGAAGATTCGGAAAAGACTGATTGCGGAAGAGAAATGCATTACTGTGCAGGTTGGAATGAAAAGACCATTAAATACAGCCAAGCACGGAAAAGACAGTTGGACGACCAGTGTGATGGGACATAAAATCACCATAGAAGCATTAAATTTGAAAAGCTGCCAAAAATCGCAACCGATCAGTGGTACGAGGGAGACATCACCTAAAGGATTGTGTAATTAATATGCAATGATGGAACAACTCATCAACTCCAGTGGTGGATTGGACAAGTTAGTTAACACAGGATGCAATGGGTACGGTCGGCACGAGAGCACAAGAGCATAAGAACATTGCTAAGTCGATCCAACTCTTGCATATCGCTATGGGCAAATCAGAATGACCCAACAAGAACAGAGTTAAGATACAACTAGAAACGCTCACACAGTGACAGTCCAAGAAGCGACCACTCTAGATGAATGGGGAAAGATCTGTCAGCCATACTATCAGCCCCCCCAGGTTTGAGTAGGGCAGGAGATATGTTGGGAAAGCCTACCAACCTGAAGTTTATGGACCAGGAAATTATCAATGAAAAACCAGTTTGGGAGCTGGCTAGGGATCAATACTCGTATGCTCAGTGCATACTGGATGTCGGGACTCGCATCATTTCCAACATAAAGTTACATGGAGATTGGTCTAGAGCTAGTATCGGTTCAGAGATTTTAAACGCTTCATGACAGTAAAAGAGAAGGAAACAGATCTGGATCCCAGTGAAAGAGAGGTTGACTAGAAATTGGCCTCGTATATGATGCCTAAATTAAACCTAGCGAATTTACCAAATGTTGTAGGAGAAAAGAAGGATGGTGTAGTCCTCAACCAACCTCAATAGAGTATCACCAAAGAAGACGGTGACAGGAAGAGGAGGCTTAACATTAATTTGTCTCCAAGAAGCAGTGTTTCCTTCCTAGAAAACACATCCCTTGATGTCATCGTCCAGACTTAGGCCGCCATCCGGCGGGAGGAGGCCTTCAAGAGGGAAAAGGAAGACCCTCTAATGCATAATGAGAAGAAGCATCAGGAACCAAAGGAACAAACCCAACTAGCATTCAGAAGCACTACACAGACGACCCAGGCAGGATCCCAAAATTTAATTAAAACATGGTTACAGAGGTGGAAGCGGCTAAGGTTGTCGCACACCTGTTCATTACCGAGTGGAAGAATAGGAAACAAGCCTGAGTGGCTTGGGACGAGCCACATGTGAGTGTTGGGGTCATGTTGGACAGGTAGTTTTGAACACAATTTTGGAGAAAATCCTAAGTATAAAGAAAGGGCGCAGAAGGAAGAAAGGGTGCGGAAGGAAGAAAAGGCACAGAAGGAAGAAAATGTGCAGTAGGAGGGAATCACGCAGAAGGGAACAGAAGGACGCAGATAGCGCACAGACAATAAGGATAAAGCAAGCGAGCGAGAGAAGGAAGCAAAAAAGGAAGATAGTGTAACTTTCCAAGAATAGAAGAACAATAGAAAATTTGTATAAAGAATGAGGAGTAAAAGAAGGAAATCATCCAGTTAACTGAAGTTGGCCATGCCATGCATTGTAATGGGTTATTTTGGGATAGGTAATAATAGGGTTTTAAAGCCTATATTTTGGGTATAAATATGTAATGAGATTGGGAGATTGGTGTGGGTAGAAGGGAATCAATGTTATGAAAAAATCATGAATGTAATAGACAGTTAGTAAGAAATAAGATGAATAAAGAAGGAGTTTAGAGAGGATATTGTGTCTTATGCTTCTTTTACTTGTCTGTTTGCATTTATGAATGATGATATTCTTCGTAGAATAGAGTTAGTCTATGGATCGATTATGCTGCAATGCTCATGTATGGTTGTGGTAATCTAGGATTGATAAATAACGTACTTACGCTAGAGGATAAGGAACAATGATTCTCACCTCCGCCTCCCTTTCCCTTATTATTGCATTAACCTGTTTCTTGCAGTCCCAATAGATACCTCGGGTGAGACTTCATTTGAACAAGTAGGTGATGTTGAAAGGGCTGGTGTCTTGAGGGTTTTGTTGGTCACATTTAAAATAAACCTTGGGTATTACAACCCATGTGCATACAAGAGGACCCCAACAATTACTCATGTTCACCTCCAACGGCCTAGTAAACCAAAAAAAAATAAAAAAATCCTTTAAACCAAAAACAAATCTTTTAATAATAGTGTGAGTATAATATGTATATGTATTTGTGTATATTGATTATGTATATGTTTGTTTCACTATAGTCGCAATGTCTAGTGTGGGCTCTTGGAATTCCATGGTGCTAGAGATCATGATGATTGCAATGTTCCCAAACAGATTTGCTTGGACCATGTTAAGTTTTAGTGTTTTTTTGTTGTGGTATTTTGTCAAACAATTTGTTGATTTAGTCTTCTTGAGTTGCGTTGGGGTTTATGATGATGATTCTTGTTGTGTTTTCAGAAAGTAAATGATAGAAATATAGCAATGACATATACTCAATAATATGCAATACAAGTAACACAAGAAATAGTCACAAATACCTCAGATCTTAATTTTATTTAGATATATAGCTGACCTCTTACAAAGTAGAGCAGATCTAGAATACATATAACAAAATAGTGTGTGTGGATGATAATGCCTCCAATATACACTATAATGGTGAAGATATTAACTCCCAAGAGTCCTCCAATATACACTATAATGGTGAAGATATTAACTCCCAAGAGTCCTCCAAGATGAATACAAGAGATCACCTGGCTGAAGCAAACTAAGAATTCGACCTCCTCTTCTTGAGCCTCCAAATCAATGAAACCAACTGTCAAATTGTAGATAGGGTGATAGGAAACCCCCATGTTGAATCTCCTAGCTGTTGGGAGTGATCTCCCACTCCAAAACACAATATCCCCTATGAACAATGCGCCATCCTCAAGAGAAACACACCCTCCTAGAAGATAGAATGGATAGTATGGAGAATACTCTCAAACACTGATGAAAAAAGGTTCTAGGGTGGTAGAAACCAATCCTGGAAGGATCTCTACTATAGATCTATCTTTCCCAAGCCAAATCGAATCTCTCTTCCTCAAGTGATGCACCCAACCTACAGAAAACCACCAGAAATGTGCCTTGCCTCCTCTTCCCTATAGAAACAATGTTTGTAGCTGAATAGGAACTAAAATATAATGGTGAGGGAGGAATATTTCACCTCCTTGGCCAAGCTTGGATCAAGAACATGAGAATATTTCACTCCCTTGTTGATCTCAAGAGTTTATTCAATCAAAACCCTCAAAACCCCCAAGTACCATGGGCTCTCTAGCTAAGAATCCAGACATCAAAATAACAACCAACATAATGAGAGAATAAAAGCCCCTATCTCTCTTTTATACCCCTATTCATCTATTCTCTCCAAGTGAATTTTACTTAATTTTTAATATTCCTTCATAAAATCACTTTATTAATTAATTAACCTTTTTTCCTCTAAAAATTGATTTATTCATCCTTATGGCTTCTCTGGCCACTAAAAGTCACTTCTCATCATATTATCCTATAGTTCTCTTCCTCCCGATTTCAATGAGCTATTACACTAAGAAGTTTGTTCAAGTATAATGCCCAAAATGACCTCCTTAGTGAATTTAATTAAAATATTCTCCATAATAACTCAAAATTACGAAAATCATCGAAATGCAAGGAAACCAAAGACAAGTTGTGTGGAGTGGATCCCGATGATTAAATATGATGAATTATGCAAGTTGGCCCCAATAAAACCCCTCAATACCTCCTGAACACACTATCACCCCCATCTGGCTACTCTGGCAAGCATCCCACTCTGTAACATAGAAACATCCAAAAATGAGGAAATTACAGTCCTCCCTGCTCGAATATTTCTTGTCCTCAAGCAATAACTGAATCAATCTATATATGATACTAGGGTCCCATATCCACCTATGTGACATGTGGTATGCTCCCCTCAAAACATGGTCCCTCTAAGTGCTCATCACGCATGCCACCCGAATGCTCCTGATGAATATAATTATCATGTGCAGTAGATCCTCGTTCAATTCCTCAAGCAACTGCTCCACTCAGATCTCAACTCCATCAAACTATGGACTACCAAGCACTCCAATCCCTGGATCCCAAATCAATATGTGAACTGCAGTGCCCCGCAAAGTATAGTCATGTAAGACCTCAACACCAAGAGTCTCCTCAAGACCCCCAACCAATGAAACAAGTAAATACAGTATCCATCCCTCAAGGAATCTCTCATCCAAGACAATCTCTAAGCTACTACCTCCAGTAGTATTTGGATCCCCTGCTAACCAAAAATATGACCTACTGATACACTTGATCCTCAACCATGTCGATCCATCCTGCCACATAACATCCCCATCTCGACCTGCTCTCAAATTCCTCCAACAATGGAAGGAACCAAGCATTCAAGTCCCTGAAACTCCCATGTGCTCTAGAAGAGCACCAACCCCTGCATCGCATAGCTCTTATGGTGCCATACCATACATCTTTGTGCCTACCAAACTATGATCCTCTGACTATAGTATACAGATAGCTATGTTGTCATGTCCATGATCATGAAACTCGATCTCTCTTCCAACCCACACTGTTTCCTGCGGTGTCCCATGCTCTAGCAATATGAAAAAATATGACCTGTTGTATGTCGCTAGTGCACCAAGGTTGAGAGAAGCTAGCACACTCTCCCAAATCAGCACTGAAATTCATGTGGCTAAGGAATCACGCCTTGACTCATGACGTTGACATACCCAACATGCCTCCATATGCCTCTTGGAATCATCCTCTAGATTCTCCAAGGAGAATCTCTCTATGACCTGTTGACGAGTCCTAAAATGGCCAAGTTGTCCAACCATAGGTACATCATGTATGGTCCTCAAGATTAATGATGATGTTTGTTGCAACCATACATCCTGTCAACTAACCTCATAAACCTCGTCATAAGCATATTTCCATCTCTGCTCCCAATCCTCATCCCGCTGAGGCTCTGAACCTATATCCACCTCTGGAACATGCTCTGTCCCACGACTGAGGATGCTCTCCATCATGCCCAAACCCTCATCTGACTGTCTCAGATGAACCTCTCCTATCCTATTGTATATAATGACACACCCCCTATCATGAGGTCTCTATCTAACAACTCTCCACGTCCCACACAATTGTATGTAGGAATGGGGACTTTCATATGCATTGGTCAACCCCTAAGGCTTGACCAAGAACTCATCCACTAGCACCCCTAGTGAATAATCACATGTATTCATCACTAATATCAAACCATCGGGTACAACAACAGGTAACTCCACAAACTAATGGTCAATCACACTCCCTCCATAATCACTCATATAATTGTTGTTACTGACAAGGTGATCTCCCAAACCCATGTACTGCTACAAGGGAGAGTAATCTCCATGCTCCACTAAATATGTCTCCTCCCTACACTCTAATGCATCCCCCTTGATCCCATTGTATACCTCTGCATGTCCCTGTGAACTCATGCAAGATCTTGTATCCTCCTGCATCACCATGTATCCTCGGTGTACTACTAGGTCAACCTCTACATGGATTTCAAATAATATTGGAGCCCAAATGGAAGTGTCCTCATAACTTCCCTTGGCTTTGGAATCCCCAGGTGTATGTGTATGACCAACTGTCTCATAACCCCTCATGAATGGTGGTCCCTTTGACACATGGACATCCTCCTGCGTATCTTGATCACATCTCTCCATAAGCATCAGGGATCCTAGGTACTCCTCACGCTCCTCCATCATCTGGCACTCCTCTACCAAACCACTAACATCCTCTGGTTATGTAGTTGAAGTAAATATTTGCCTCTCTATTGAGATAGATGTAGTGGATCCTTGACTAGTCTCCTCAAGGAGCTCCTCTAATCTGGACCCCAATTCCTGAAGGGGTGTCTATGCGCCTTCCAAGAATCCCTCTGTGCTTACCAAATCATGAGTGAGTTGGTCCACCGCAGTCTCCTTCTTCCTCAGTTCCCTGTGATACATCTCTCCAACCTCCAAGAGGTAATATATATCCATAAGTAACTTCCAATAGTCGGTCCTCATCACCATCACTCTCTCCCTGAGTGTCTGGAATTCATCAAGGGAAATCTCCCCATGCAAACTATCATGATCCATTGAGGCCCTCCAAAAATATCCTTCCACCAATGCTTGTGTATCATCAATGTGTCTAATGGTTTCCATGATCATTTCCTCGCTGACTCTCAGATGTCCTATCAAGTGTTGTGACTCATGATCATAATCCTATTGAGGTGCTACCTCATGACTCTCACTGCTAATGTCAACCATTGAATCCCCATCAATGCACTCCTCAAGAGATAAGGCATTATATTGTCCATTGTCAGATGTGCTACTGAACCCTCTTGTATGCAACTGTACATCATCACCTACGACTACCTCCATCTGAATATCCTTGTATCATGTATGTACAGTTGTATCCTCATGTTGTTATTGGGTAAATCGGTAGATGCTAACATGAACTGATCCCCCTAGATCCACCTGGATCTAGAACAAAACAAGACAGAACAAGACGCTTTCCCTAGGTTATGATCATTGAGTTCGCTATCAAAGAAGGAATAGATAACATACCTTATGAATCACTTCCTTATATCTTTGTTGTCCCTGCTTCACTCTGATGCTCTTGTAGAAACAAATCTGCGACAACACAAACCAACCAACGTGAAAGCAACGATAGTAGAATTCAATGACAACCTAAAAATGTGATCAAGGAGTCATGTAATAAAACACTAATGATTTTATGGGAAAGAGGCATGCCACCATATTATGTTAATGAAAAGTAGAAGATACAACCGAATTGCCTTGATGTCTCAAGTTCCCTTTTAGTGGTCCTTTGCTCCAACACACACATACACTTTCTCTGAAATTCGCATGAAGATAATCCACAAAAGCTTGATAGACAAATGGAGGCCTCAAGCATCAGTAAGAATAGGATTCTTCACACAGTCTTCAGCCTATTCTTTCATTAATTCTCTGTTTAATCTTACTTCTTCTTTCTTAACCTTTTCCATGAGAAGCCCATGATTATATAGGAGAAGGTGAAGTGGTTAAAAGGATGAGGATGATCCCACCAAATCAGAGAAACCAGTAGGATTGCAACCATACGGACACCACCTCACATTCTAGAAGATTCCCCTTCTAGAAACTTCGTGAAACCTCTTTCCTCTTTTAGCTTTGGAACATCGCGACATCCCGCCTATGTAGCAGCCTATGGAAATCTTGCGGGCCAGTCGTAGAGCAGCCTGCAGAAATGATAGATTTCCACACTGTGTAGTATGGGCAGCCTGCAGACCCTTTCTAAAAAGCAGCCTTGTAGAGGAGGAAAGAAGTTGCTTTTCTCAGGCAAAAAGTCATGTTGGGAGACTGAACACATGTCTGTTATATCATCATTCGAATGACCAAAATAATGCGTAACATAATGCCCCCCAAAGTATGAGGTTGGAACTCGTGACAACCAAAATACTTTGTAAAAATGTGTGTGTGTCAGGAACAAGGAGTGCACCAATTAGGAACCTGCAAACAATCAAGCATCCACACAATATTATACCATGTCTGAAGTAGGCATTCCCATGTCCAGACTATAAATGATTGAAATCATAAGTCGTGGCCACCAATTATACAATGTGGATCCATGTCATCAAGATTTTACATAGCCACCAGAAATACACCGTGATCTATGTATTGGAAAGACTTAGATACAGACATAGACACAAAACATACAAAGTGGATCTATGAGCCAATTCAAATCACAAGTACTCCATCGCAACCTGGATCAAAGAATGATGAGGTCTAGGGTCTTCAATCTCGTCGTTCATTAGTACGAATCTAGCCATGTGATTACAGGTGTTGAAGTCGAACATGGTTAGAAACCACTCGATTACTGGTCATTAATGAAAATCGTTAACAAGTGTGAGGGAAATCACCATTGATGTCAATGACCCCCAAGGTACGATAGTACAACCCAATGAGTGTGAATAGATGAGTTGAGGTTGAACACTCGATCGAATCTCTCGATCAGGGATCAGTGAGGTAAATCCACTGTCGAAAGCGAAGAAACCTGCCATTGAGGCATGCAGGCTCCAAGGCACTAAATAGTTTCTAAGTCTTGTTCCTAGATAATGAGCTAAAGTCGACAGGAAAATACTCATCACAGGAGGGATTTGAGGGATCCCCCATCAAATGACACGAAACAAGTAACATATTTAGGGTAGAGGAAAGTTTGAATATGATTTGGAACGGACACAAGAAAGGCCGACATGATAGGAATTGACAATTGCAGATGGCCGACTCAATAGAGGACTTGGTTGAACTTCTCTTGAACATATGGATGGCACGACACTGGGCTTGGAAGCACTGACTCAAAGACGACCCAAGATATGAACTTGAAGAAAGTCAGACAAGAGGCAAATGGATTTCCCAACCCAGATTCAAATGATAAAGGAGGTGCCATGTTCAAGAGTGATGCTTACAACCACTAACACAAATATAGAGACACATCTCTTTCCCAAATTTCCCCCCACCATTTCTGGCGAGTACCTCTTTATTTTTATGCAAGCTTGAGGAGGATAACATATGCTTGTTGATGTAAGCTCATCCTTCAGATGAGTCCCTCGGAGTATTTTTAACGAACCCTAAGAAGGAGTTTTTTGGTCTTGTATGGGTTTGTCGATGTTTGTTTAACAAGTCCAAAGATAGAAAACTCGAAGGTTTTTCATATTTATAGAGTCTGGAAAAACACTTAAAAGAGAACTCTCTTGGTTCCTTTTTCGTAAAATAGTTCGACAGGACCGAAAAAGTGATAAACTATCACCCATCGAATGTTTTATTCAAATACTTTTACGAGCGTGAATAGAACAAGGTCGCTCGACAATCTTTTCGTTTTTAAGTAGTGTGAAAAGAGCTTACTCCGTAAGTTTCGTTATTTTCATGTTACCATGACAAGTACGAAAAGATGACAAAAGTATACTCGATTACATTCTCATCGTTTTTCGAGCACGAGAACGAACAAAGACTAAGCTTGAGGTTTTTCTAAAAAACCCTAAAAAGTAATCGTGCATGCGACGAAAAAGACAAACAAATCGCAAAAACACTATCCATACTTCATTGTTCGGAACCCTAGTCTGCCCATCTGCGAGAAACAACACTCATGAGACCATTAGGTTTTTGAGAAAATATATTTAAATAATATAAAATATATTTAGAAAAAGTAAAAAATGAGATAAATAGGGGTGAGAACTCATTTTCACTATTTCATTTGTACTTGACCAAAAACTTTGTCCAAAAGCCCTTTTTCACCTCGTATTTCGATGGCCGATTGAAGAGAGCTCGAGCGACCATTCGACGAACGGTTTGCATGAAAACAGTAAGTACCTCGTCTTCTTCCTTTTTAATGGTTTAAAATTCATTTTAATCGGTTGAAAGATGAATTTTTGGGTGAAGTTTTGGACTATAGGCGCACGTTGGGGCTACCGTAGGTGCCCTATATCAGGGCCTGCGGAAAGCCCGCTCTATAACCAAGTCCCAGTCGCGGTGGCATAAAAACCAAAATAAAAAGATATGGTGGACCAAAAAGAATTCCAAATCATGATAACTAAAGGTGCTAACTTCTTTCTTTCATCCCCATGCAGGTATCTTGATCGCAAAAATGTTAGAATGGAGAGAAAGAGAACATGAAGATGATGATGCAATGGCTTTGAATGATCTGGGCACCATAAATGCTCTACGACAATGTGGTTTATTAAAATTCTTCAAGATCCAGCGCATGAGAGACCAATTGAGACTGTTGGAATATTTGGTCCGTATGTGGGACGTGGACCAACTAGTATTCCATGTGGGTGTCCATGTGCTCTCCCTGGACATCAAAGAAATCTACTTCTTGATATTGTTCTCCCGTCATGGGGTGCAAGTGACCTTAACAGGAGGTCAAGGTGGGGGCTTACCGATGAGTGAATACATCAGAATCTATTGTGAACCCAGGGCCGAGCGGTGCAAGGGTAAGGTGGCTATCAGAGGGGTTCGTGATCTGACCCTGAGAACCATCATTTTCACCATTGCACGGATGGCAGGGAGTGCTTCTCCACACATGTCTCTGCAGAGCTATTTTCAGTATGTGATAGAATGCACGGAACCTCGTGTGTTCAACTGGTGTGATGGGCTTCTCCGTAGTATGGAGAGCCAGTTGACCAAGAGCAAGAACGGGGATCTAAAACAGTTTGGGTACGAATCCATTTTGGTATATTTCTTCCTGGAAAGAGTCCCTCACTTTCTCTTACAGGTAGATTGGAATATACCAATGCCACGAGATCCGCGGATGAAGCGGTGGTGTGATCCCATGTCCCAACATGTGGCAGGCCCCATTATTAGGCATAATGACACATTTTTCGATTGGTTGGAGCCCCAGATCTTGATGATCAATGACTATGCATATGCCAGGATGAATTTTTGCAATGATCCTGACTTAGTGCTACCTAAGGGTTCTCAGTGGGGGGAACTAGGTAAGAAAGACGTTTTTCTTTTATAGTGTTTTTGTAAATTTTTTCAAAATATTAAATATTTTTATGTGTTTTTCAATCCAATGACTAATAAAAAATATCATGACTATACAGATGTAGGGCCATTCCATCCCCCGAGTACATCCAATGTCCAGAGGCGAGGGGAAGCAGCGGTAGTCGCAGGATGGGATGCAGATGACTACGAAGCAATCGAATAGAACCTGGAGGGATTGACTGCAGGCATCCTAGATATGTCGATTGGCAAGGTCCCAAGGCATTTCCAGTGCCATACCGTAGGCGTGTCGGGTCCACTGAGACGATTGCTCCATAGGGTAGCACGAGCTGTAGTGTGTTACCGTGAGAAACATCCATGATGCTATTTTGTAGAAGCTATGAGCTTCATTTTTGATATTTTGGTCTTCGGACGAAAAACAATCTTTTTGTAAAAAACTTTTGATCGTTATATATATATATA
>JZKD02S2023305.1:118178-135059 GCA_000966675.3 Picea glauca
GTATATAAATTTCCTATGTCAAACATTACCATTTTTACAAAAATTTCGAAGTCAACCTTCAACTAATTGAAAGTCAGCGATGAACTCATCGCTATAGTCCCTGCCCTTGGCCTTCTGGCAAGGACTAATAAAGACATTGAGAAATCTGATAATGAAAATTGGATATGGTTGTACGTTTAAGTTTAATAAAAGATGTGTAGTTGGTCCCATGGAATGACTTTTGAAGTGATTCGACCACAATTATTTGACGCATTTAGCCGGGCGAATGTGTGCGTCAAATAATGTTGTCATTACAGCGCCTGTCTCGTTATAAAAAACACGCCGCTGCGCCTTTAAACGGTAACGTCCATAATACAGTAACGTGATTTCTATAAAAAAACGCCAGTAAAGAATGCATAGAATCTTTCAAAATGAAGAAACCGGAATATTCGGACCGCACAAGCCCTGAAAGAAAAGCATTGAGTAAAAGTATAAAGCCTCCAAGGCAAACGAACAAAACGTCGGCCCCAGCGCGGACTGGATCGGTCACCGGTGTTATCGGATTGGGTGGTATTAACTTTCGAGTTGGAGGGTGGGCCGCTGCTTTTCTGTGAGACAGGGCCAGTTACAATGATTCCGGAACCTGTTGGCCGGTTGTAGGTAGAACGAAGTGCCTACCCTATGGTTCCCTAGAACAAGTATTACATAACCATATCCGGTCCATGGTAGGTTTTTAAATAAATTAGCATAGCCGCAAAGTTGCTGGTGAATTTTTAAAGTTATTTGGATGGACAATATTTCTTAATATGATTAGGTAAATGTTAAAAAGTAAACACGTTAACTAATGCATTCAAAAATACAAGGAAGTTATGAAGAGTAAATCCCATTCATTAATTTGGGAGAACGAGTAAGAATATTTCAACATTTTCAATTGTTAACCATTAAATTAGAATTTTAAATTAAAAGGTGATTAATTGTACTTATCTCCAATAAATATATATCTTTATGCATAATTATAAAGTAAAAAAATATTCTTATAAAATATTTATTTCCGAGGCAAAGTAGGTTATCAAATTGAGTGCAGCTTTTTAAAAGAATTTGCATACTCGATTCATTCATTTCGAAGATATTGGAACAATAAATTTTTGTTTATTTTATATACTTTTTGAGTGTGGTTGTGTATAGAGTTAATATTCTTTCAGCAAAATTATTATTTATCAATTATTTTCTCTTTTTAAAGTATCCTAATATATATATAATTTATATATTTTGAATTTTGAATTTTTATTTAATAATTAAATAAAAGTTAAGTTTATATAGAGATATATATATATATTAACGGGAGAAATGGCATCCATGAGGAGTCATACCTGCCGGCTGCAATCTTCCCTACTAAAGCCAAGACATACAGCTATATAACTATATAGCTTCCCGTGAGTTGCTATGCTTAGCTACATATAGCCAATCCCGCCATCGTTTCGTATCTTATCCGCTCTGTTATCCAGAACGGCAATTATAGCAGGAAGATCAGCTCTTCGCTGAAGCCAAACTATCACCACCTGTGTCCGGTGTTCGAATCTCCAGGCGGTCTTTCAATCATGCCTGACACGCTCGGGAAGCGCAGCCGAGAGTCGGAGATTCTGCCGGACTCCACTGAGGTCCGGGAATCCAAACGCTTCAATGGCGAAGAAACGGACCCGTTTCGTCATTTGCCGCTACTAGACAAAACCCTTGCAGAAGAAGAAGCAGCTTCCAGTGAGGATGTCGTCAGTGGAGTCATGAGAAGCCTGGAGGAAGAGATCAGCGCGACATTTTCCACATTTTATGCCCCCATCTCAGTGGATAATTCGTCGGCCTCCGATATTTCTGGCGGCTATAAGGGCCAAGCTGTAGTTTCGGACTCCGGTATTGATCTGTGTTACCTCCTAGAGGCTTCAGACGACGATCTCGGTATCCCCTCGGGCCCCGTTCTGGACTTTAAGGACGAGGAATGTCAATTTCGCAAGGAAACCTTGAGCGCCGAGGGTTTGTCCGAGAACCCGGATCTCAAATTCCAGGGTGAAGATTGGGACTTCGAAAACGAGTTTGAAAACGTTCAACAGTTTGCATTGTATCAAGATTCCTGGGATGCGAGCGAGATGCAGGATTATATAAACAGAGATTTTGTCAGCCAAGACATGTTTTCTGACGGAGATTTTTCTGCGGTATGAACATTGGAAACTGCTGGCTGCATGGAATCAACCCGACGTTCCTAATATCTCAACGTCGAAAAAATCTATCCTTTGAATCGGGGCAGTATCTACAGCACAATTTCTAGAATTGTTGCAAACTTGTGTTATATATTAATTGCAGAAGATCTTGACCCCACTTGTAAATAAAACGAGTTTATTTACTTTTTAATTTATTTCGTCATTCCACTTGTAAATAAAACGAGTTTATTTACTTTTTAATTTATTTTGTCATTACGCTCAAATACGCTCAAAGGTGTAAATTTATTGGAAACTGACATAATAATTAATGGTTTTTTAATCTAAAATTTTAATCTGATCGTTAACAAATGAAGATGGTTAACAATTAAAGATGAATGCATATTCTTAGTTGTCCTCCTAAATGGATGAATTTGATTTATTGTTCATAACTTCCTTACATTTATAAATGTATCATTTACCTATTCACTTTTAGATGATTAACATAGATTAATATCACTGCAAGCCACTTCTAAATGATTAATTCATTATCACAGATTTACACTTATCATATTAGGGGTGGGTGACATGCCCGATGCCACGTTTAGTCCGATCAACGGCTGAACAGGTGTAACAATGACGAATCAAATTATTTATTACATGCTTAGTTTTCACTACGCCATGGATTTTCGTGGGCCTGGCCTTTTTATTGTACTAATTACAGTTTTTTTTTAACTGCCAGGAATTAGCGGCCGTGCTAATTATGTTTCTGTTGATTTATTTAACAAGAATGTAAACAACTATAAATATTATATTTTAAATTTATATTTTCACTAAAATCTTAAATTTAAATTTGTAAAGAGATTTTTGGAAAATTCACATACATTTTTTTAAATTAAATTTTTTAAATCAAACCCTATAATCCATTGTAATTACCCTATAAATTGATAAAAAAAAATCAATTTTAAACTATATTAATAAGAAAAAAACACAATCAAAATTCATTCTTAAGTTCTTAGGGGGAACAAACAACCCTAGCTGTAGGTTCTTATGGTCTTCTTCCTTTCCTTGAGTGTTTTGGCATAGAAATAAATGGTTGAGAAATCATTGATCAAGAAATAATTGAAATGTGATTATACATTATCATCCTAAAAGAAGATTTGAACTATTAAGTCATGTTTTCTAACGTTATGGTTATTTTTAGTTGCCCTAAACTCTAAGATAGAGGGTTACCAAATATCTTTGTGAATATAATCTTTTAGTTAACTTAATGAAAATGGATGGTGAACTTGGGAACGTGGTTGCATTCATATGCAAGCATTGAGATGCTTTGCATGTCCAATGTTGCTAATTATATATTGTATGATATGTTAAAGATTTAAAGCGATGTTGGAAGTGCAATAGTTTAAATGTGTTAACTTTTTTATTATTATATATTGTATGATATGTTAAAGATTTAAAGCGATGTTGGAAATGCAATAGTTTAAATGTGTTAACTTTTTTATTTTATTTTTTGGTATAGTTTTTGAGGATATTTGTCCAAAATATGGCTACTTTATCCACTTTAATAGTCAGTAGTATGCGGATTATTGGTTAAAGAATGGAGTACTCTCTTATAACTTTTATGAAGTAAATAGTCCAATATATATGTGAAATATAATAGATGTTGGATTGTGAATGATCTTTGCTATGGATGATGTATATGAATATTGTAAACTTCTTAGAATATGATTGTAGTGAAATTGTTTGTTTGTAAACATTCTTGTATTTAAAAAAAGAAGAAGAGATTTTTGAGATATTTTAGAATTTATTTAATTTTTTTTAAGAAGTACATGTATCATAAGTTTAGATAGGTAGATTAATAGAGATAAATTTATTGTAATGAATTTATATAATTTTAAGGATAACACCAATCAAGATAACTAAAGTTAAGTAAATGTTATGGAAAAAAATACTAAATTTAAGTAAATATTATGGAAAAAAAATACTAAATTTAAGTAAATGTTAAAGGAAAAAAAAAATCTTTATTTAAAATATTATTTATAATGATCATAGCCATTAACATGGCCTTATGATATTAAATATGTATTGTTAACACTTTCACTTGAGAGAATACGAGATTGTTTTAGATAAACATTGGTAGAATTGTATTTAGATATATAAGTTGCTTCAATGAGATAATAATCATTAATTTGGAGAGGATAGAATATGTATATATTTATAAACTTAGTAATCAAATTTTTGGGTAAAGGGTATTTCTTGTCCAATAAATAAGGGATCAATTAAATTATTATTATTATTATTATTTATTAAAATATTGTTCAAGATTATAATACCATATCTAAAACTTGTCAAATCACACATTTCTCTTATTTCACATAAGAGTTGTATTGAGTTATTTTTTTATTTTATCTTTTAGAGTTGGTCTTTGAATGAAATTTATTGATGACCTGATGTGGTATATCTATTGTCATTAAATTTAATTTATCATATATGTACATGTTTCATTGAGGTGCCATTGTGTTTTTGTTGAACCATCTAATAAGAGTGTACACCATGAGGACTTCTACATTTGAATGTATTTAGGATGTTTGATGGTAAAATTCATACATTTTTAGGGTTGTGATGCCAAGGAGGATTGGTGGACAAGGTTTGGAAACATATAACTTCATATAGAATATGTCATTGTTGGGTATTATGCTAATAAGATCCATGAACTAAGTGTTAAGGGTGTCCATTAAGTTATCATGGTGGAGGGTTTGGAATGTGGGTGTAGACCATGAACAATGTAGAGTGARAAAGTCTTAAATGCAATATAACATGGCCATGATGCCACAAATGATCATGAGTCAATACTTGTAATGGATGGTCACACACATTGATGTTAACATCCYTTGGTTATATCCCTATGTTCAAGGTTATCAAACACTACTTCAATTTTTCTATCTTATATGAATGCATTTTGTAATTATGTTGATCACTAATAAAATGATATAAATTTCAAAAAAGRACAATTCACTAATACATATGATATGATATGTCTCCATTTATTTGGTTTCTTTATGTTATTCTTTAATTAATACATATGATATGATATGCCTCCATATCTTTGGTTTCTTTATGTCATTCTTTAAAGTTAGTAAGGAAAAACAATTGTACCAAAATTTCTTTAATATGCAATAGACAATGTTATTGTATTTCAATTTTAATGAATATGAAGTTTTTTACATTAATATTTAATAATTATATAAATACATTAAATACACATTATAATATAATATAATTAAATATTAAAAAAATATAAATCATTTATAATAATAATTAAAATACACAATAATAAAATATTCAATAAATTTATTTTGATTTTTTCTTAAATAATAAATAAATTAGAATTTAAATATATCTATGTTATTGTGAAAATTATAATTATATATAATTTTTTTGAAATTGTAAATATTATAATTATATATATATATATATATAAATTGACGTTATTGTAAACATTATAATTATATATAATTTTCTTTTGACGTTATTGTGAGATTGTGAACATTATAATTATATATAATTTTTTTAATATCTATCTTATTACATAATTTTTTTAATATCTATAATTATAATTATGTTTTTATTATTATCTTAGTGTGACAATTATAATTATATAATTTTTTTTGAAATTGTGAGCATTATAATTATATATCAAAAAATTTGACGTTATTGTGAATATTATAATTTTTTTGAAATTGTGAATATAATAATTATATATAATTTTTTTAATATCTATGTTATTATATAATTTTTTTAATATCTATGTTATTGTGAACATTATAATTAAATATAATTTTTTTGAAATTGTAAACATTATAATTATATATAATTTTTTTGAAATTGTAACGTATGAAGTGACACTTCCACTTTTAACCTTTTTACATTATTAAAAAAATCTAAAGTTTGATATGATTTTTTGGATTTAGATATCGACGTTTTTTTAAGTGCAAAGATTGTGAAAATAATTTACACTTACAAGTGGGATTGGTGTCATCATCACGGTTAATAAAAAGGTTGATGTGATAATCATGGTTGATATTCTTTTAAATAATATTTAAAATATCAAATATCAATTTTAAATGATTGTAATGTTGAAATTGGTTTAATCAATGTTTATCCTCAATTCTATTATCCACTCTCGTGGATAAATAAAGTTAGTTTTATATTAGAAATTTCTTTCTTTACACGTAAGTGCTTAAGGCCTTGGATTAAAACCAAGTGCTGCTCATTTAAATGTTTTAAATGATGCATAAGATGGCTATTAATTCACGCTATAAAACAATTTACATTAATATTTAGAAGCGACCTTCCCAATGAATGGGTGACCTCTCAAATATTCTTAGTATTGCAGGCACGACAAGGAACTGATCTTAAATGAATATATATCAAAAATTAAATTGGCATAAGATATAAATCAATAATTAAAAAAATTCCAAAGAATAGGAAGCGTTAAATTAATTTTCCTATGCATTGTGTTTCGTACAAAGCGTGGTGCATTATTTTATTTTATTTTGATTTCATATGGAACCGAAGATAAATGAAGTTCATGCATTGAATATAAGTTGGAGATATTCCCTCCAACATCACATGTGACCCATGATTTTTAAATTCTTTTGGACTCTTCAAATATAAGTTTAGATCTCCTCATGGGACCACTGAGGTCTTAGTTGTTAAAAAGTAGTTGGGATTAAAAATTAAAGTTATGCTTCACGTTGTTGACAGATTTTTTCATTCAAATTTAATTACTATATTCATGAATGTTTTTTATTATTGAATAATAATATGATTTAAATTATTTAAATATTTTAAATAATGTCAACTTTTTTTTATTTAGATTTAAATTTTATTACTATGAAATTAGTATATATTTATGTATGACACATTGCTTTAAAATATATACAATAATGTCAAGTTGAAAGAAGAGTAGAATAATGAAAGTGGCAAACCCCATAACATCAAACATGGAATCCCATACTTTTCCTTGCATGGTGATAAAAGTTAAAAGAACGCTATAAAAATATAATTTAATATAAAATAAAGAAGTTGAGAAATCTTATTATGAAAACTGGATATGGTTGTACGTCAAAGTTTATACCTTGGTTCCACGAAGGTGGTTCTGCGGGAGACGAACAGAAAGACGTGACGGGCACGAAGGGATAAGTTATTCCCGCAGCCCAATAATGTGATCTCTATAAAGAAACGCCAGTAAAGAATAAAATATAAGGGTGGGCCCAAGAATAAAACCGGATTGGTCATCGCTGTTATCCGATTCGGCGGTATTGACGTTCGAGATGAGGGTGGGCCCTGGCTACCTGTGAGACAGGCCCAGTTACAATGGTTCTGGGACCTGTATAAAATATAGGAGGTGGTTTTTTAAACCGTATAAAATATTTATTTCAAAGACAAAGTTATCAAATTCCGTTCAGCATTTAAAAGTATTTGCAAGCTTGATTTATCCATTTCAAGGATATGACTAGTTCAACGTTATTGGAAACATAACAATAATAGAGAAAAATGATTGTAATTATAATTATTTTTATTATAAGTGCCCCATGCGGTGGTATATAGCATTGTATATGTTTTTGACCACCAATTATTTGTTATATAAGTCTTCAGTGGTATATAGCATTTGATATGCTATTGACCACTGATATGTTATTGATTATTGATTAGTTTAGGTTAAATTTTTATTTTTATTTTTTTAAATTATTTAAAACGTGTTTTCTTAAATGAGATTGGTTATTGAAATCAATCTTTTATTGTCGAGTTGATGACGGGAGGAAATAAATGCTCTACAATTTTCTATACTTAACGACAGTGTAATCCTATAGCTTTCAATTTATTTTGGTCATGAATTATGTTTTCTTTGCCATAATTTATCCATGTTCATTGTAAGTATTCCAATATTTTATAAACAATTTATTTGGCATTGCAATTATTTTGTTTCTTGAATGTTTTAATATTAAAACCGTGTCTCTTGACAACTTAGCATATAAGTATGTTGTATTGTTCAAGTTTCCAATTAGTATTTGGAGAAATTTGAACTTTGCATCTAATCAACACCTAGTTGTAACACACCCAACCCCTAAATACCTTTTCTAGGTATGGGGCATCAAATTTTTGTTCTTTCTAACTCCTGAAATCCTAATTCCGAGACCTTCGTTGGTTACTATTCGCCATGAGCTTTCTAATGGTCACCACCGCACTAAAATCCGAGCTCGGGTCTATAAGTCATGGCCTCCCGAAGTTGCTCGGGGCGTTATTAGTTGGGGTCTTGGACATTCGACGTTGAACATACATTTTTCCTAATCCCCGAAGTCCCGAGGTCTCACCACATGGCCTTAGCCATTCGACGATCGACGTTTTACGCTGAACGTCCCTTCCTTTTAGTGTTCGACGGTCGACAATCGACGGTCAAAGTATTTACTTTTTTCAATGTTTCAGTGATCGATGAATGTCGTTGAACGTTCGGTGTTCAACGATCGACGATCTTCGTTGATCATTCCTTTTTACCATACTATGCCCAAACTCTAGATCTCCCGAAATTTTTCCATGCGACCTTGGCCCTTCGGTGTTCGATGTTTTATGTTGTACATCGTAAATTGTAACACGCCCCAAAACTCTCGAAGTTATCCAAACTCCCGGAGTCTCGTATACGTCACCAGACACGTTGGCCACACAGTCACGAACCAGGAATTGACACGCGACGAGGGTCGAGGGGTGGCACGTGTCGTCATTAGGGTGTGACACGTGTCATGCTCTAATAGGCACAAGGGATGGGTGAATAGGCCAAATCTGGGCAACACGTGGCACCTTGGTTGCAGGTCCATGTCACTCGGGATGACATCAATGGGCCATGCCACCCCCATCACACGGTTGAGATTTATCAACGTGGATCTGTAGATCCACAGTCCTTATTACTTCGCAGCTATGGGCTTCGGAGCTTACCGAATCCTCTCGACACAAATCCCCTGAAGAGCTAAGTCTCTAGACTCTCGGATCTGGCACCATGCATCCTCTTCCTATCAACGACTAGATTTATTTCGGTGTTTGCGACTTCGGCGGTTTTCACACCTTGAAGACCCTTGGCCAAATTCCTCCGGAGTACGAGGTCTTCGGACCACGTGATCGTTTTCCACGTCCCTTTTCATCCAACGGTCCTCGTTAATTCGACAGTTTGACATTCGGGAGTTCGACGTGTATCTCCCGGCTTTCCTTCTGAGCCACGTTGGATCTACCGCCATGTGTACCTAGCATCTACGACCAAGATTTATTATGGCTTGCAGAGCTCCAAGGAAACTCGCGCGTCTCTATATCGCTGAATATCCAAACTCCCAGATAACTGTTGATATGTGGACACGTGTCCCTCCAGTTTCAATGGTCTAGATTAACTCTGTAACTCTGACATTCAGGAGTCTTGGCACTAGACCATTCCTATTATCCCAAAGTAGCGCTTTGTCGAAGCGCTTAATGCTTCCCCTCTTACGCCCGATCTAATGGTTGAGAGAGATTTATGTTGAATCCCCAGATCGACGACCCTAGTCAATTCGCTACTTCGACCTTTGGCTGTTTTCGATGATTGTGGAGTAACAAGTCCCGAAATCCCAAAGCCAAAATAGCTAGCTCCTTTTGGACTAGCTCAGGGTTCCTAGGTCTTGGTCATATGGGTCCTTTGGGAACTCTTATGGGCTAGGCGCAAGTCCTTTTTCGGCCAATGGGTTAAGAACACGGGCATGACCCCTCGGTCAGAGGGATGATTAGTCTGAAGGGAAACACCCTTCTCCCACAAAATTCGAACGAGACATTCTCGCTAAGGTAAACTTCAATGGATTGAAAGGACTTAGACATTTCAATCGATCCTACCCCGACCCTCTTGCAGATTCCCATCCCATGACTCTCTAGCAGCTAGTCTAAGAAAATTCAAAGATCATGAAAACATAGTAGTTTGCATAAGTAAAAACGCCTATCTAATATCTGTTCAAAATAATTAAAGACTTAATCACAAACACAAGCATTTCATCATCACATCCAATATATTACACAAAGTATGAAAATACTTATCAAAACTAGAAAACATGAAGCAACTGTTGAAGGGGGTGCCTATTTCCTCCCAACCATAGGCACAATCTCTCCTGACAGATTTACCACTGGCCACCCCCAAGCTAGACCATGATGCTCTGAGAGAGAGTCTTTCTCCTTTCTCCACAACAGTCAAGGACGAAGTTTACTCTCCTCCTCCCATAGAAACTTGACAATTTGGTTTTCTCTACTCCAAGCAAGGAGGTCTGCACGAGTACCTCCTCTGTTACTCATCAACCTCGTTTATCAGCTTGTAGCCAAACCCTACCCATGGCTTCCTTCAGCCAAAACGAGCTTACTGCTCAGCGTTTCCTCTCAACTCCAGAGTCGGAGTATCCTCCCCTTCTCTTCTCGGGATAGTGTTTTTCTCTACTCTGCTATCTCGCAAATCTATCTCTATCCTCGAATTACCTCCTTTCTTTCCTTCCTCAACAAGATTGCATGGGTTCGAATCCCCATTCGTGGTCAAGCTTAGAAGCCTTACAGATGGGTACCCTACCCCATATCCTCATTAACCTTTGAGGATGGCCTTCAAACTACTAGCATGACTGGTAATTCATTTCAGGGTCAGAGGACTGTTGAGAAATTACTCCTAGTAGGTACCGCTCTGGTGAGGGTCATCTCAACCATTATTGGTTTCCCCTCACCATCTATCTCATAGCATTCATGGTCTATCTTGGAAAAATTTCCCCCTTTCAGCAGTTGTGCAACACATATTCAATTTCTATTAATAACATAAAATTCATACATTGACCCTTTATACAAAGGTTCATTAAATCAAACATTCATACATATTTAGTCCTCCATAGTTTCTTGTCCGGTTATATTTATATTTACAAATTGGGGGAAACATGGGTATTACAATCCCCTCCCCCTTAAAGGAACATCGTCCTCGATGTTATATCTGCTGATGTGCTATGTATATACAGAAGTAAACAAAAATATATATGTGTGTCTCATTGCATCTTCTATTTCCCATGTAACCTCATCTGGGCCAAAGTGTTTCCACTGCACCTTGACATGTGCAATGGTTCTCTTCTTGAGTGTGGTTTCCTTCCTGTCTATTATGCATTGAGGTTCTGGTAGGAATTCTCCCTCAGGTTCCACCTGAATCACAAACCAATCAATAATATGATTAGGATCATGTACATACTTCTTTAATAAAGAAACATGGAAAACAGTATGTTCTTTCACTGTGGGAGGAGGTGCTAGCCGATAGGCCATTGATCCCACTCTATCCAAAACTTCAAAGGGTTCACAATACCAAGGTGACAACTTGATACAAGCTCCCATCCTCAAAGAGTTTTTCCTAGGTCTAACTTGGAGATACACATGATCCCCTGCTTTGAACTCTCTAGGAGTCCTTTTCAAGTCTGCATAGACCTTTTGTCTATCCTGGGCTATCTTCAGATTTTTCCTGATCTGAATCACTTGTTGTTCCATTTCCTTTAGCATATCTCGCCCGATTGTAACTCTATCTACTGGGTTGTTCCAACTTATTGGAATGTTGCATTGCCTTTCGTAGAGGGATTCAAAAGGACTCATTTTTAATGACTCTTGATAGCCATTGTTGTAAGCAAATTATACCAGTGGTAGGTAGTCCTCACATTTATTAGGTTGATGCATTACATGCATCCTCAACATGTCTTCTAATACTTGGTTTAACCTCTCCGTCTGCCCATCAGTTTGAGGGTGATAGGCTATACTAAAGAGTAATTTTGTTTCAAAACCAACAAACAAAGATTTCCAAAAGTTTGAAGTAAACTTTGTATCTTTGTCGGATATAATTTCCTTAGGCATGCCATGCAGTCTGAATATCTATTTCATGAAGATGTTGGAAATATCTATTGCCTTGCAAGATGACTTCATAGGTATGAAGTGAGCAACTTTGCTCAGTTTTTCCACAACTACCATGATGGCATCGTTCTGTTTGGTTGATCTTGGTAATCCTGTGATTAAATCCATGGAGATGGTTTCCCATTTCCATTCGGGAATTGGTAGGGGCTGCAATAGCCATGTTGGGTGTCGATGCTTTTCCTTGACTTGCTAACACTCTAGACACTTAACTAAGTAATCAACTATGTCATTTTTCAATTTGGGCCAATAAAATAGTTGCCTAGTGGCCATGATCATTTTTTTATAATCATGATGACCAATATATGGTCTTTTGTGTAGTTTATCCATTATGAACCTCTTCAAGTCATCACAATTTGGAATATACAATCTACCTTTGTAGGTCAACAGGTCTTCATTAAGCATCTGATAACCTTCGTACTTCGGCCATGTGGGCTCTTGCTTTAGGTATGATGTCATGGTCTCGAAAAATGCATATGTTTCTTGTGCACTTTTGACTCTCTCTTTGATGTCTGATTCACTGGTGCTTAAAAATGCCAAGTGAACTACTTTTATACTTCTACTAAGGGCATTAACCACCCTATTCTCCTTTCCTTTGATATGTTTTATTTTGAAATCAAACTCACTAAGGAGAGCCATCCACCTAGCTTGTCTCACATTGAGTTTTGGTTGATCAAACAAATACCTCAATCTAATATGGTCTGTCAAAAGTACAAATCTCCTACCTAAGAGGTAATGCCTCCACATTTTTAAAGTGTGCACTATGGCAGCCAATTCCATATCATGGGTCACATAATTGACTTCATGCTCATTCAATTTTCTGGATTCGTAGCAAATCACATGTCCTTATTTCATAAGGACTCCTCTCAGCCCTTCCTTGCAATCATCTGTATAGACAATGAAGTCTTTGTTTGGATCTGCAGTCTTCAGTACATGCACATTGGTTATAAGGTATTTAAGCTCTTGAAATATTTCTTCACATTTTGATGTCCAAATGAATTTAACCCCCTTTTTCTGAAGGGAGGTGATTGGGAAACCAATCTTGGAGAATCCTCTTATGAATCTCCTATGCTATTCTGCCAGGCCCATAAAGCATATGATATCAGATACATCCTTTGGGGTAGGCCAATCCATGATGGCTTTAATCTTGTCAAGATCAACTACCACTCCTTCCTCAGAGATAACATGGCCTAAGTAATGGACTTGTTTCTGGAAAAAATCACACTTACTAAGCTTAGCATAGAGTTGATGTTCCCTTAGCACTTGGAGTACTAGCTTGAGATGTTCTTCATGTTCTTCCTTATTCTTGGAATAGATTAGGATATCATCAATGAAAACCAACACAAACCTATCCAAGAACTTTCTGCATACGTTATTCATTAAGCACATGAAAGTGGTTAGTGCATTGGTAAGCCCAAATGGCACCACCACAAATTAATAGTGACCATATCTTGTCCTAAAGGTTGTCTTATGGATGTCTTGATATTTAATTCAGACCTAATGGTATCCATACCTTAAGTCAATCTTGGAGAAGATGGTAGCACCCCTTAATTGGTCAAACAAGTCATCGATTTTTGGCAAGGGATACTTATTCTTGATGGTCATCATATTGATTTGTCTATAATATATACATAATCTGAGTGTGCCATCTTTCTTTTTCACAAACAAGGCTGGTGGTCACCATGGAGACACACTAGGTCGAATGTAGCCTTTGTCCCACATCTCTTTAAGCTATAGTTTGATCTCAACTAGCTCTGGTGTACTCATTCTATAGGGTGTTCTAGACATTGGCACTTATCCTGGTACAAGTTCTATTGAAAAGTCAATATCCCTTCTTAGAGATAGAGCCGATACCTCTTCTGGGAATACATCTTCATATTCTCTTAATATGGGATGGTTCTCTAGGTTGTGTTTGTCGTTTTCAATAGAGTTTAGTACATGTATTTCATACAAGGGACATCCCTTTCTACAATACTTCTTCACTTGGAGGGTTGATATTTGTCTCACTGAGACAATATTTTGAATCCCTTGTAGGGTTACCCTTCTTCCTTCTTCAATTTCACACTCCAAAGTTTTACTATAACAATCCAACTTGGTTTTGTGGGCAACCAACCAATCCATGCCAATCAACAGGTCATAAGATCCTAGAGGAAGTATGTTTAGGTTTGCTTGGGTGGGAAACCCACTCATGACAAATTGACATGCTAGTATGACCTCTATTACTTTTCTTTTGGTTTCAATGGCTAGTTGTACCAACCATAATTTAACATGTTTAACTTGTTGCAATTTACATTTCTCAACAGTTGGAGGGGAAACATAACTCAAATTAGAACCAGGGTCAATTAAAATGGAAACAAGATGGTTGGCAATCGTACCTTCCATCTCCACCACTGAAGCTTGGTGGTCATCATGTCTATTATCCAGGGCTGCATAAATTTGTGGCAGGATCCTAGCCACATCATTGACTATGGTATCCTCTTGGATGTTGTAGAACCTCCCATTGTTCTGTTTCCTATGCGGACAGTCCATCAACATATGTTCCTCTCCACAACCTCAACATTTCAAGGGTTCTCTCTTCGTGTTATCAGTCTTACTTGGAGCTACTTTGGATGGTTTATTTCCACTCTGAGATGGAAAATTTTGCTAATACACACTTTTGGCAGGGAGGCTCATTCTAGAGATCTTACCAGGGTTCTTAAATCTCGAGGGTTTAAACCCCTTCTTCTTGAATCCTGAATTGTTTTTATTCTTTCAGTCTTCATGGGGTTCTGTCTTACTCTTGAATTTCTCATAGCAATACCTTGCTTTTCAAATAGTATCTTCTAAGGTATTTGGTTAATCAAACTCAATTATGTCTTAGTAGGACTGAGGTAATCCATTAATAAATCATTGCATATTTACCTTTTCATCCTTTATGTAGGGCAAATACCTCATCCATTCGAGAAATTTGTTGATTTACTCATCTATGGTGAGTTGTCCCAACGTGAGTTATAGAATTCCTTGGTATTTCCATCAAAGTACTTTTCTGACATGTACTTCTTCTTGAAGTATTTCTCAAAATGTTTCCATGACAAGTCCTTCTCATGGAATCCTTTCACATTCCTAAGGTCCTCCCACCAAATGGAAGCCTTCCCATTCAGGTTGAAAATGGCTATCTGAGCCTTTAAGTTTTAAGAGTAGTCATGGACTCTGAAGTACTTCTTCAAGCCGAGTAGCCAAAATTTTGCTTCTTCCCTCTTCTTAATCTCTCCATCGAAGGTGGGTGGTTTGGATTTCTTGAATTCTTCAGGGTCACGACTCTTGGAATGTTTCCTCTTCTTTCCTCTCATCTGATAATAGTTTTTCCACTAGAAGATTCCTTAGAGTTGTCAGTGTCCTTACTAGAGGAATCCTCCATTGAATGTCTCTTGGCTCCATGTTGGGCCTTCTTTGAGGTGCTCCTCCTGGTGTGGCCACTTTCAGGACCATGCTTCTGTATCTCAGGTGGACTTGGAGTTTTCTTAGTATGATGCCTATCCACATGACTGGTAGCTAGACCATGTTGCAATTGCCTTTGTATATATGATAGACTTTGCAATATGTATGCATTAATTTCAGTCTACTTTTCTTGCTCCTTTATCAGCCTTTCATTGTCAGCCTTATAACTCTGTAATTATTCCATGAGGATTCTTACAGTTTCAACCAAATTTGGAGGGGTTTCCACCACCCTCCTTTCGTCAGATTCTTCCTCTCTATTGTGGGATATGTCCCCTAACTCATGATTTGTCACCATCCTTTACGTTGTAGTCCTCCTGTTGTTCACTGACTGCTTGAGTGTTGATAAAAAATTTCCTATTAGTTACTAATCTACCAATTCATGAACAACACATATCATTGAAAGGTGAAGTCAGTTCTTTATTTGGAAACATTAGCAACCTACAATGTCGACTTACAAAACATTTATCAACAATAGAAGGTTTTGTTCCTCTCTTCAGTAGAGGTTCATACAAGTTCCTTATAGAGGGGGGTAAGGTAGGGTGTTACCCCATAAGTTTTCTAATAATTTTTTTATGTGACTCATGCATGAGCCCAAGCAGGCCAAGTGTTGTTTTGTAGTGGCCAAATATAAATTAAACATCCATTAATTCTACTAACATAACAGTGAAGTTCAATAATTGCTTTATATTGAGCAAATTAGTAAAATTCAAAAATTCCTTTAATTGAGCACATTCGCATGTAGATTTATCAACAAATAATAAAATTTATAGCAAATAAAACAAATACACAATTTAAATTACCTGGGTCTGATGCTAATTCGCCTTGCTACCTTGTTGTTTCCTTGTTGACCGCTGCTGAACTGTGTAAACACTGCCCAAACCTACTATCCTCCCTGCCAACTAGGACAACTACCTAGCTCCAGGATATCATATGGATATCCTGGCCCTCATGCCCAAAACCTCCAGCAAACCGGTCCCTGTACTGATCCAATCCAACTCCAAAACTCAACTCCTCTTTGCAAATCCAAGAGAGCCCCCAAAAATCAATCCCCCCATCTCCCGTAGAATGATCCCCTCGTCAACCTCCTTCCCCTCCATATTCCTCCTTCACCGACTTCCCCCTCATTTACTTCCCTACCTACCTATTTATTACCTTATCTTATCCTTTCGTAGTTAATGCCCCTTATCCCCTTTATTATTTTATCCTTTTGTAATTAATATGTTATCCCTTTCCGTGTACGTAACCTTTTCAATTTAAA
>JZKD02S2023305.1:154579-184256 GCA_000966675.3 Picea glauca
ATCTCTGGTGTGTAATGCACCTTTCCCTTCTCATCCACCCATGTTGAGATCTTGCATTCTGCTGTGTATACAATTTCTTCCCTTCTGAAGATGGCTTCCATCCTCTTGGCCATGACCACTCTGGCAGAGTTACCTATCATGCCTCTGAGCACAACCTTTCATCCTCCTTCCTCTACAAAGGACATTTCCATGGTCTTGTAATTGGTGGTTATGGGTCCTAAAGTGTTGAGCCACTGCACCCCCTAGGATGATGTTGGTATCAGGAAGATCCATCACATACACATCCTGAACTAACTCATGCCTTCCCAAGGTGAGTTTCATACCTGGTATGTATCTGTCACAAGGCATAGTACTCTCGCCTGCTACCTCCACTTTGAATCCTTCAAATCCTATTATAGGTATGTGCCTCCTCTTCTGTAATGCTGCATCAATGAAATTGTGAGAAGCTCCTCCATCAATCGGAACCAAGACTCTCTATCCCTGCAAGACCCCTCTCATCCTGAAGGTGTTGAACTTGGGTACCCCGCTGATAGATGCCAAGGTAGCCTTCTCTCCAACCGCACAGTAAAGTTCTAGAACCTCCTCTTCTGTTGTCTCTGCAGTTTCGGCCTCAATGTTTTATATCTGACCATACTCTTCCTCCTCTTCATTGTCCGAGGTAACTTTTATATAGTGAACCTGTCCACGTCCCATGCACTTATGTGACGAATTCCACGGTTCTTTGCAAGTGAAGCAGAGTTGCTTTCTCCTCAGTTCCCTTCTAGTGTTGTCATCTATCCTACCACGACCCCTGTCCAACCCTTTTGGGTCACGTCCTTCCTGATTCATTGGAGGTCTTTGATCTCTTCCTCCACTGTTAAGAGGTGGTCTGGGTATGAATTTAGGCTTCGCAATTGGCCCTAAATCCCTCGTCTTCCAAATGGCCTCCTGTAGGTTGTTGGGTTTAAAGGCCTTTACCCAACCCTTCAAGGGTTCCATCAACCCTTCTATGAAAAGCATCATGAGCCTGGTCAGGGACATATCTTGTACCATAACTTCCAACCTATGAAATTCATCAATATATACTTCAACCATACTTGTTTTCTTGAGTTGAGTGAGATCCCAGAAATGTAGCTCAGGATCTCCTTGATAAAATCTATCAATGAGCCTCTGAGTGAATTCTATATAGGACACAATCTGATTGTGACCGAGTGTGGTGAGTATGTGATACCACCAGTCATGGGCCTTGCCATCCAAGTACATAGTGGAAAACTTGATGGCCTCCATTTCCCTCATGGGATTGAGCTATAAGTAGGTATCCATCTTTTGTACCCAAGACTGTGCTGTCATCTTGGCCGTACCATCAAAGTAAGGGATTTCTATCTTCCCTGCTCTACATTCAAACTCAAAACTGCCCCTGTGGTTTGTCCTAGGTTGATTTCTGAACCTAAGTTGGCAATACTGATCTAGGGACATCTGTCTTTGAAACCTCATATCCAAACTGTAGTACTCCTTGTTACTTCTCGCTATTTGTTCCACAAAGTCTTCAACCTGTTCGGGTTGCCCTTGCTCATCTGTGAATGTGGGCATGTAAGGTCTGAGGTTAGCTATGATACCTGAATGTCGGCCAAAATTTTCATCTGTGAATGTAGGTATGTATTGCTTCTGATTGACCCTGCTACCCATTTGACCCTGTGCCGTGTCTCCTTCCAAACTTCCTTCAGATCTGGGGCCTTTCTTCGAATTATACCTGATCTCCTCATGGGTTCCACTAGATCCACCAGCCTCCTTATTCCCATACGTATCATGGTTCTTCCCTTGATGGGTCACTTGCATCAAAAGTTCATTTAGCTTGGATTGATTCTTGTTCATTATCTACAGGTTCTTTTCAACCCTCTTCAAAGTTTCAGAGAGTTCGGCCTGTCCCCTTTTGCTGGTTTCATGGTACTCGCCCAAGTGTTGGACCAATGTGCTTTCCGTGTGATTGATGAATTGCTAGAACTGGTCAAACTCGACTGCTATGAGAGCCAAGCCTAGAGGCTCATGGTCATCCCCTGACCCTTCCATTTCAGCCTCTGTTTCACTGCTTGGTTTCTTCCTTCGACCCATGAAAATACCACTGTACCTTTGCATGCGCCGATCCTTCCACAGGTTTGGAGGATCGAAGCTCTGATACCACTGTAATGATCCCAAGCCAAAATTTTCACTTGGAATCACTAACTACTACTGATTTGTTGATGTGCAGGTGTTATTGAGTTATTAAATGCAATTATAACATATTCATCCAACACATGAAGATCATAACACATTCAAGATATAAATCACAAACATAAATCTGACCTTTATTATAGAATCATGAATCAGATACAATAGAATGAGCAGATCTGGAATAATCTTCAGATGGCTCCAATGCAAGACAAGTATGAGCTGCTACAAAATGCTCTCCCTGATACAATAAGCCTCCCAAAGGATAAATAAGATATGAAGACCAATACATGTAGAAATGAATGCCAATGTCCCTCAGCTGGAAAGTGCCACGCTCCATTAGAAGGATGAAACCCTCAATAAATCGACCCAACTGAAGGAAGGCTCCAAACGAGTCCAAACTTGGCCAGATGATAGATCGGGATGATAGGATCACCCTCCTGAAGTCTCAAGCTCAACGTCCAAGGAAAACCCCTCCAAACTCTGAATCTTCTGCTGAAGCTGCACCCTCTTGGATAGCTGAAACCCTTGGTGATTCGGCCCCGATGAGAAAATCCTCCAAATGCTCTGAAATTCTCCCGGAATGTAGATCGGGCTAAGATAACCCAGTGGGTGAAGTTTCAGACCCAGACCTCAAGCGGATCTCTCTAGATCTGAGAAATACAAAATGGTGGGACGTCCTCCTTTCCTCCAAATCGTCCTAGTCTGAATCTAAATGTTTGATGGTGATAACTCTCTAGAAAAGCACTCAAAATGATGGTGGAGCACCTGCAAGTAAAACCCAATTGATGAAATGCCCAACGCTCCTCCTGATTGGCTAGATTGAACCCTTCTCTTCAAAATGGTGCGCCCTTGCTAAAACTCCTCAAAACAGTACGACCCTGTTATCTTCAGAAGCACTAGGAAGAGATATGCTGAGAATATAATGGTATGGAGGAATCTTTCATCCCCGAGACCAAGCTGTGGAACAAGGTGAGTGGATATTTCACCACTGAGTTGCTCACAAGGGTTTGTACAACAAAACCCCCAAACTGAATGCTCAAGAGCAATAACAAGCAATATGCCAAATCCAGAATGCCTAATAGGTGCGCCCTTGCCTCTTACTTATACTTTTCCTTCTAATCCTCTATTGAGTTAAGTTAACTCCCAGGGTTAACTTATATTCTTCTGTTGAGTTATCTTTCCCTCCTTTTATCCTTTCCCTTTCTCAAGTCAACTTAAAAATATAACTTTAATCTAGTTGACCTCCCCCCTCAGTGTGAGACTATGACCTAGTGGGGGTGCCCAGGCCATTGAGTCTCCTCATCACCTGCCTAAGAGGTGCGGGACATTACAAGAGCTTCTCATGTCATCTATTGTTAATTTCCCACATAACTAAAATTTTGTTGTTATTAGATCACTTGAGATGGTGTGAAATGGCCAACAATCCCATCTATAGTCTCAATTATGTTGAGGAGTTTGATTTGAAGGGTTAAACTATCCCAAATATTCTCAGTGTCATTAGAATTAGTAATCAATTTCCGCTTAACTGATTATTAATCAATGATCGATCTCTTATTCTAGGATCGACAACCCTGTATTCATTTTTTTTCCTCCTTATTATTAATATCACTCAACTTTAAATGTTTTCTCCTTGGCGATTACATTCAAGACATTCAACCACATCGAATTATCCATGGTTTTTTCAGATGACAAGTCAAATTAAGTGATCCTTATGTCCAAACAAACTATTTTTTTTGAAGGGTAGTATGTCCTCTAGCATGCCTGGACGACTCCTCCATGATTCCATCTCCTACTTATGCCATCCATGGCATACCTATGCACCAAGGAATAGACTCATTAAATATGAAATAGTGACATGAGTCACAATGGGCGACAGATAATGCTACTATGCAACCTTGTTTATTATGTTGTAAAGCATTTTCTTATGTAATCTATGTTTTGACTTGATTTTTGAGTCATTTAATTTCCATTGATCTTGTTAGGAGACTATCCAACCATCCTTCATTGTGGCATCAACCACGATATCTCAAGCATGGGGTGTTCGCTCAGTCATAGGGATTTGTCAGGTATGAAATATCACTTTTGAAGATTGAGTCTAGCAGGGTAGTCCACGAATCCACCATATATTAGTTTGCACCGACCCTGATAGCTCAAGAATGGGACACAACTCAAGCATGGGGTTCTCCTTATATAATCCTATTATAGAAGCAGATGCCTTCTATCACCATTTTAGTTGCCTCATGGTCATCGAACCTATTACACAACCATTTGTGACCTTTTGATCATCCACATGCACTTCTGGCCATTCATCCTCTCACTTCCAACGATGCATCTTCTTTCTTGGACATGGAAAATACTTCCAAAGATTTGTCGAAAAGGCCGCAAGGAAAGAAATATTCAAATGATGCAATGGTAGGGAGGATGCAAAGGAGTTCTTTTAGAAATTTTCCCTTTCTTGTAATGAAGGAAAGTTTGAGAAAACGTGATGTGTTGCATATAAACAAACTTTGATGTGATGTGATATGTCATGACAAATAAAAGTTTGGAGCAATAAAAAATGTCACGGACAAAGTCATTTTAGGTGTGATACACACTATGTCATGGCCATGGGGTCTCCACTTACTAAATTTATGAAATATCATGTGCATTCGTGGGATATTAAAGGATACCTCTAATTTAACTAGATATTGATAAATACCTTCCAAAATACTTTTGTTGAACCACCTCTCAATACTTCTTTCCAATAAATAAAACCCCTACTTTTACTAGACATCCCCTATTTTTACTAGATACACCTTTTTATACCTTCTAATACCTATAGCCCCCCGCCCCCCACCCCAATGCCTACAATCTATTGACTCTTTTTTTCACATTTAAAAATCCCCCTTTATGAATGAACATGATAAGATATTGGTCAACAAGGTGAATCCCCCGTGGTCATGGACAAAGAAAGTTTCAATATGATACAGTGCAAGAAAACAATTTTTTGGAAGATGTGAAAATAGATTTTTGGATTGAGAAGATGCTATATGTCACACGAAGAAAAACTTTGTGCGATATATCACAAGGGAAGAAAACTTCATCCTATGCAATATGGCATGAAAAAGGAAAGTTTGAGAAATTGCGATGTGTCGCAAAGCAAAAATGTTTTATGTCAAGACAAAGGAAAGTTTGGGGCAATGCAAAATGTTGTGGATAAAATCATTTTAGTGTAATACACATTGTGTGGCAGCCAAATAAAGTTTAAATGCGATATGATGTAAGAAATCACATTTCTAAAAGATGTGAAAATATATTTTTCAATTAAGGAGATGTGATATGTCGCACGAAGAAACAAATTATGCGATATATCGTAAGGGAACATAACTTCCTCCTATGCAATGTGTCACAAAAGTGGAAACTTTTATTCTATGCAATGAGTCGCAAGGAAAGAAATATTTAAAGGATGTGATGGTAGGGATGATGCACGTTTGTAGGAAATCCAACAAGGGTAGCATGATTTGTGCATCATGAAAGGGTTGGCATATGAACTCCATTGCCAATTGATGAGGGCCTTGCCATGCAATGAAATGATGCATTGAAGGGATTAATGTCCAGTTCCAATGCATAATCACTCTTGGTCATTTAGATATATTACTAGGTTGTTTAAGACATATTGCACACAAAGTTAAGAAGGGTGCGACACAAGACTTTCTGTCCAAAGCTTTTAGATGCACAAGTTTCCTTTTGTGCGATACACATGAAACAATTTTTTTTAAAGGTGA
The DNA here is from genome assembly GCA_000966675.3 of Picea glauca. Classification (NCBI taxonomy): domain Eukaryota; kingdom Viridiplantae; phylum Streptophyta; class Pinopsida; order Pinales; family Pinaceae; genus Picea; species Picea glauca. Next base: position 160,531 of record JZKD02S2023305.1, read on the forward strand.
TGATGAAGGGGTAGTTTCAAAGGACAAGAGGATTGGAAATGGTTTCCCAAAATTTTGTATTAATGAAATTACACATATTAATCATTAACATTATAAAATTATTTGAGGATATTGAATTCATTTTTGCATAAAAAAAACATTACAACAATCTAAAATTACAATTTTAAATAATTTTTTATGACTAATTTGAGTAATAATAAATGGGAAAATTTTAAAATCATAAAACATTTAAAATAAATAAAATCATTATAACATTTAAACTTAAATAATTATTTAAAAATAAAATAAAAAACAAAATAAAATTGCTTTCCCATTGTGTTTGAACCTAATATTCACAGGCTCGAAAATCACAGTTCCCGCCAACAGGCCTGGAATTTCAAATTTACCCAACCTATCAAGAGAAAATTAATTACGGTTAATTTATTTTCATGCCCGTCACTTCATGTTTTACCCAAAATCATAAATGTCAAAACATTTTGTATATTATGTGTAAATTTCATTGTCATATATTTTATGCTAAACAGATCCAATCTCCAAGCTCCAGCCATGACCAGTAGAAGATTTGGAAATCACACTCATAGAGAAAAGTTGGAGGCTGAAGTGAAGAAGACCCAGGTTGGAGCATTGGAATTTGGAATTCGGATGTCCATTTACTCCCTCAACTAACATTGTCCAGGTGTCATCAACCGTAATGCCATGACTTTGCCCCTACCTAGTTCCTTTAAGACTGAAGCCATGAATTATATCTATTAACCTAGGTCGTATATACTTATAAGCCTCTAACATGTAAGTACCTACAACATATTTTGACGAGAAATCTACACAGTCAAATGTCAATCTGATGTTTTCGGTATTTTGATGTCTATCAATAATGATGTGTGGATTTATTATCCACATGTCAAGTACGGGTTCAAATAAAAAATATGCCCCATGGGATGTCAAATTCTAGGCCTTCCTACCAACAGTGAGTCTCGTATATGTCACAACATGTGCATCGCTCTTCACATCATTCGATGTGAATGCAGGGTGAGTTAACAACAAGAGAAGACCTTGGTAGTGATAGGCTCAAAAATCATAACCAAATCCCATCGACAACCAGTCTCATATACTTCACACTATCTATGTTTCTCTTCATGGCATTCGATGTGAATGTAGGGTGAGCTGGTGGAAAGAGAAGAACTTGGCAACACCATAGGTTTAGGAATTTTCTATATATAGTCCCTGGTTAATTTATTTCTTACCCCAGGTGAAATGTAGTGAAGTGAATTTAATGTTTGATCCATGGTAAATTCCAACTTTAACCTCTACTCTATTTTTGCGACACAAGACTCTCATTAAAATTATCATTTTCTAACTCGAATTGAACACATAGAATCCTAGGTTAAAAAACCCAATCCATACTCTTTTTTATTTTAAAGGAGAGCTCCTAGTGAGAGCAAAAGATACATTCTACTTAGTCAAGTATTTATTTCTTTATTTCTATGGGTGAGTTTAGCAAATACCTAAGGTAGAGTAAGAACAATTTACTATTGTTTAAACCTCAAATATCAATACAAAACACTTGAATTCTAGATCATGGGTACATTAATACTTTTCTGAAATGTCATGTGACTGAATCCTCACATAAATCTAGTATTTATAATTGAGAAAAAATACCCACTAATTTTTTTTGTCACTATGTCACATGTATCTTCATAACATATTTTATTTTTGGAATATTAACAATCATCGACCTCAGTTAAATGACTATTGGGGCACTTTCCACCATTGATGACTATAAAGGTCATGTCTTGCCTACCTACTGAGCAATCTGCTTCACCTACCTTCCTTCAATGCAACCTTAAATGTTGTCTACAAACTCTACTTACCTTACCAGCTTAGAGGCAATGCTATGCCTTCTATTCCCATAATTGGTTCAAAATTTTTATATTATTCCATTTCTAGTTTGAACCTACACACTCTTGGATAGACTTTGACTTCAATTTCTTGCCAAAACTCCATTTATTGTTCAGCTTCTCCAACCACTTGCTACAATAGCTTTGTTCAAGTATGTTTTGTTAACCATGTAACCATGTTTCTTGTTTCGCATGTTTTGTTCGGATAATCCACAGTTGGTGTCATTTCGTCATCAATGTTTCGAATTCGAATCAGGATTCATCATCAGGACTAATCATTGAATGAGAGCTAGCTGATCGTCATCAATTAATACTTTAAATGCAAGACAATTTTTAATTTAAAAGTTATTTAATTAAGTCGGTTGTCCTAATTTCGAAATTTAATTTAATTAATGAGACTTAAATCTAGGGTTTTGAGAATAATAATTAGTATGTATAAGTATATAAAAATCTAGGTTATACGAGGCTTTTAATTATTTGTTTATGGTTTTAGGTAATTTATTAGGTTTTACTCCTAATTAATTATTTAATAGTGTTGGTATATAAGTAGTGGGGTTTGTTTGTGATTATTTTTAAGGTGATTAGGATATTAATGTCATGTGATTAATGATTATTACCTAAGTGTGGAATAATAATTAGTGTGTATAAGTATATATAAAAATCTAGGTTATAGGAGGATTTAATTATTTATTTGTTTTAGGGTTTTAGGTAATTAGGTTTTACTCCTAATTAATTATTTAGTAGTGTTAGTGTATATGTAGTGGGGTTATTTGTGATTATTTTTAAGGTGATTTAGGATATTAATATCATATGATTACATGTGTGTATTAATATTGAGAATCAATGCTTATTACCTAAGTGTGGATATTGTAGTTAGGTGTCAATATAGAAAATAGTGTGAAATCTAGGTTTCCTTAATCATTTAGGTTTTTTATTTAAGCACTCAGGTTTTAATCATATCTAGTTATTTGAATTGATAGTGTTTTAATATAAGTTTGTAGGGTAATAATATCTAAAGAGGGTTTTAGGGTTTGTAAAAGGATTAGGGTTTAATTAATAAAGTGTATAGTGACAAGTTTTAAATTAGAATTTTTATAGTAGTAGTAAGACTAGATAGACCCCTAAACCTAAGAACCTATTCAAATTAAACCAAAACAAGCAGGGAAAAGAAAAGGAAAAGGTCGGTGTCATACCTGATTTGGTCCATGATGGTCCCTTATTTGGTTGATTAATGGGTGCCAAAAGCTACTTACCTCCAGGCCACCGTCTATGTTCATGTTGTTGGGGTGCTTGATTATTTCCAGAGCTTCTCTTAAGCGTCTTTTGTAGTAGTGACCCTCTTTTGCTAGTATCTTGGTATCCTTGAGGCAAACGTGATGTTTGGTTTTGAGGGAGTGTTTTTCTAAGGCAGAAGTGCAGGTACCTTCCTTTCTAATGTCTTCTTCGTGTTCCTTAATCTTACCTGGAATGATTGTCCAGTTTCACCAATGTAACATTTCCCACATGAATAGGACACTTTGTAGATGCCTTTCTCTTGTCGGTTGTCTATAGGGTCCTTTACAGACTTCATTCTTTGTTTGATAGTAATTAGGGGTTCGAAGGAGGTCATAATTTCTTTTCTTTTTATAACCTTGGAAATCTTGTCTGTGACACCCCGAATGTAGGGAAGAAAGGCTTTAATGTTTGAGGTTTGATCGTTCTGTGTACGAGTCCTTCTTTCCTTCTTATCTATTGCCTTTTTGATGTCTCTATCTCTATATCCAATGTTCTTGAAGACCTTAGTTAAGTGGTCTATTTATTCTTTAATATGTTTCTTGTCAGAAAATTTTGCTTCCCTTATGGCCATCGTGTTGAGAACCGCCATATTTTGAGAGGGGTGGTGGTGGGATTCGGCGTGAAGGTAGTTGTCTGTGTGAGTTTTCTTTCTGAAAACCTTGTGACCAAGTGTGCCATCTTGTTTCCTATTTATAAGCACGTCTAGGAAGGGTATGCTATTGTTATCTTCTAGTTCCATGGTGAATTTAATGTTCTTAGAAATTCCATTGAGGTGCTCAAAGAATCTGTCTAGTTCTTCTTTTCCATGAGGCCACTTGACGTTGGTATTGTCCACATGCCTTTTCCATCTGGATGGTTTGAGGGGGTATGTTTCAAGGGAATTTTCTCAAACTTCTCCATGTAGAGGTTGGCTACAATTGGGGATAAAGGGGATCCCATGGCTACTCCGCTTGTTTGTTCGAAAAAATTTCCTTGGAAGCTGAAGAAAGTTGAATTTAGACACACTTATGCTAGTCTACCTGTTTGCAGGTCTGCTACCTCCTTTATGAATTGAATGGCCTCATTTAGCGGGATCTTAGTAAAAATTGAAACTACATCAAAGCTGATGAGCATATCTTTGAATCAATTTTCTCCTCTTTTATGAGTTCCACGAAGTCTCTTGAATCCTTGATGTATGAGTCTATTTGCCAACTAATGGTCCTAGGATTCTTGCCACGTATTTGGCTAGTTCATAGGTTGGGAAACCTATTGCGTTGACGATTGGTCTTAGAGGGGCTCCTTCCTTGTGGATCTTAGGGAGTCCATAAATTCTAGGGGTGGTTAGGTAGCTTGGGGTTAATCATTTTTTCATCCATTCGTCGAAGTTGGAGACTTTAGTGGCCTTCTTGACTTCTTTGATGACCTTGGATATAGGGTTGTTGTATAGCTTCTTGTAACTGCCATTCGTGGTGAGATGCTCCATTATTTTGGTGTTGTAGTCTATTTTGTTCATGACAAATGTAGCCCCTCCTTTATCAGCTCTTAGAATTACAATGTTTTCATTGTTTCTTAGGTTCTTAATGGCTTCTTGGTCCTTTTTGCTAATGTTATTTTTAGGTGGTTTTGCATTCCTAAGGACCATGTCGCAGTCTTTCCTAATGACATCCTTATCTTCTTCATTGAGGTTTTTAATGTTGTCTTCTATGCTGCAGACTATGTTTTCGACTGGGATGGTTTTTGGAGCAATGGCGAACCCTAATCATTTCTTTAGGATATCTATTTCTTCCTTGTTAAGATCAAGGTTGGACAGGTTTACCACTTTCCTGTCATCGTTTGTTGTAGCTTTATCCCTGTTATCTGCGGTGTTATTTATGTTGCCTGTCGCGTCCCTTTTTGCTGTGAGATTTCATAATTTTCATGTGTGGCATTCAATAGCTTTGCGTCTCTCTCCATCTACCTTCAACGTAGCGCTGGCATCCATCACTGTCCAGAGGTCCATACGAATCTTATGCACGAGATGCAAGTGAAGTTTCAGTGCGTTTCTTGACAAAGCGTCCAATGATGCGCACGTTTTCCTTAATTCTCCCTAGACTAGGGCACGACTGCACCGTTAAAAGGCTTTATAGTTCCATCTGCTACGAATTTGGTGATTAATGAGGGAAAAAATCGGGGTTAGGTTATTGTCTCTGCAGTTTTTAAGAAAATCAAGATTAGTAGCTCATCTAACAATTTTAATCCGTAGGTTTTCCAGTAAATGGAAATTGTTCCAGGTTTCCCTTCCGTACAAGGATGATATTGTTGTTTTTAAGTTTCTGTGGTGAGGAGTTTCGCATGTGTTGTTCGGATAATCCACAATTGGTGTCATTTCGTTCTCTAGCTCTCTCATCATATCCATGAAATTTGATTACTAGAGAGTTCCCAGATTAAACTACCATGAAATATTTCTTATTTAAGATTATCCCAGTTTTCAAGTATTGCAAATGCTCTTTTGGGGAATGTTGTAGGACAACATCAATTTGTGAGAAGAAATTTGTTAAGTTCTTGGTCAAATTTGATAGTGAAATTTGTGAAGTTCTTCATCAGATTTGATAGTGTTTGCATAGGCTTTCTTGCCATAGATTGAATGCTTGAGAGGTTTCAATCAAATTTAGAACAAATCCATTAATTAGTGGAGAACTAATTCATTTATGACATCTTCTTTTTTACTTCCATTTATTCATTAGCTTGTTGATGATTGTTTATACTAGAGCCAATTGTGGTTTTGAATTGGTTAGCCAGTTGAGATTGTTATCTTTCTCCTTAATTAAATTTGGAGAACCCATTTGAGATTTGTTCATTGTTCTTAGTGAACTTGTTTTTTAATCACGATGTTCGTCTTGAACCATGTAACCAATCGAAACTGATCTCTTTGAATGTTGTTGATGTTGGCATTTTTGTTTTAATTTAGTGAAAACATTTTTTTCAATCCTTTAAATGATGTCAAGGAAACCCCTAAATGAGTCGAAGTCAAATGTGGAAGAGTTGGCAACATTGCCAAATTGTTGTAATTTCTCTCTTTTGCAATTGTCAAAACATTTGTTGGAGAGCCACTTCATCAAAGAAGATTGCCAATTGCATGAAGTACATTTATCAATATTCATTCATAATATTATTAAAACACTTCCTACATCATATTATTATTATTATTATTATTATCCCCCATTTCTAGGGATAACTAAGGAGATGATGTCTCGAGGCCCATAGGTTGCAGACATAGGGTATCGAGAGGAATATGAGTAGGCAAGGCCCCCTATCATACCACACATCACCATCTATTTGATGGCAGCTGCATCCACCACACCTTCTTGCCCCATAGAGGACAATAGGTCTTGCTCCATGAGATAACAGGTTTTGTATTGTAGTAAGTGTCATTTTAATATTTGAAGAATTTAAACATGTTGCAAATGATTCTTTTTTTTTATTTTGAAAACATTTGCTTGGAACTTATGATTTTTTACTTATTTCACCTTGGTGAGTGTCATGGTTTCCTAGTAAGTGGCCACCCTTAGGGAAAGGGTTGCTACTAGTGGGTTTCCTTAAAGGGTGATCGTACCATTCCCAATCATAATTGCTACCTTCCATCACTTATTCCCCTTCGTCTCCCCACCTTTTAGGTTTTCAGGCTTATTGACCCAAGAAGGGTATGTTCCTCATTTTTTGGGAAGAAGGGGCCAGTAGGCTCAAAGGTGCCCTAGAAAAAGGGTCATCATAGCTTTCATGGGTGGGAAAGAAAGTGTGGAAGTGCTCGCAACACTGTCGGGAAACCTATAAGCGTGATCCCTTTTTAGCCTATAAAGAGCCCAACCAGGTCAACAGTGCAGCCAGGCCAACAAAGGAAAGTGTTAGGGTTTGATCCCAAAGAAATCCCCCACCCACGGGTAAAGCGTTGTCCTTAGCCTAGCGTTGTTTCTCTCGCTATGCTCCTTCCCTTACTTTTCTATGCCCTTTACCAAGTTAATTTATTAACCACAGGTAAATCCAAGGTGAATAGATGCTTATGTATCTCCCTGAACTAGCTCCAATCCATACCCCAACATATATCCAATGCGCCAGGTGCAACTGCAAGTTAGGAACTCCAAAAAAAATTCCACCCTAGATAGAGCCAGGGAGGTGTAATCCCACTACTCTTGTTCTTGTTATCACCGCTAGAGGAGGGAGCCCAACACCGGGACCTTGCCAAAGGAAGGGAAACACCGAATATTCTATAATTAACCAAGCCCAGGGCCACTCCTAGTCTCACTCCTACTATCAGACAGAGGTCCTTTCATGCAAAGAAAAACATAACTCATACCAAGTAAGGATATTTATTATTCCATGTATGAGTGTAGTGCTCACTTCAATAAAGGAAAAGTTGGGTGTGTGTTGTGTTATGGTCTGGGATGAACAACTATAACTAAAGTGAGTGGATTCATTATACATTATATGAGGGGATGAGGAAGACTCTGCTCCTTCGGCTTTGATGCGCCTCTACCAACCAATAACACAATAAGCAGTAAAGGCATCTGAGTAAGCACTACCACCTTCAGTGTAAGCAACAACTATTGACATGGAACCGATTGATCCATATCTAGTAGTGGTTTCCCCACTACCATATTGCTTAGGATCCCTTCCATATTGATACTGATACCCAACATCAATGACCCTTTCACTATCACCACCTTTCTAAACGTCCATGCTAGTCGATGCAAAACCCATTGAAGTTCACCAAGTGCGAGTTAGAGATTAAGACCCAGTAGCTTACCCTCCCTGTATATCATTCAATAGTATATTCTCCAGTCACAATCATAGGTGAAAAAGTAGGAGCATGTTACTACGTAAAGATAAAGGTAGCAACACCAACCTACCCCGTTTACTCAAAAGAAATTGAAAAAGCACCGACAACACATCGAGATCAAGACCCGGAAGCAACCGATTTTGATCCAACATCCTGACCAACAACTTTAGTAGGATATCCATATACATATAAAGATCCATACCTTCGTGATTGAGATTCTTAATTTAGTCATCGAGAGCCAAGTTATGATAAGAGTGGTCTAGAGTTTGGTGTTCATGATAGGGATTCTTACATTCATGAGCAAGATAAAGATAAATACCTAGAAGCAAAGCAAGCACCACCACCAACAACAAAGGAACCTACTAAGGAATAATAAGCAAGGACAAGTACATCAATACCAATTATTTATTCGAGTGATTAAGCAGTTGGTTCTTCAGTTGGTTATGCATATGCACCAGTCAATGATGAACTTGACCTAGTTGTCCTAGCAACATCAACAACAATAGATACAATAGTATATCCGATAGCATATCGAGTGCCCATTTAAAATCCCCTAGTCCTAGATCCTCCAGGTATGGATTCAGATGACCTAGTAGTAGTTTATCTCAATAATCTCCATCCACAAGAGCAACAAGTAAAAAGGAAAAGGCTTCTTCGATTGCACCAACCATAGATTTTCCCATAGAGGATACGGTTACAGAACCTTAACCATTCATTGGAGACTACCTGTTGTAACAATTCAAGTAGATCCCAAACCTTTAGATCCATATTTAGTAGATCTGATCCTAAAAATTGAATGTGGGGAGATTATAGAAGGGAAATATTGATCTTCATCATGAATAAGCGAGGATACACTTGGGGAGCAGTTGGTTTGTTCATACAAGCACCTCCCCATTGACCTGGCTTACTTCCCCATATCTCTCCATTTTTTGATTGATGTCGAGGGAACGAACGAGAAACAAACATATAATATTTTCTCTTTAATTTATGAGTAAGGGGATGATTCCCCTAATATTTCCAAGGGTCACAAAATAAGATGTACGTATTAGAAAACCTCCCTCTAATGGTTCCAGTATCCCACTCCAACAAATAAGATTTGCCTTTTTATTCCCCTTTTATAGTAATAATTCTTTGCTAGCTTACCCCTTATCTATTATTATTTAAGGATGGGGTAGGAGGTACATGTATGATAGGTAGAAGGGAAATAGGGGGTTAGTAGTGCCACTATCTATCCTATAGTAGTTGAGAAATGAATAGTAGCAATGAGGGATGCCTCTCTGGATCCGAATTAGATGATCCGCTTGACTTAAATAATAAGAAGGCAATTATTCATAGTAGGGCTATTTTTTTTTAAGTGCATTTGGGAAAAGGAGAGTTGGGAAGAAAGATTTCCCCACCACCAGATATACTTATTCAAATAACTGTTCCTACCCCTTTTGAATAATAGAAAGTAGTCATGGACTAAATAAAGACTATGTTTGGGTTGCGATTGATTAATAAATGGAAGTGACCAACTACTATTTTTATTAAACATGAGATGCAGAAGCCCAACTATTCTCTCTATTCATTCGTAGCTTAAAGGGTCATCGTACCATTACCACTCATAATTTCCACCTTCCATCACTTCTTCCCCTTTAGCTCCCCACCTTTTAGGTTTTCGGGCTTATTGACCCAAGAAGGGTATGTTCCTCATTTTATTGGAAGAGGGGGCTAGTAGGCTCGGAGGTGCTCTAACAAAAACATCATGCAATAAAGGATCACCTTGGGATCCCGAGAGCAATGAAACACTTCTCAAAAAATAAAAGTAAGGGACCCATAAAATAAATAATTAATCAATTACTTAAACTTTCCAAGGTAGAGCATTTGTGGGCTATGCATTTCCTTTTTAGTACCCCTTATTGTCCTCAACTTGGAAGGCATGCAAACAAAGGTAGAGTGTATGTGAGCTATGCATTTTATTTTTAGTTCCCCTTATTGTCTTCAACTTTGTGACACATGAAAAGTAAATGGCTAATAAAGGGTTTGGAAACAATATGTCTTAAAAACACAAAGATAAAAAGGATTTGGCTAGCCCTCAACAAAGGCGCCCATAAATGAAACAATATGATCCCTTGTATGTCATGAAACCCCATACCTAGAAGTATAAACCCATTCACCTTACATTCACTACATGACTTAGAGAGATTTCTCCTTGGGAACATCCCCTACTTGAGGATTTGTTTTACCCAGTAGGGTATTATAACACCCCTCCCATATCTACATTTGGCAAATTGTATAAGGTCTTTGAGAATTTGTTTATTTTGAAAAGGGGGGATTTGATGCACATGTTTGGGTGGTTCTTTTATTATATGTGGATTACTTGGCATGATATTGTGACTTGTGGACCCTTGGAGGGCGTACTTGTTTGTCCTTGCAGTTCCTTGACAGGTGAAAGATTTATCGTGAAGGCACAAGGTCACTTGGACCTTCATTTGGGGTGTGAAGTCAACGGGTTGGATGATGCATCTCCCTCTGTTTGGAGACATGGATGGTGAACATTTCCTTTGGAGGAATGAGAAGACATCTTGGAGAAAGAGACTAACCCTTCCTCTGCCTAATGTTTATCCTTGGAAGCTCAAAACGTCATATCTTAGGGCATGTCGTCATACTTGGAGGGATAAGGTTTTGGTGGTTTTAGGGCTTTCTTCTTTTGTAAATTTAAATTCTAATTTGTAAAGGGGAAAATTGAGGATTTGGGCCTCCCTAATTTGTTTTTTACCCTAAGTATGTGGACAAATTAGTTTTACAAGGTCTTGTATAAATAAATGTCTTGTCACTTTCATTTTAGACATATCACACTTGAGAGTTACATACTTTCTTGGCCGAAATATTCACCCTACTTGGGAAATTCACATTTTCTCTCTCTTATGCAATTTTGGATGTTAATACTTGTCTCTTGGTGGAATAAGTGGTGTGATATCTCTCTTGGATGCTTGTTCTTTCTTTGTGGTGAAATATTCTTGGTAGAAGAGGGTTTATCTTGCTATCTCTTGAAATTGGTAAGGAATTTTCTGCATATTGTTGTTTCTTCTTGTTTCATGGTTACTCTTGTCTAAACCCTTGGAGTAGTATGAAGGAATACAATCTCCACTAAGATCTATCAAATTTGTCTTGGATAAGCCACTTTGTAAAGGTTGTTAGGACAAGTAAAAAGGCTTACACCCTCCTAGATTTACCTTGCTAGTTTGGTTTTCCCTAGGGATTAAAAAGTCTTACACCCCTAGGGAGGTAACACAACTAGCCCTTATAAAATAGACCCCATAACCCAATTGATAAGGCACTAATTTAATTTTCATTGGAGATCTAAAACATTGCATTGGTATACGTGAAAAATAAAGATTTTGCAATTTTCTAATATGGAAGTTGTTCTTCATGCTATAATCTTGTTTGAACCTCTAAGGTGTTTTATTTATCCAAGTGATTCTATTTATGTTATAAATTAATTGCTACAACCATTAGGGTTGTTGAAAACTTAATATTTCATCATCTTTTATCATTCTTTCTACCGTTGAAAATTGCAAGTAATTAGTGCTAATTATTCTCCTTGTTAAGGGCTTTCATTTGAGTAAATTGCTTGTGAATTTTAGTGGCGAGAACTTTCTGTTGTAGTAAAAGTTTGCTACAGCCACAAGGATGCCCTAATATATTGTTGATAACATCTTTTTTCAGCCCTATTTATCCATCAAAACTTGTGTTTAAATATTGGGATATTATCTACATGTTTAGGGCTTGATTACCCAATAAATATTTGATGTTTTGGATGGTAAATTTTGTAGATAGTGACATATTTATTTTCTGATGTATATATTTCCATACTGATGCAATTTGGGACAACAAGATTATCTTGTTTATTTTCATTTTATTTAAGGCTTGGTTTATGATCATTTGTCTTGTTTTGGGCAGGGTTAACATTGTTTTGTAGGTACAAAACACTTGGCAACCTTCTCCTCCTTCACAAGACTCTTTTCCAAGACATTATTAATATCCAAGCTTGAAATATAGGGGTTTCACTCGTCATGATATGAATTTTCATCTCAATCCCCCTAGGGTCACTAGGATTCCCCCCTTGTGGTGATTTCATCATCACTAAAGTGAGGGGAGTTTCTATCTAAGGTGACAGTGGGTAGGTACTCCCATAGTTGTAACACTTCCGTGGATTGGGTTGGGATTTTCTCAATCTGTATATTGTGCGATAACATTTTGGCACTGTTGCCGGGGAGGATTTTGAATCCTCTTTCAATCCCTAACGACACTTTCACAAGATTTGATCCCAAAGCCTTTGCTCCTAGATTGCTTGACGGATCCATTTGAGGGAAGTTCCCTTTCCATTCTTTATTATCCTTCCATAAATCTCATATGGAGACTCCACCATCCAAGAACCCACCACCCCTTCCTCCAGGAATATTCAAGACTTCTAAGGTTTATCGAAGAAGACTTCCTCATAAATCCCTTGTTTCCAAAGCCTTGCTCCAAGGTTTCCTTCCCCTCGACACAATGGCTCACACTTGGTCTAAAAACCTTTTCAAACCATTGAACTTGGCCTCCATGGCTGGGTACCCCAATACCATGTCCAAAGAGACTCATAAATGGTTTCCAAAGTTCATTAGAAACACCGTGGTTACGCCAGAAATAGATGGTTTAGAGGATTACTTGATGAAGATGCCCATAGATGGATTAGAGGATTACTTGATAACCGTCTATCATCTTATGATGATTTCACCAAATTATTTACAAGCATGTGGTCAACCAAGAAAGATAGTGGAATGTTATTAGCACAGTTCAATCAAATCAAGAAAAAGGAAAATGAAACAGTGAAAGAGTTTGATACTAGATTTGATAAACTATATGGTCATATCCAAACTGACCTACATCCACTAGTAACAATCATTTTTTGCCTCTACATGAATGCTTTTGAAGGACAATTTTCCTTTATCCTCAAGGATAAAGCACATGATACTTTGGAAAATCCAAAGAATATAGCACACAAGTCGAGGAAAATCTCATCATCTCAAGAATTGAGCCCTTTCAGTTTCCTCGTGCCAAGGTGGAAGTAAAAACAAAGACTGTAACAATAACTACACCCTACCCAATCACTCTCTTAGTGCAAAATTTTGATCAGATGAATACTAAATTTGTCCAAAGTCAGAACTAGATTATAAATAGGTTGGAAACATTGGAAAGAAATCAGTCTTCTCTGAGACCTTGCGTTTTCAGACAACCAAACACAGGTTGGAAGGAAAGAGATCAACATGAGGCAAAGGCTCTTGACACATTGAATCCAATTGGAATGGTCAATAAAAAATAATTTCCGTGGTGTTTTCCTTGTAATGAAGCACATTCATAAAATGAATTCCCAAGATGAACAAAGGAACATGGCTTTGCAGACTAGATGAATTTCATTGATACAATATTTTCTCTTCAAGATGATGAGTATGTGCAGATTACACTAGAGAAACTTGAGGAGGTTAGGAAAAGGGGTGCCAGAAAGGGGAGACTCGGAGAACTAATTCAACTAGATGAGAATACCAAAAATGAGTTGAGGAAGAAATAAATTTTGACATACGCAAGAAAAAATAGAGTTCTAGTTTCTCCTCCACCGGCTCTAGTGCTTCCACCGCAAGAAAAATAAGATCCACCTCATGCAATAAATTAAGTGCCTCTACCTCCTCCCCCACCAATGCACAACCTTCTCCTGAAACCCATGTCAATGAATGAAGATATTCAATTAAATATAGATGTGTCAGCCATGATGCAAAAGATGAATATGTCAGTTCTTATAGTTGAGATGTGCAAGATCCCATTTGTAAGAAGAGATGTTCTAAAGGTGTTGAAGGTACTAGATGAGGATAAATATCCTCCTGTAATTCTGAACACCATGTATCATGGGAAAAAAAGAGATGAAAACCCTCCTTTCTATATTTCATTGAGTGTGAATGGTCTCTAATTGGATAACTGCATGTTGGATTTTAGGGCTTCAGCAAATGTGATGCCTTTGAAGGTCATAGAACAAATCGGTTTGAAGACAACCCGCCCATATGGAAATCTGTGTCACATTGATTCAAAGAAGGTGAAAGTGTATGGTCTCATAGAAGATGTGGAGGTGAATTTGCATTCTTTCCCTCATATCAACCTCATTATGAACATAGTGGTGATTGATGTTCCAGATTCTTGGGGCATGTTTTTTTCAATAAGTTGGGATACTGCCCTGGGAGGTTTCCTCAGCATGGATATTAATCATGCACATATTCACATGGGGGATGGCACCTTTGAAATTTTGTACAATCAACAGGTAGTCAAGAAGCATGTGATGGATCTGAATCACCCCAATTATCACAGTGATTCTGAGCTTGATGTGCCTTGACAAATCATTGAGTATGACCCTTGTGATTTTCCTCTTGCACAAGAAGATTGCATAGACACACTACTTCTGAGGATGGAAAAGTACAAATAGAATCTTGCATAATTCCAAGGGAAAGAACCAGGAGCCATCAAAATACTTAAGAGAGATGAAGCTAAGAAAGATAAAGAGAGAGAACAAGCTATCAAAGATATGGTTAGGGCATAACCACCTTCACAACCTTACATCGAAAACATACCTTGCATTAAATTCAGTGAAGGGAGCCTTGCACTCATGTGGGATAAGAAGAGAGGCGAGCCCAAGTATTATGATAGGAACGAGGTTTTATGGCTTGGCCCTTACAACGTCAAGAAGAAGTCAGAGAAAAGAAAGTATTACTTGTCTGCCATGGATGGGAGAAATATGCAATTATCGGTTGATGGGTCTCTTCTATGACCCTACATCGAAGGCACCTGACCTCTTCAGGAATCAGGCCCCAGGTAAGTAGGTAGGTCAATTTCTTTCCCTTGCACTTGCATTTGCTTGCTCGTGATGGTTTAGTTGCATTTACTTATATTTTCATGTCATATCTCATTTTTCATTTTTCTCTACTTTCATTATTGCATAGTTACTTTACATTATTTTCTTTCATCATATTACATGTTAGTCTAGAAATATTTGAAAAAAATTCAAAATTTTCTTTTAACGATTAGTTGAAATTTTGGATTTTTGATCATATGACAAAGGGTGAGTGAGCCACCCTTGATATCCATAGTTTGTTTTTTTCGGTGTGTGTAGGCACAGATATTACTAGGAGATGTTGAGGTTCTCATGCACTCTATGATGAGTAAATTTCCCCAAGTAGGAGTCATATGTTATCCCCCATTTCGAGGGATAAATAAGGATATGATGTCTTGAGGCCCACAGGTTGCAGACATGGAGTACTAAGAGGCAGATGAGAAGGGAGGGGGCCCTATCATACCATACATCACCATTAATTCGATGGAAGTAACATCCACCACACCTTCTTGGCCCATAGAGGACAACAGGCCTTGCTCCATGAGGTAAAAAGTCTGGTATTGTGGTAAGTGTCATTTTAATATTTGAACCATTTAAACATGTTGAAAATGATCCTTTCTTAATTCTAAAAACATTTTCTTGGAAATTATACTTTTTTCCCTATTTCACCTTGGTGAGTGTCATGGTTTCCTAGTAAGTGGCCACCTTCATGGAAAGGGTTGCTACTATTGGGTTTCCTTAAAGGGTCATCATACAATTCCCACTCATAATTTCCACCTTCCATCACTTCTTCCCCTCTATCTCCCCACCTTTTAGGTTTTCAGGATTATTGACCCAAGAAGGGCATGTACCTAATTTCATGGGAAGAAGGGGCCAATAGGTTCAGAGGTTCCCTATAAAAACTATCATGCAATAAAGGCTCACCCCGGGATCCCAATAGAAATGAAATGTTTCTCAAAAAATAAAAGTAAGGGAGCCATAAAATAAATAATTAATCAATTACTTAAACTTTCCAAGGTAGAGTGTTTCTGGGCTATGCATTTCATTTTTAGTTCCCCTTATTGTCTTCAAATTGGTGACACATGCAAAGTAAATGGATAATAAAGGGTTTGGAAAAAATATTCCTTAAAAACAAAAAGATAAAAAGTATGTGTCTAGCCCTCAACAAAGGCACCCATAAATGAGACAATATGAGCCCTTGTATGTCATGAAACCCCATACCTAGAAGGCTAACCCCATTCACCTCACATTTACAACATGAATTAGAGAGGTTTCCCCTTGGGAACATCCCCTACTTAAGGAATCAGTTTACCCAGTAGGGAATTATAACACCCCTCCCATATCGAAATTTGGAAAATTTTATAAGGTCTTTGAGCATTTGTTTATTTTGAAAAAGGGGGATTTGATGCACATGTTTGGGTGGTTCTTTTATTAGATATGGATTACTTTGTATGCTATTGTGAATTTTGGATCCTTGGGGGGTGTACTTGTTTGTCCTTGCAGGCCCTTGACAGGTGAAAACTTGATCGTGAAGGCACAGGGTCACTTGGACCTTCATTTGGGGCATGAAGCCCACAGGTTGGATGATGTGCCTCCCTCTCTTCGTACACATGGATATGAAAATTTCCTTTGGAAGCATGAGAATACACCTTGGAGAAGGAGACTATCCCTCCCTCCTCCCAATGTTTGGCCTTGGAGGCTCAAAATGTCATATCCTAGGGCATGAAGTCATACTTGGAGGGCTATGGTTTTGGTGGAGTTGGACAGTTTGATGATGACTTGGCACATGTTGATGAAGAAAGAACCTTGCACATGAAGATATGGATTTTGGAATCCCAACGTCTCCCGAAAGAACCTCAATGTCTTGCTTCTTATGCCAAAACGTCACCCCTATGGGGTATGATGTCATCTTTTAGGGCTTTGTTCTTTTGTAAATTTAAATTCTAATTTGTAAAGGGGAAAATTGAGGAGGTAGGCCTCGCTAATTTTTGTTTTTCCCTAAGTATGTGGACAAATTGGTTTTACAAGGTCTTGTATAAATAAAGGCCTTGTCACTTTCATTATAGACATATCACACTTGAGAGTTACATACTCTCTTGGCTAAAATATTTGCCCTACTTGGGCAATTTCCACTTTCTCTCTCTTATGCAATTTTTGGTGCTAGTACTTTCTCTTGGTGGAAGAAGTGGTGCACTATCTCTATTGGATTCTTTTTCTTTCTCTGTGGTGGAATATTCTTGGTAGAAGAGGGTTTATCTTGCTATCTCTTGAAATTGGCAAGGAATATTCTACATATTGTTGTTTCTTCTTGTTTCATGGTTAATCTTGTCTAAAACCTTGGAAGAGAATAAATGAATACACCCTCCACTAAGATATATCACATTTGTCTCAGATAAGCCACTTTGCAAAGGTTGCTAGGAGGAGTAAAAAAGCTTACACCCTCTTAGATTTACCTTGCTAATTTGGTTTTACCTAGGGAGTAAAAAGGATTACACCCCTAGGGAGGTAACACAACTATCCCTTATAAAAAGAGACCCCATAACCCAATTGATAAGGAACTAATCTAATTTTCATTGGAGATCTAAAATCATTGCATTGGTATATGTGAAAAATAGAGATTTTGCAATTGTCTAATCTGGAAGTTGTTCTTCATGTTATAAGCTTGTTTGAGCCTCTACAACATTTTATTTAGCCAAGTGATTCTCTTGTTGTTATAAATCAATTGATACAACCATCATGGTTGTTGACAACTTACTCTTTCATCATCTTTTATCATTCTTTCTACCGCTGAAAATTGCAAGTAATTATTGCTAATAGTCTCCTTGTCAAGGGCTTTCATTTGAGTATCCTTCTTGTGAATATCAGTGGATAGAACTTGCGGCTGTAGTAAAATTTTTCTATAGCCACAAGGCTGCCCTAATATATTGTTGATAACATCTTTTTGCATCCCTATTTAGTCATCAAAACATATGTTTAAATATTGGGATATTATGTACATGTTTAGGGCTTGATTACCCAATAATTATTTGATGTTTTGGATGGTAAATTTTGTAGCTAGTGGCATCTTTATTTTATGATCTAGATATTTCCATACTACTTCATTTTGGGACAACAAGCTTATCTTGTTGATTCTCATTTGATTTAAGGTTTGGTTTATGATCATTTGTCTTGTTCCGGGAAGGGATAACATTGCTTTGCAGGTACAAAACACTTGACAACCTTCTCCTCCTTCACAAGACTCTTTTCCAAGCCATTCTTCATCTCCAAACTTGACCTATAGGGGTTTCACTAATCATCATATCACTTTTCATCTCAATCCCCTAGGGTCACCAGGATTCCCCCCTTGTGGTGATTTCATCATCACTAAAGCAAGGGGAGTGTCTATCTAGGGTGATAGTGGGTAGGTACTCCCATATTTGTCGCACTTCCATATGTTGGGTTGAGATTTTCCCAATCTACAGATTGTGCGATAACAATTATTACTATTATAAAAAATAACATTAATTCATAACATTATTAAAACACTTCCATCATATTATTATTATTTTATTATTACAACATAGTTACTAATTTAATGAGAACCACAACCTCAAAACGGGAACTCTGACTTAGAAAACCCATATTTTTGTGTCAAAAATGTCAAAATCAACCCCCAAATAAAAAAATGGTGTTACCAGTAGCACCCTTTTTTAGGGAGCTAGTTAAAATTGCAACTTGTTGGAACTCATAGCCTTGACAATTGTACCATTGTGGAAAAAAACCTTAAAATTGACCCTCAAATTGAAAAGTGATGCTTCTAGTAACACCAATTTTATTTTTGGAATTAAAATTAAAACTTAAATGAAACCATCTCCTTAACAACTTATACCATTTGAAACAAAGACCCCAAATTAGCTCCTAGCTCGACAATGGATACAATTGCGGGCAAATACCTTAAAAGCATGCACGATTGCAACCAAAACATATAACGCTTAAAAAAATTACTTAAAAGACAAATTAATTAGTTAATTATTTTTAAATTTATATTAAAAATGAGAAAAAAACACATAAAAACATAAATTATTTTAAAAGAAAAAAACAATTAATTTCTTAAATTTACACTTAAAAAAAAGATAAATAAAGAAAGAAAAAATTCCCTCTTAAACCAATTTGTTTTGGTTTTTAAATTGAGAAAATAACACATTTTAAAAAAATGCTCCATAACAAAATTTATAAAAAAAAATTAAAAATGATTTAAAAAAAAAATTAAAACTAAAATAAAACTTGAAAAAAAATATAAAAATAATAAAAATAAGAAACAAAATTTAAAAAAAAATGAAATTTATTATAAAAAAACAAAACAAACTTGTAAAAAAAATAAAAAATAACACATTAGAGGTGGGGGTGATTCCAAGAATCGCCCTCGTCGATTCCCCAACCCTATTGAACAGTTCCCTGCCCTTAGTCATGTCCCCCCTTCTCCCTCCCTCTCCCTTGCTCCTCCCTCCTCTTGTCCACCTCCCCCTCTGCCTCACCTCCCTCCCCTCCCCTCCCTCCCTATAGCCCCACTACCCAAAATAATAACCCTCCATCCCCGCAGCTCTGCAACCCTCTACAGTGAGCTCTTCCATCAACTTCTTTTTCGTTGACATGTCTGCCAAGTATAACAAGTTTCTTAAGGCCCATACTAAATTTAGCGTCATCATATAGAATGAAACCAACTATAAAATGTAATTCATGATAGCGTAGTTGAAGTTGAATGAGGATTTGAGTCTGTAGGTTTCCAAAATTATTCATAATATTAGATAGAGTTTTTAAATTAAAATATGTATGGGGTTTCGAAACTTCTAACATTTCGAATGGACACTCCACCCATCATTAGGGACAAAAGAAGTTGGTATGTTGAAACAAGAGTGTTGGGGTTTGAATTTAAATTAGGAGAATTGGAGAATGACCATTGAAGAGAGGAAGGAGGATTAAGGGGTGAGATGAATAAAATATTCAATTAGTTGTTGAGATAATTCCACCCCTTAATCTTCCTTCCTCTCTTCAATGGTCACTCTCTAATCTTCCTAATTTAAATACAAACCCTATCATTCATGTTTCAACATACCAACAACTTCTTTTGTCCTTAGATAATAGATGGAGTGTTCACTCAAAACGTTGAATGAAGATATTAGTAGAGTTTCATGTGATGAGTTTTACATAAAAGCTTGGTTGAAGAATCCATATGTGGTAATTTAGTTATGCCAATTATCATTTGAAGGTTATGGTAAATGACATGTTGAGTAATGAATTATTAGTTGTAGCTCATAAACAAATAAAAATGGTTTGCATTGCGAGTGGTTGCATTATTGTCCCGATCACATTGTTTTTGAACTTAATTAATTTTCTTCTGGAAAGTTGAACCTATGAAACCTTTTGTATCTCATAAGTTGAAATAGGTGGAGCAATAGAGATAAAGTTATAATTAATGTGCAATTGAACTTATATAACATTATTCTACTTTAATTTAGCAATTTCAAGGATATTATTAATCAAGATAATTATTTCAAGGATAGTATTAATTAAGATAATTAAAATTAAGTAAATGTTATGGAAAAATTATTAAAATTAAGTAATTTCAAGGATATCCAATTAAAATAAGTAAAATTAAATAAAGGATATTCAACTAAAACTAAGTAAATGTTATGGAGAATAATATTAAAACTAAGTAAATGTTAATAAAAAAATAAATGTCTTATATAATGATATAGCATGGTTACTGAGAACATTGATTTATAATATTAAATATTTACATTCTTAACATTTTCACTTGAGAGATTGTTTTTGATAGACATGAGTAGAATTGTATTTAGGAATAAAAATCATTAATTTGGAGAGGGTAGGATATGTATATCTTTATAAATTTAGTAATAAAATAATAACTTAACAATCAAATATTTGTATAAAGAAAACTTATTATCCTAAAAATAAGAGGATTTCATATTTGAATTTGGTGTTTAACTAAGTCGTGACCTTAAATTAAATTATTATTATTATTATTATTATTATTATTATTATTATTATTATGTTAAAATACTGTTCAAGATATCTTATCTAAAACTTGTCAAATCACATATTTCTCTTATCTCACATGAGAGTTGTATCACATTATTTTGTTATTTGGTAACTAATCAACTTTTGATAGTGGTGAGGACTATGGCGAGAGAATGTTTCTCTCTTAGAGTTGGTCTTTGAATGGAATCTATTTATGACCACTAAAGTGGTATATCTATTGTGTCATAAAATTAAATTATCATATCTTTGCATGTCTCATTGAGGTGTCATTTATCTTTTGTTGAGCTATCTAAGGCGAGTGTACACAATGAACACAACTAAATTTGAATGTATTTAGGATGTTTGATGGTAAAAGTTGTACATTTCGGGGTCATTGACACTAAGGAGGGTTGGTGGACAAGGTTTGCCAACAAATAAGTTCATACATAATAATATGGCAATTGTTGGGTATTATATCAATAAGATCCATGAACTAACTGTTAAGGGTGTCCATCAAGTTATCATAGTGGAGGGTTTGAAATGCAAGCTAGGAAAATGGGCAATGTAGAGTGAGAAAGTCTTGAAGGTGATATAACATGGCAGTGGGGCTATAAAAATTGATCATAGCAAGTGAGAAGATCATGAGCCAATACTTGTGATGAATAGTCATACACATTGGTGTTAGCATCCCTTGGTCCTATCCCTATGTTTATATTTGTTATCAAACACTACTTCAATTTTTCTATCTTATGTGTTTTTCTAGTTATGTTAGAATGATTAACAAGATGATGTAAAAGTTCCAAAAGAGACACTACAATAATGCATATGATACAATTTTCTTCCATCTCTTTGATTGTTTTATATCATTCATTAAAATTAGAAGAAAGAAGCAATTGTTCCAAGATTTATTTTATGTTGTAATAGGAAATCCCATTGTGCTTAATTTTAATGGGGCATGAGCATGCTTTTTTTTTTACCATAATGTTTAATAATTATATTCAGGGAAATGAGATGCACTCTATAACTCAACTCAATGTAAATATATAACTTATATTAATAAATTAAAATGAAAAAAATTCATAAAATCAAAATTGATATAATTTTTTTAATTAATAATATAATTTATATTAATAAATTAAAATGAAAAAAAAAAATCATTAAAATCCAAAGTTGATATGATTTTTTTTAATTAACGTTTTTTCATTAAAAAAAAAAATGGATATGATTTTTTTGAATTACGCACTTTAATGACTTTTAAAGTAAAGGGATGGTGAAGATAATTTACACTTACAAGTGGGGTGGGTGTGATAATCATGGTTGATATATTTAATGATATTAAAATATTACAATTTTAAATGATTGCAATGTTGAAATTGATTTAATCAATGTTTATTTCAATAATAAAGTTAGTTTTATCTTATTAATTTCTTTACACGTGGTTGTTTAAGGTTTTGGATTAAAACATTTTTATGTTATAAATCATGCATAAGATGGCTATTTATTCACGCTATAAAATTATTTACTTTAATATTTAAAATGAACCTTCCCAATGAATCGATGACCTCTCGTACAATCTTAGTATTGCAGTCACGACAGGAAATTGGTGTGAAATGGATTAGTTTTATGTGTATCAACCGTTAATTTGGCATAAGATATAAGATGCGTGATTTACGTGGAAAAATTAAAAGAGAGGAAGCGTTAAATTAACTTTTCTCCGTACAAAGTGTGGTGCATTATTATATATACTAGCATAGCTGATTCGCGGTTGGAGAACGTCGAAAGGGTTCCATTCATAACAAGAATCGTGACTGAGTCGACTCTAACACAGAGCGTACATAAACAACATGACAGAAATTACCCCATGCGCGTCGAAGGTATGGTATGATTTGAGTGCA
Organism: Picea glauca; assembly: GCA_000966675.3. Lineage (NCBI taxonomy): Eukaryota > Viridiplantae > Streptophyta > Pinopsida > Pinales > Pinaceae > Picea > Picea glauca. The sequence goes on from JZKD02S2023305.1 coordinate 183,301, forward strand.
TTCTAGATAATGACAGGTGAATATTAAACATTTGTGGAGGTCGTGGCATCAAACGACCTTTCAGAGATAAAAAAAATGAATGAGTGACACCAAAATGAAACGTGTGCATAGTGTTTTTTAATGATATAAACGTGGCCTGCATATATTTTAATCCTCCTTAATCATTTGAACGTGGCAATTATGTATTTTTACAGTAAATTTATAATGTGATTAGGAAAATGTAAAAAAGTAAACATGTTAACGAATGCCTTCATAAATGCAAGGAAGTTATGAATAATAAATCTGAAGCATTGATTTTGGAGGACTACTAAGAATATGCTAGCATCTTCAATGCTTAGCCATTATATTAAAATTTAAGATTAAAAGATCATTAATTGTGCCCATTGTCAATAGGTGTACACCTTCAACATAATTATTTTTTTATTTTGGTTTCATATTGAATCGAAGATAAATGAAGTTCATACATTGAATATAAGTTGAGATATAACCTCCAACATCTAATGTGATCCATGATTTTTAAATTCTTATGACGACATTCATAAATCAAATATAAATTTAGATCTCCCCTTCAATATCACATGGACCCTAAAGTCTTAGTTGTTGAGAAGTAGATGGTATTAAAGATTGTAATTATGCTTCATATTGTGGACATATTTCTCAATTATTGTGTTAATATTTATTTTATTTAATTAATAATATGGGTTTAAATTATTATTTTTAAACAATATTAATTTTTTTTTATAATTTTATTATTACAATATATAGATATGAAAGGCATTAATACATTGCTTTAAAGTACATATAATAATGTCTTACAAATCAAGTCGAAAGAAGAATAGAATAATGAAAGTGGCCAGCCCCACAAAATCAAACATGGAATCCCATACTTTTCTTTGTAATGAAAGAATAGAATAATAAAAGTTAAATGAACGCCGACGAATTAAATACATTCTAAC
>JZKD02S2023305.1:218012-236743 GCA_000966675.3 Picea glauca
ATATATATATATATATATATATATATATATATATATATATATATATAAAATAAAATGTGCATTTATAATTTTAAATTAAAAAAATTATGATATATATATAATATACCAAAAAAACTTTTATATATATCTTTAATATATTATATATACATTATATTTTTTTTAATAAAATTATATATGCCTTTTTATATACATATACTTTTCTATATATAAGGTTTTATTAAATAAATAAATAAATATTCATTCTTAAATAAAGGTTTGGGTGTTAAGTTTTTATTAAATAAAAATAAAGAAAATTAAAACAAAGAATTATGTTGAAGTGGAAAAAAATCTAAATCATGTAAAAATATATAATGAATTATATAATGGTTTTGTGTATGTGTATGTTGAGTTCTATATCTATAAGAATTTTTATAAAAATATATGTTGTAATATAAAACTTCTAAGGGGAGCAACGAAGTGCACTTAAATGATTGCCTTATTTGGTTCTATATTGTTGCAGGTAGTTTCTTAGTTACCTTATTATTAATATCGAACCTGAAATTATGGGTTAGGTTGTCTTCCCCTTTATTTTGCCTCCTCCTGATTGGAGAGTGCGCTTGGGTATCAGAATAAACCTAAGAATCCCCTTTGATTTAGGTGTCAACATTAGGTTGAATTAAGAGTGCTATAGCCATTGATTTTCTACCTATTAGCCACAGTTTGCATTGTCATCCCACATGAAACCCTAAGACATGAAATCTATTTATAGATTTGGATCATTAAGACACATTCAATCATTGAAGTTGTCGTATGCCTCACCCATAAAAGTGTTAAGGTGAAGGTGCAAATTGGCTAGTGAAAACACCAACAAGAGTGAAGTGGTTGGCCTAGATAATGGCTTGGCTTTGGTGGCGTTGTTAGGGAAATGTGTCTGGAGATCAACCTCTCTAATAAATAGGAGATGGAAAGAAAAGTAACTTAACCCGAGCCAAATATGTCTTCCATCGAAGGAAGATACAATTTGACTTTTCAATATTTAAGAATACCTTTCCCAAAGTTCTACGCTGGACTACAATTGTCGCTCATCGCTGTGGAAAATGGAAACACTTGGATGGTGCAAGGGAAGATAGGCAACAACGTGTTTAGAGCATATGTTTTCTTAGAAACTTTCAAGATAGATGAATGGATTCAACAAAGGACTGTTTGACGTCCATGAAGACGACTTCAACAAAGGACAAATTGACGTCCATGAAGACGACTTCAACAAAGGACAAATTGACGTCCATGCACAACATAGACTGCGCTACCCACTTTGATGAGAAGGATGAATAGAGTTTGATTCTTTTCGAGGCTACAACTAGCTAGAACAATGAACATATTTTGATCCTTTGGGATGATGTGACTAGTTGCATCAATATGGAGGATTGTTGTAGTTCCATAATATGCTAGTGTTAATGATGTTTTTGTAGTTGATAGCTACTTTGCAACCTGGGACTAGAAAGTGATTCTTTCAGTCAGTTAAGGAGAGATTGGTGTTTGCTCGTTGTTAGTGATTTGACGAAATACCTATCGCACCCAACAAAGCACTCTCAGAGTCATAAAAATATTCACAAGGCTCTCTAAGATACTTGAGGCTCTGATGGATGGATAACACACAAATGGGACCAACCCACAGATCGATGAGAAATAATATTCTTGAAGAAATACCATCTCAGAGTGAGCATGCACACTTGCAGAGAACACATGAAGGCGAAACAATATGGTATTCATCTGTCACCACCAAAGTAGCTATAATCATGGATAATACTAGAAAAGGAATTCAGATCAACCTATTATATGATATTGGATGGATTTACAAGGAATCCCAGATCGATAGTGAAGAAAGGAATAAACGCGAGTAAGATTAGGTACATTGATCAACCAATCAATCCAGTAACATGGAGAATCCCATCAACCCTACTCAAACAATGGAAACTCATACCAATAGTAGTCATGGAAGTAGGGAAGGAAAAAATAGGAGCACCAATAACAAAAAAGGTAGAAGAGACAAAGATTATTTTATTCTATTTCAGTAGTAGTGGTTTCCATAGTTGGAGCAAAGAAACAAAGAAAGGAGAACAAGAACTAGCCAAATTGGTTTAAGAAATAATTGTTTCACCAATTTACCCCGCAGTGAAACCAATAATTGAACCAGTTGATCCAAAAATAGTAGTTGATCAAGATGAACCATCCATTGGAGTATCCACAACAATAGAAAAAGCAATGATTGTTGCACCCGAACCAGAACCAATAAATGCAAGAAAGGGGCTAGGAACAAACCTCACCTTTGCTTTACTTTCTTCTTCCTCAAGAATCCTCGCTAACACTCATACATGATTCAATTACACTCAAACATGTAGCATCCCCAACCCCAAGCTGGGCCATGCCACTAAACAATTCTTCCTCTGATACCATTTAATTAACTGAATTATCTGCATATGAACATAAATGCATTTCTAACAGCATATAAATTTCAAGCATAATCATAATCTAATAACCCATAATAGAATTAATTTAATTAAACACATAGTGATAAATAAGAAACACAATAAGACACTTATCTTTTAAACAAACCACCAACTGCATGAATATCTCAGACTTTTGTCCCAACCATAGACTATGTTTCTCATAAACTCTAAGTAGTAGGTCACCCCTGAGTTGAAGCTAGAAACTACACTAGGGAAGTCTTCTTGAGCTAGAATAAGGTATAACCAACACAACAAAAATCAAGTCAAGGTGCCAACTACTGCAACTAACCTAGAGCCTCTCATTTCCCACAGCCTATACTGCCCCAAGAAGTTTTTCCCTTCTCTTCTCAACAATCCTTCGACTACACCACTTCTCTTGTGAGGCTTCAACAACATGCCAGAAAAAAAGTCTCAGAACTCTATAACTATTTCCTAGCACACAAGGAAACAAATTCCCTACAGTTCTCCAACCCAGAGAGAATGCTCACGGGCCTGGAAACCCACTTCTTCAACATACACACATGCATGACAACCTGCTTCTTCAACATGCAGATAGGCATGACAACCTGCTTCTTCATCTCAACTACCCAAGTTTACTGGATACCAACAAATACCAAAATCTCCCAATTATAGGTATGAATGGTGATGGTAGAAAGGTACCAATGACAATATTGGATGAGAGAATAATGAGAGAATGATGGTAATAGTGATTAGAATGATGGAAATTACAAATATGCACACCAACTAAACTCAGAAGTCTCATTCTTTCTCTACATGAATCACATTCCAATCAATTACATGATTAGCATCAAGTACATATTTTTTAATCAAAGATGCATGGAACACATTATGAATGCACATGGATGCAGGTATTGCAAACATGTATGCATAAGACTAATCCTCTCAAGGATTTCAAAGGATCCACCATATCTTGCTGCAAGCTTTGAACAATTTCCCAACTTCAGGGAACTTCTATTGGAGTTCACTTTTAAGAACACATGGTCACCCACTTTAAAGTCTCTATGATTTATGTTCTTATCTGCATAACGTTTCTATCTAGCGTGTGCAACCTTTAAATTTTTCCTTATTTTCACCATTTATTCTTCCATTTCCCTTAGCAACTCTGGGCCAACCACTGCTCTATCTATTGGGTTGTCCCAACTCATTGGTGTATTACACTTTCTTCCATATAATGCTTCACATGGGCTCATCTTCAAAGATGCATGATACCCATTATTATAAGAAAACTCTTCCAAGTGTAGATAATCTTCCCATTTTTATGGTTTATCCATCACATACATCATTACCATATCTTCAATCAACTGATTGACTTTCTCCGTTTTCCCATCTGATTCCAAATGACATGTTGTAATAAAATTTAGATTTGTCCCAAATCCTTTAAATAATCCCTTCCAAAAGATTGATGTGAACTTGGGATCTCTATTAGAAACAATTGTCTTAAGCACACCATGAAGCCTGACAATTTCCCTCATATTAATATCTGTAATGTTAGCTACCTTGCGAGTTAGATTTGCTAGAATAAAATGAGCAAATTTAGTGAGCTTATCCACCACCACCATGATGGAATCATGTTGCTTCACCATTTTGGGTAGCTTGGTGACGAAATCAATTTTCACTACTTCCCACTTCCCGTTTCCATTTCAGAAAGGGCAATGGATGTAGAAAACCAGGTGGATGTTTGTGCTCAAATTTGACCATCTGACATTCTAGGCATCTGACTATATAATCGATCACTTCTTTCTTCATAACTGGCCAAAAATATTGGCTCTTGATAGCTGCAATTGTCTTTTGGTAACCTGGGTGCCCATCATAAGGCACACTATGCATTTCTCTTAGATCCATATCTTTCAACTCCTTAAAATTATGAACATAAAATCTACCCATGTACATGAGGATACCATCCTTCCTTAACTCATAATCTTCAATTTTCTGTTGTCAATTACCTTGTTGTAATTTTTCCTTTGTTTCCATGTAATGCTGCTCTGCTGGTCTGATTTTGCAACTTCCAAAATTTTGTCTTTCATATCAAATTTATGCATGCTAATGGTTGTAGCATGCATCTCATGCACCCTCCTACTAAGTGCAACAAATACCTTGTTACACTTGCCTTTGATATTCTTTATCTAAAATTTCTATTCACCGAGAAATTGTAGCCACCTACTTTGTCTGGCATTTAAAGTTGGTTGTCAAAATAAATATTTCAGATCACTATGGTCTGTCCTCAACTCAAATTATTTTCTCAAGAGATAGTGCCTCCACATATTCAAGGCATTCACTATGGTTTCCAATTCCAAATCATGAGTGGAATAGTGTCTCTCATGCTCTTTTAAATTTATGGACTCGTATCATATCACATGCCCATTTTGACTAAGGAATCCACCAATTCCTTCCTTGCATGTATCAATGCACACAACAAAATATTCATTTGGATCAACAATCCTTAAGATTGGTGCACTTGTCAATAATTTCCTCAAGTTCTTAAAACTTATTTCACAATCAGTAATCCATTCAAATCTCACATTGTTCTTTTGCAAAGAAGTGATTGGGTGAGCAATTTTTGAAAAACCTTCAATAAATATTCTATAGTAACCTGTAAGTCCCATGAAAAATATCTCCTTTGATACATTCTTTGGTACTAGACATCCTTAATGGCTCTTATCTTTCTAGGATCCACTGCTATCCCTTCCTCTGAGATGATGTAGCCCAAATAATGAATCTGTCTCTGATAGAATGAGCACTTGCTCAACTTTGCATACAACTGATGCTCCCTCAATACTTGTAGCACCATCCTTAAGTGCTTTTTAGGCTCTTCTTCAGACTTGGGGTAAATAAGTATGTCATCCAGGAATACAATGACAAATTTATCCAAGTAACTTTTGAAAATACCATTCATCAAACACATGAAGACAAATGGTGCATTTGACAACCCAAATGGCACCACTGTAAACTTGTAATGGTCGTACCTTGTTTTGAAAGTTGTCTTGTTGATGAATTTTTATTTAATTCTCACTTGATGATAGCATGATCTGAGGTCAATCTTGGAGAATATATTTGCATCCTTCAACTGATAAAAAAATATCATCTATTCTTAGCAAAGGATACTTGTTCTTCACAGTCACCTTATTTAACTACCTGAAGTCAATGCATAACCTGCAGGAACCATCCTTATTTTTCACAAATATCACTGGGACACCCCAAGGTGATACACCTATGCATATATACCCCTTCTTGAAAATCTCCTCAAGTTGCATTTGTAAATTCTTCAACTTTGGAGTACTCATCCTATAAGGAGTCTTAGATATTGGGGCTACTACATGCATCAAATTAATAGAGAAATCAACATCTCTTTTCAGTCGCAACCCTGTTATCTCTTTAAATACCTATTGAAATTTCTTTAGGACTGCATAGTCTTCAATTTTAGACATTTTTTCTTTAGATGTCTCTTCCATATGAGCTGCATAAATTTGGCATCCTTTCTTGAAGCTTTTCTTCAAATGCAAGGTTGGAAATTTTCTGATAGTTACTCTCCTTGGAATACATTGAACCATTCTCAAGTTCCCTTCTTCATCCAAGCAAGTAATGTATATTTTAATCTTGTACAATATTTTACTGCAAACAAATTTTCAATAAAATAACATAAAATATACAATGAAAAATATACACATTACACAGAGAATTTTCCCCTGGGAACCCAAACTGGGAAAACCAACATATTCTATATTCATTTCTTGTGATACATTGTTTACAATACAATATACATATATGATCTAGTGGCATCCAAAACCCTAACCCAATGACCTGGATTAGTTAGCAACCCTAATTCCTTAATCAGAAATAGAAAATCATTGGCAAAAACCATGTGCCGAAAAAATGCCCAACAATGAACACAAAAATTGAGGCAACACAAAAAATGAGGAAAAAATACGACATGTTTCCTGAGGAAAAATATTTCTTGGGGGCACTTCCCCTGAACCCCCATGCAAGGAGGGATATCACACCCCTGCAAACCCCCTGTGTGCTCAACGCAACGTAGCAATCACTAAGGCTAGTTGTGAAAAGAATATAACACATACCCAACATTCTCCCACTTATTGTTTTCTTTGCACACATGGGGTTACAAGGTTACATAGTTAACAATCCAGGGAAAAAATTCCCATAGATCCTCTACAATAAGAGAACTTCTCAGTGCTCATATAATTTGTTAATGAATCTGCAACATTCTTCAAAGTGTCCACCTTCATCAAAAACACTTTCTTGTCTTCAACCATGTCTCTCACAAAGTGACATTGAATATCAATATGCATTGTATTTGAATGATAAGTTAGGTTCTTTGCTAGAAAAATTGCACTATGAATTTCACAATCTATCCTTACAACTTGTTGTACCAACCCAATACCTAAACACAATCTTTGTAACCATACTAATTCCTTACTTTTATGAGTGGTTTCCATGTATTCAAGTTCTGTGGTTGAAAGTGCCACTACAACTTATCTTTTTCTCATCCAACTGATTGCTCCTCCAAATAGGTTAAACACATACCCGCTTGTAGATCTCCTACGATCTAGATCTCCAGCCCAGTCTACATCCACAAAGCCATGTATGTACAACACTCTGTCCAATCCTGGTCTTCCTTGGTAACATAATCCATAGCTAGCAATGATGTGCAAATACCTGAAAACCCTTTTTGCTGTTGTCGAATGCTCCTTCCCTGGTTTTGACATATACCTGCTCAAAACTTCCACTGCATGTTTAATGTCCGGTCTAGTACATACCATTGCATACACCAAACTTCCAATTGCACTCGCATGTGGAACACGAGACATGTCCTCCTTCTCTTCATGTGTCTTGGGACACTAATCCACATACAACTTTGCACCAACATGAATAAGGACCTTGACCAATTTACATTCCTGTATATTAAACCTTTGCAATATTGTCTCGAAATATTTTTTCTGATTTAACTAGAGTTTCCTCTTTTTCCGATCTCTTTTAATTTCCATGCCCAAAATAAAATTTGCAGCACCAAGATCCTTCATGTCAAATTTAGAGGACAACTGAGTTTCCACATCCTGGATAATATCCTTGTTGTTTCCTATCAACAACATGTCTTCCACATACAAGACCAAATAAATCAAATGATCACCAATTAATTTAAAATAAACACAATGATTCTATTTTCTTCTTGTGAAGCCAAGTCCCATCATATAAGTATCAAAATTTTGATACCACATCCTTGGTGATTGTTTTAAACCATACAATGACTTTTTTAGCTTGCATACTAGCTCCTTCTTTCTCTTCACAACAAAGCCTTCTAGTTGCTTCATATAGATTTATTCTTCCAGATCCTCATGTAGGAATGTTGTCTTCACATCCATCTGTTCTAATTCAAAATCAAATGAAACAACAACAAAGAACAAAAATCTTATATAAGTTAACTCGACAACGGGAGAAAATATTTCACCAAAATCAACTCCCTCAACCTGGGAATAACCCTTTTCTACTAACCGATCTTTGTATTTCTCCACTTTTCCTTCTGCATTCAACTTCTTTTTAAATACTCATTTACTACCAATGGTATTTCTTCCAGTCAGAAACTCCACTAGATCCCAAGCCTCATTCTTATCCAAGGTTTCCATTTCTTCATCCATGGCCTTTTTCTAGAGTTTTCCATCCTATGAATCCATTGTCTCCTTGACAGTTCTAGGATCATCATCAGTAATAGACAGAAAAATTTGAACAGAAATTAGATGGAGTATACCTTTCCGGTAGCCTTCTTTCTCCTCAATACTAGAGTATGAGGATCTTCTTCTTCTGATTCCTGTTCTTTTGTAGAGTCTAATTCATCATCCTTTAAATCAAACTATATTTTCTCTGGTTCTTCCTTACTTGGTAGGACTTCTTGTTTAACAACATCCTTCATTTATCTAAATATCACATCTCAGCTATACACAACCTTCTTAGTTTCTAGGTTCCAAAGCTTATAACCTTTGAGAACATCTTTATACCCAATAAAGATACACTTTTCAACCTTCTTATCTAGCTTACTCTTTTTTTCCTTTGGAACATGAACATAGGCCTCACAGCCAAATACCTTGAGATGTGTGAGAAAAGGTTTCTTACTAGTCCATACCTCTTCTGGATTCTTGTCATCCAATGCTAATGAGGGTGATCTGTTGACCAGATAACATGCAATACCCACTGCCTCTGCCCATAATTCTTTCCTTAACCTGACACCACTGAGCATGCACCTTAATTTTTCCATCAACGTCATGTTCATCCTTTCTTCAACTCCATTCTGCTGAGGTGTATATGGAGTAGACTTCTTCCTTGCTATACCACACTTCTTAAATAATTCTTCAAATTCATTCCCACATAACTCTCCGCCATTATCTGTCCTCAACACCTTAATTATTTTCTCTATTTGATTCTCAACGAGAGCCTTAAACTATTTAAACTTGTCAAAGACTTCATATTTATTCCTGAGGAAATATATCCAAGTATTCCTCGAGAAGTCATCTATAAATGAGACATAGTACACAGATTTTCCCAATGATGAAATTGACACAGGTCCAAACACATCATTGTGAACTAGTTGTAAAATTCCTTCTTTCCTTGTTGCACCAGAGGGGAATCTTACTCGATTATGCTTCCCATATACACAATGGTCACAAAAATCAAAATCCAGAGAGCAGTTAGACATACCTTCAACCATACATTTACCGTGTAGTAGCCGAAGACCCTTCTCTCCGATATACCCCAGTCTTTGATGCCACAACATAACCTTTTCTCCAGAGACAGTAGGAGTTCTTTCTTCTTCAATTCCAATATCAAGAAAAATGGAACTATTACACCCATCACTAATAATGATTCATTGCATCTTATACATAGTTCTAAACCAAACTCCCTTCAACAACAACATTGCTCCTCGAACCATCCTGCAGGTTTCCTTTTCAAATATTGTTTTTACCCTTGCATTGTCCGTTTTGCTTACATAAATCAAATTTCTGGCTAATCTTGGGATGTGCAGAGCATCGGGTAGTGTTCTAATCCTTCCATATATGAGCCTCAACTTGAATTTTCCTCGACCTATGATTCTAGTTGTCGAGTCATCACCTAGGAAAACATTACCTCCATCATACCTTTCATATTCATAGAACCACTCCTTGTGGCCGAAGTCATATGAAAGGATGCACCCAAGTCCACCAACCATGCCTCATGATATGCATCTATGCTTGAAGAAGCCAAGTACACATCCCCTCCTTCTTCCTTGGAGGTATTTTCTTCTGTAGAAAGAGATTCTTCATATCCCTTCTTTTTCTCAACTTTGGATCTACATTTCTTCTTGTAGTTCCCTTCTTTTCCACATCTCCAGCATACCTTTACAAACTTTCCGAGAGACTTACATTTCCCCTTAGAATTAGATCTCCCACTTGAGGACTTAGATCTATTTCTTTCCTGGGAGCGTCCTCTTGCAAATAATGCATTTGTGCTCTATCCTTCCATGTTCTTCTCTCTCATCTCCTCCAACAACAAGGATGAGACCATGTTGAGATCATTTTGTGCTTCCTTGTTTTCCTTCCACATTCTATATTCCCTACTTCTTTTTTCCATTTATTTTCTCTCTTCTACGCCTCCCCTTATTTCCATTTTTCTTTTATCCCTTCTTTTCTCCCTTTCTAGTTACTATACTTTGTCATATTTCAGTGATTCACGGGTTTGCGGGCCTTCATCTCCACCCACTTTCTCATGTCATAATTCTGCTACTACACTTATCCATTTTTCAATTGTGCGGGTTCGCGGGTTCAAGACCTCATCCTCCAAGTTCCATGACCTTCAATTTGCACCCCAAGTTTTGTGATCTACATTTTGACCATCAAACTTGTCGCGGGTGCCGAGATCCAAAGTATTTTATTCCTATTGCATGAAAGTTCGACCGACCATCTTTCTACACTTAGTATATTTTTTATCATCATACAACCACATGTTCGTGGGTTCCCTGGTTGGAGGGTTCATGAAATTTTTTATATTCAAACTCTCTCTCATTCGTCCTCGCCATCTTGTTGTTTTTCCCAATACACATTAAGTGTTGTTTAATTCTAACAACTGTTATGCAGGCTTCGAAAAGATCGTCATTAATGGAGAAATGCTCGAGGAATTACTCATTAAATTTCATTAAATATTCATTTTCCAAGGGATTAAATTATCATTATCTCTTCGAAAATATTTTTTTGAGGTTATTATCCAGCTGAAGAAATAGACCTTCAACCTATGACAACATCAGTAAGACAACAATTTTATGGTGATACTTTGAATATCTTTGGTCGTGAAGACCATAACTTTCAGTGGCCAAGAGTGTTAGCACATTAAATGTTCAAGAGTAAAAAATTATGACCTTAGTCCTTGTAAGAATATTGTTTCATGCTATCATTTATCATCATGAAGGAAATAAGGGTAAAATGGGTCTCAAACCTAGTCTTAAAATCATCATCATCATATGTCCCGTCTCAAGGGTTTGTACACAAAATTGAATATGTCATTTTCCAACCGTTTAAAGGTCAAGTCAGATGTCATATTTGCTTGCTGCCAACTCACCTAAATTTTTACAACGCACCAAGAAGTACCTTGTGCACTAATCTCTCATCATTGTACTTTGAAAACGTGTCAGGGAATATCTCATCATATTTAGTGCATTAAATTCATTATGATTTTCAAGATTATGTTAAGGAACAACTCTAACAGTTCCCATGAAGCATGCCACTGGAGTTTAAAAAATGGCGTTGCAGACTGACACTATAGACTGGCACTGCAAACTTGTTGTAGTATATCGAAGAGAATTGGATGCTTTCATTTAATACCAACTCAAGTTCAAAAAGCACCAGCCTAAATTCAGACATTCCAAGTACCCCTCTGACGATTGCATGTTGCTTAAATGGTTGATTGAGAATGTAAAGTTGTTGTGTATTGTTGGTGCTGCAAACTGTTAAACGTTCATGCGCTGCCAACTCTCTGCATCATTAAAACCCGTTGTTCTAGTGTTCTAAACCCTGGTCATTGGTCAATATTATTATCTCAGGGTCATCCTACAACTTCCTTTTGCAAACAATTAATATTACCCATTGATAATTATGCACTGCAAACTATCTATTATAAACCTGCACTACAAATTGCATGCTATAGACTGGCACTGCGTACTGGCTGTTGATGCTGCAAACCTTTTGTTTACACAAAGTTGTCTCTTTTTTCGTGTCCACAATTTCACTTAGATTGCATTACTATCCCTATTATCATTCCATACTTGCAATTTTATCAACTTTATACTATTGTTGTGTATAATATTTCATACAGGTGAACCCTAAGTATCTCAACTCTATAATCAAACCCTAAAAAAATCCCTGTTTTATTCTATATTTCGCATAACAACTGTCATAAGAGGGTACAAGGGGTTTTTAAGACAATAATTATGGACATTCAACAAAGCAAGAAAATGCACAAGGGGGGAGATATTGTGATAATTGAACCATATGACATGCTACGCATCAATTCTGAACCATTTTTCAAGGAAGCCTTCTAGAGGGTGGGTTTCCTTATTTTTGTTAGAAAATTCAAAGAGGGCATCCTGAAGTGGCAAAATGAAATTTAGATATGTTGGCTAAGGTGGCTACTAGAAGGAGTACTATAAAAAAAAGATGAATACAATATGATCTTCCACATCAACATCATTTTTTGTCGTGGTTTTTGCATGCAGTTACAACACTAAGTGATGATTTTGGATTTTGAGTTAAGCTTAGCATCTTTTTATGTTTTCTCCAAGGTTACTTCTGGTTGTAATGAGTTTGCAACATTTCTAGAAGGTCTATCGTACATATGGTAAAATACTTATAGATTAAAATATTTTTTGCAAAGAAATAGGAACCTACAGGAAATTTCGCAGCGCGTGCTGTCAAAGCGTTGTGAACTGGTAATTTGGGACAGTTTGTAGCAATTAACACACAAAAGAGTCATTTTTTAATCATAAATTTTAAATTCCGATCTGGGTTCTTCTGAAATTTTTTGTGGAGATGAATCATAATATCTTGGACTCGTTGACCAAACATAAGCTTGAACTAGTTCGTTGTTTGGGAGAAAAGTTGAAATTATCACCTACAGGAAAGTTCGCAACGCATCTTTTCAAGAGCGCTGCGAATTCTAATAGTTTGATAATTCCGAGTTGTAGGAGGGATGCCACCTGCCTGAGGGGGTTCAAATTGTTTCCTAGGAGGTAGTTGGAAATGAGGGACATATTTTCTATCACCAGATCAAGCTGCATGACCTATTTAAAAAGACATTTATCACAATATACAAGATCCAAAAAAAAAGGATTTTGTTATATTTTTGTTGGAATCTTTTGTAACAGACTCCTAAATGGAGGAGGATCTTATGTAGCTCCTTGGTTTCGACCTCCTTATAGTAGAGATATATCATTCACTATATATGAAGGAGATTTTGATAAGGAAAGGGTTGGATTCATGATCCAAAAGAGGAGAGAGCTTGAGGAGCAGTTTAGTTGTTTATTTGTAAGCCTAAGGGCCTATTTGTAATCACATTTTTCTGCTATTAAAGATTCATGAGATCTATTTATAATATTGTCTTCTTGTTTTCCATTTCTTTTGTTATCTTCTTGCTTGAATATATTGCAGGTTTTGATGATCAAAGGTTGCCTTTGATTAATGGATCCCTGAGAAGCAAAGGATTTGTTGTAACTGGCTTGCTAATCATTGTTTTTGTTCAAGCATTTTTCAATCTATTTTGCAGAGAGGATCTTTGTTTAGCATACATTCTTCTTTTTGTTCATTTTCCTTTCTTCTAATCATCATCATATAATATCTTAACCTCATGATTTATCTTGATTTCCTTCAATCTGTAGACTGTTTTGACTCCATGCCTAATGGTAGATCATTTATCTATAGTCAAATTGTTTCCCTCTTTCTTGTTCTTTCTTACTGATCCACCCAATTTAAATTGATTTATTTTTTAAAATTTTGATGGGTATTAGGCTTGTTCTTAAAGAAATCTAAGAACAACTTCTACAACTAACATTTTTTGTGTCGTTGCCGGGGACACAGTTGAATATCTTCCCTAGGTTGTACGACAAAGATTACTACCAGTTCTTGATGGTGAGCAAGGATTGGTAACATAACATAATGCATACCTTTTCACCTGGAGACACCACTCCTTGAAGAAATAATATGTTCGTGACTTCACTGATTCAGGATGACAAAGGCCATGGAGGCTATCTTGGCACAGAGGTTTGCACCTCTCAATTTTTTAGTTGTCTCTAGTTTTCCAAATCTAGTGCCTCCTCCATCATAATGGATGGATTATCTTCTTGTTTTCAAAGAAGAGAAGGAGGATAATCCTTCCCAACATCTTGTTACATTTCATCAATGCATGGATCAACCAATCATACTTCACGAGGATGTATAGATGAAAATGTTCATGCACTCTTTAAAGGGTGATGCATGAGAATGGTATTTTTCTCTTCCTGCTTCTAGCATATGTTCCTTGAAATATTTCCATACTGCATTCAACAAACATTTTAAAAGCTACTTTCCACATGAAATGCTTCTTGAAGATTTCTGTGAAAAATTTGAATCTCGAGCTCAAAGGACAGTGTATTTTTCCTCTTATGATGAACTTTACAAAGGTCTTGCTGAAACATAAATTAAAGAAGAGTTTGTTTTTGAAGAAAACATTTTTAACTCTTTTATTAAAGATGATATTGAAAAACATGGTCATGGTCTATAGGTTTTTGATCCCTTGCATTTGTCTTTCATACTTCATGTTCAAGATCAACAATTTTTAAAGAAGGAATCTTTAGATCTTGAAATAAGTGATAATCTTGTGCTAGAATTTTTTTATCATTAAATGGTTGAAAATATTTTTCAAGATCAAAAAATAGTAGATCATGTTAACCATTTTTTAAATCAACCTGTTTATGACATATTTTAATTTGAACAAACTCCATTTTTTGGTTATGAATAAGAGAAAGTGTGTTTTTCTGCAGACTTTTGTTGCTGGATCATACAATGAGTCCATCATTGAAAAATATTATGAGCAGAGTTCTCAATTTATATCCCTTAATGGCCCAGCTTTGTTTGATCACTATGGAGATAGTGATGTTGAAGACCAAGAACTTTCATTAATTTGTGAAGATCAAAGTTTTAATATTTTTAATCATGGGTCAAAAGATGTCAGGAGAGGTAGTGTAGTTCCAAAAGGAATATGCCAGATTTGTTTGGTCACAAAGAACAAGTTGAAGATTTCCTTGCAAAACATTAGTTAGATGATCATAATTGGTCAAAGAAATTACTCCAACAACTATCACCAGATATCAACAAGTCTGCATTCACCATTCTTGTACTTGAATATGCAACAAATATTGAACAACATGTGATCAACAGTGATATCAACCTACAAAAGTGTTTAGTTTTGCAGACAAATCAAATTTCAGAAGATCTAACATTGATGCAATTCCCTTTCTTGGATCAGCTGGAGGTTTTTTATAAGTTTTAGGATCCAATAGTAGCCTGGATGGATTCATCATTTCCAGAGATCCCAAATGCTGCAAGTTTTGGCTTCTTATCAATTTGTAGATGTGAGTACATGTTTTTTGTGGAACTTTTGTTGTTCATGATATGCTCTGTTCATGTCTTCTTAATTAGCTACAAACAAGGATTACATTTCATCAATCATATGCTTTTATGGCTTCATTGGAAAGTTGGTTACACTGATCAAGCAACATTTCAGTTGATTGGAGTAGGAGTAGGAGTGTGCATAAATAAGCTTTCCATGCAAGTATTTGGTTTTCAGTTTGACTACAACATTCAGTTTGCATTTGGTTTGCAACAATATGTTTTAGTTTCAGAATAAGTTTCATAAATTTGGAAGGAGGTGAAGGAATCCTTACCCATGGATAAGGCACTGAAACTACAATGTTCTTGGCAGATCACAGGGAGCATTCCATCCCCTGTGGAGCCAATGTTAGCACATGAAATGTTCAGGAGTAAAAACGTTTGACCTTAGTCCATGTAAGAATCTTGTTGTCATGCTATCATTTATCATCATGAAGGAAATAAAGGTCAAATGGGTCTCAACCCTGGTCTTAAAATCATCATCACCATATGTCTTGTCTCAATGGTTTGTACACAAAATTCCATTATGTCATTTTCCAACCGTTTAGAGGTCAAGTTGGATGTCAGATTTTCTTACTGCCAACTCACCCAAAAGTTCGCAGCATACCAAGAAGTACCTTGTACACTAATCTCTCATCATTGCATTTTGACAACATGTCAGGGGAGATCTCATCGTCTTCAGTGCATTAAATTCATTATGATTTTCAATATTATGTTAAGGAACAATACTAAAAGTTCACATGAAGCGTGTTGTTGGAGTTTGAAAAATGGCACTGCAAATTGATTGTACTAGATTGAAGAGAATTGGATGCTTTATTTAATACCAAATCAAGTTCACAAAGCACCAACCTAAATTCAGACATACCAAGTACCCCTTTGACAATTGCATGGTTCTCAAATGGTTGATTGAGAATGAAAACCTGTTGTGTATGGTTGGCCCTACAAATTGTTAAACGTTCTTTTGCTGCTAACTCTCTGCACTATTAAAACATATTGTTCTGGCGTTCTAAACCCTGTTCATTGGTCAATATTTTTATCTCAGGGTCATCCTACAACTTCCTTTTGCAAACAAGTAATATTACCCATCGATAATTCTACGCTGCGAACCGTCTATTATAACACTACACTATAAATTGTGTGTTGCACACTAGCACTATGAAATGGATTTTGGCGCTACAAACCCTCTGTTTCCACATAGTTGTCTCTTTTTTCCTGTCCCCAGTTTCACTCAGATTGCATTGTTGTCCCTCTTATCATTTCCTACTTGCAGTTTTCTCAACTTCATACTATTGTTGTGTATAATATTTTAAACAAGTGAACCCTAAGTATGTTAGCTCTGTAATCAAACCCTAAAACAATCCTTGTTTTATTCTATATTTCACATAACAATTGTCATAAGAGGCTACAAGAGGTTTTTAATGTTAGAAAAACAAGATCAAGGAGCAATAAAATAGCACAAATGTGGAAATAAAACACAAAATATACACAATACAATAGAAACACAGATATACGTGGTTCACCCAGTGTGGGCTACGTCCACCAGAGAAATTGCCAGGTCTTTCCTTTATTATTATCTAGCAAATGAAGGGATACAACCTACAAAATACCTGTTGTAACTTCCTCTTCTTTCTCTCACAGTCTCCTCTCTCAGAATGCAATACTCACAATCATCCATAGCCACAATACATTTCCCTCATAAACGAGGGTTTTCTTCTAGGGAAAAAAACCATAACATAACTTCTACTGTCAGATCTACGACCTTATAATGAATGGTCCAGATTTACAATGAAATTACAATATACACTTAAAAGGCAATTTTTACTTTGGGGGATTCTCCCTCGAATCCTCGTTGGGGGCCCGCTTACCCCCTGACACCCCAGTTGGGGGGATGTACCCCCCGTACCCCGCAGCGGGGGGTAACCCCCCATACTCCCCCGGGTGGAGGAGTGTAAATTATTTTCGGGTGTAAAGTCTTCATGGGGTATAAACACGGCTGAAAAAAAGACCTCCAAATCAAGAAGATAATCAGTCTCAACAACCAACAATCTCCCACTTGGAGACTGATTTCAACAAATCCACCGCTGCTGTATATGATGGACTATGATCCTTCTTGGACCTAGAAAAATTCTCATCTTCACCTTCATTCTTGAAGACCAACTGAAATTGAGAAGGAACTCAGTTTCTCCCTGCTTATTCTCTTTGTTAACATGTATGCAAGATTCTGGCTAGTGTATATCTTTTCCAACTTCAAATGACCATCTTCATGTCCATCTTTCAGGATGGATCATATGAAATGGTACCTGAGATGTATATGCTTAGTATTTGAATGGAAGGATGAGTTCTTTGCAAGATGAATAGCACTCTCACTGTCATAGTACAACCTGCTATTTTCCTGATCCTTTCCCAATTCCTCAATAAACCTCTGTAACCAAATCATCTCTTTACTAGCCTCTATATCAACAACATACTTTGCCTCTGTTGTTGAAAGTGAAACAACCTTTTGTAGTTTCAAAATCCAACTTATTGATGTTCCACCTACAGTAAAAACATACCCTGTGGTGCTCCTCCTGCCATCTTTATCACCTGCCATATATGAATCAACATATCCATGTAGAACAATGTATGAACCTGCAAAACATAATGCATGAGTAGAAATACCTCTCAAATACCTGATAATCCACTTTACTACCTCCCAATGTTCTTTACCTGGATTTTTCATATACCTTGTCACAACTCCCACTGCATGTGCAATATCTGGTCTTGTGCAAACCATCACATACATCAAGTTGCCAACTGCTGATGAATAAGGGACCCTGGACATGTATTCTATCTCCTCTTGTGTCTTGGGACACATTTCCTTAGTTAATTTTAAATGGCTAGACAAAGGTGTACTAACTGGTTTTTCATTCTGCATTCTAAACCTCTCCAACACCTTCTCTATGTACTCACCCCGAGACAATGTAAATTTGTGATTTTTCTTGTCTCTTGTTATTCTCATAC
The DNA here is from genome assembly GCA_000966675.3 of Picea glauca. Taxonomy (NCBI): domain Eukaryota; kingdom Viridiplantae; phylum Streptophyta; class Pinopsida; order Pinales; family Pinaceae; genus Picea; species Picea glauca. The sequence continues at coordinate 236,191 of JZKD02S2023305.1, forward strand.
CAAGGATTTTCTTTGCAGCACCCAAATCCTTCATTGCAAATGAAATATCTAATTTCTTCTTGAGCACATTTATATTCTGCATATTAGACCTTGCAACAAGCATGTCATCTACATACAATAGGAAGATAATATAGCTTCCATTTTGTAGCCTTTTAAAATAAACATAGTGATCAAAATGACATCTATTGTAACCTTGTTCTGTCATAAACCTGTCAAACTTCAAATACCACTCCATTGGAGCTTGCTTTAGGCCACACAAGATCTTTGTCAACATGCATACCAAATTCTCCTTTCCTTTGACCTCATACCCCTGTGGCTACTGCATATAAATCACTTCCTCCAAATCCCCATGGAGAAAATTTGTTTTTACATATAATGGTTCAAGATGCAAATCTTCTACTGCCACAAGACTTAAAATAGTCCTAATTGAAGTCATTTTTGTTGGATTACTGAGAGGCGGGGTGAATCAGTAATAACGTAATTATAATCATTTTTCTTCAAATGTTATATCAATGTAGAATTATTATCCAATAATGAGCAGTAATAAATAAAC
>JZKD02S2023305.1:252958-269402 GCA_000966675.3 Picea glauca
AGTTGGAGGTTTTTTATAAGTTTCAGGATCCAATAGTATCCTGGATGGATTCATCATTTCCACAGATCCCAAATGCTGCAAGTTTTGGCATCTCATTAATTTGCAGCTGTGAGTACATGTTTTTTGTGGAACTTTTGTTGTTCATGATATGCTCTCTTCATGTCTTCTTAATTAGCTACAAAGAAGGATTAAATTTGATCAATCAGATGCTTTTATGGATTCATTGGAAATCTTATTATGATTGATCAAGCAACAATTCAATTGATTGGATTAGGAGTAGGTGTGCATAAATAAGCTTGCCATGCAAGTATTTGGTTTTGAGTTTGAGTACAACATTCAATTTGCATTTGGTTTGCAACAATATGTTTTGGTTTCATAATAAGTTGCAGAAATTTGGAAGGAGGTGAAGGAATCCTTGCCCATGGATAAGGCACTTGAACTGCAATGTTCTTGGTAGTTCACAGGGAGAACCCCATTCCGTGTGGAGCCAATGTTAGCACATGAAATGTTGAGGAGTAAAAAATTATAACCTTATTCCATGTAAGAATCTTTGTGTCATGCTATCATTTATCATCATGAAGGAAATAAGGGTAAAATGGGTCTCAACCCTGGTCTTAAAATCATCATAATCTTATGTCCTGTATCAAGGCTTTGTACACAAAATTCTATTATGTCATTTTCCAACCATTTAGAGGTCAATTCAGATGTCAGTTTCCTATTGCCAACTCACCTAGAAGTTTGCAATGTACCAAGAAGTACCTTGTGCACTAATCTCTCATCATTGCACTTTGAAAATGTGTCAGGGGAGATCTCATAATCTTCAATGCATTAAATTCATTATGATTTTTAATATTATGTTAAGAAAAATTCTAACAATTCCCATGAAGTGCGCTACTCGAGTTTGAAAAATGGTGTTGCAAACTGGCTGTAGTATATTGAAGAGAATTGGATGGTTTCATTTAAGACCAAATCGAGTTCACAAAGCACTATCCTAAATTCCGACATACCAGGTATCCCTTTGACGATTGCATGCTTTTCAAATGGTTGATTGAGAATTCAAACCTTTTGTGTATTGTTGGTGCTGCAAACTATTAAACATTCATGAACTGCTAACTATCTACACCATTAAAATCCATCGTTCTGGTGTTCTAAACCCTGGTCATTGGTCAAGATTGTTATCTCAGGGTTATCCTACAACTTCCTTTTGCAAACAAGTAATATTACCCATTGATAATTATGCACTGTGAACTGTCTATTATGACCCTGCACTACAAATTGTGCATTGCAGAGTGGCGCATCGAACTGGCTATTAGCACCGCAAACCCTTTGTTTACACACTTGTCTCATTTTTACTATCTGCAGTATCAATCAGATTGCATTGATGTCCCTCTTAACATTAACTACTTGCAATTTTATCAAATTCATACTATTGTTGTGTATAATATTTCAGACATGTGAACCCTAAGTATGTTAGCTCTGTAGTCAAACCCTAAAAAAATCCCTATTTTATTCTATATTTCACATAATAACTTTCATAAGAGGCTACATGAGGGTTTTAAGACAATAATTAGGGACATTCAACAAAGCAATAAAATCCGCAAGGGGGGAGATATTATGAGAACTGAACCATATGACATGCAACTCATAAACTCTGAACCATTTTTCAAGGAATCCTTCCAGAGGGTGGGTTGCCTTATTTTTGCCAGAAAATGCAATGAGAGCATCCTGAAGTGGCACAAAGGAATTTAGATATGTTGGCTAAGTTGTCTACTAGAAGGATTACCATAACCAAAATATGAATACAAGATGATCTTCCACATCAACATTATTTTTTTCATGGTTTTTGCATGCAGTTACAACACTAAGTGATGATTTTGTATTTTGAGTTAAACCTAGCATCTTTTTATGTTTTCTCCAAGGTTACTTCAGATTGTAATGAGTTTGCAACATTCCTGGAAGGTCTATCCTACTTCTAGTACAAGTTTTAAAGATCATAATATTTTTTGTAAAGAAACATTCACCTACATGAACGTTCGTAGCGCATGCTGTCAAAGATGTTTTGAACTGGTAATTTGGGACAATTCGTAGCAATTAGCACACATCCGAATCATTTTTTTATCATAATTTTTAAATGTCGATCTGGGTTCTTCTGAATTTTTTTTGGAGATGAATCATAATATATTGGACTCACTGAAAAGAATAAGCCTAACCCAGTTCATCATTTGGGAGAAACATTGAAATCATCACCTACAGGAAAGTTTGCAGTGCATGCTATCAAGGGCGCTCTGAACTCTAACAGTTTGATAAATCTGAGCTGTAGGAGGGATGCCACATGTATGAGGGGGCTCGAATGGTTTCCTAGGAGGTAGATGGACATGAGGGACATGTGTTCTATCACCAGATCAAACAACATGACATGTTTCAAAAGACATTTATCAAAATAGACAAGATCCAAAAAAATAGGAATTTGTTATGTTTTTGTTGGAATATTTTGTAATAGACTCCTAAATGGAGGAGGATCCTATGTAACTCCTTGGTTTCGACCTCCTTAGAGTAGAGAGATCATTCAATATATATTAAGTGGATTTTGATAAGGAAAGGGTTGTATTCATGATCCAACAGAGGAGAGAGCTTGAGGAGCAATTTAACTACTTATTTGTAAGCCTAAGGGCTTGGTTGTAATCACTTTTTTTTTTCTGGAATTAAAGATTCATGAGATTCATTTCTCATATTGTATTATTGTTTTCAATTTCTTTTGTTATATTCTTGCTTGAATATATTGCAGGTTTTGAGGATCAAAGGTTGCCTTTGATTAATGGATCCCTAAGAAGCAACGTATCTGATGTAGTTGGCATGTTAATCATTGTTTTTTTTCAAGAATTTTTCAATCTATTTTTCAGAGAGGATCTTTGACATTCTTCTTTTTTTTTCACTTTAATTTCTTCTAATCATCATCATATAAGCTCTTAACTTGATGATTTAGCTTGATTTCCTTCAATCTACAGAGTGTTTTGACTCCATGCCCAATGGTAGATCATTGATCTACAATCAGACTGTTACCCTCTTTCTTGTTCTTTCTTGTTGATCCATGCAATTTAAATTGATTTAATTTTTCAAATTATGATGGGTATTAGGCTTATTCTTAAATCAGTCTAAGAACATCTTCTAGTTCTAACATTTTTGTTTCATTGTCGGGGATGAAGTTGAAGATCTTCCATGCATTTTACGACAAATATTACTACTAGCTCTTGATAGTGAGCAAGGATTGGTGACAAAACAAACTGCATACCTTTTCACCTGGCGAATCCACTCCATGAAGAAATAATCTGTTGGTGACTTCACTGATTCAAAATGACAAAGGCCATGGAGGCTATCTTGGGATGGAGGTTTGGACCTCTTAAGTTTTCAGTTTTCCCTAGTTTTCCAAATCTAGTGCCTCCTCCATCAGAATGGATGGATTATCTTCCTGTTTTCAAAGAATAAGAGGAGGATAATCCTTCCCAACATCTTGTTACATTTCATCAATACATGGATCAACTAGCCATACTTCACGAGGATGTATTGATGAAAATGTTCATGTACTCTTTAAAGAGTGATGCAAGAGAATGATATTTTTCTCTTCCTGCTTCTAGCATATGTTCCTTGAGATATTTCCATGATGCGTTCAACAAAAACTATAAAAGTTACTTTCCACATGAAATTCTTCTTGAAGATTGTTGTGAAAAATATGAATCTCAAGCTCAAAGGACAATAGATTTTTTCTCTTATGATGAACTTTATGAAGGTCTTACTGAAACAAAAATTAAAGAAGAGTTAGCTTGTGAAGAAAACATTTTAAACTCTTTTATTAAAGAGGAGCTTAAAAAAGATGGTCATGGTCTACATTTTTTTCTATCTCTTGCATTTATTTTTCATACTGCATGTTCAAGATCAACAATTTTTAAAGAAGGAATCTTTAGATCTTGAAATAAGTGATAGTCATGTGCAAGAAAAAATTGATCATGAAATGGTTGAAGAGATTTTTCAAGATCAAAAAATAGTAGACCATGTTAACCATTGTTTAAATCAACTTGTTTATGACATACTTGAAATTGAAAAAACTCCATTTGTTGGTTATGAAGAAGAGAAAATGTCTTTTGAGAAGACTTTTGTTGTAGGATCATACAATGAGCCCATCATTGAAAAATCTTATGAGCATATTTCTCAAGTTATATCCCTTAATGGTCCACCTTTGTTTGATCACTATGGAGATAGTGATGTTGAAGACCAAGAACAATCACTAATTTGTGAATATCAAAGATTTAATATTTTTAATCATGAGTCAGAAAGATTGTAGGAGAGGCGATGTAGTTACAAAAGGAATATGCCAGATTTGTTCGATCATAAAGAACAATTTGAAGATTTCCTTGAAAAACATTAGTTAGACGAGCATAATTGGTCAAAGAAATTAATCCAACAACTATCACCAGAGATTAGCAAGTCTGCATTCACCATTCTTGTACTTGAATCTGAAACAAATATTTAACAACATGTGATCAATAGTGATATCAACCTACAACAATTTTTGAGTTTTGTAGATAAATCAAATTGCAGAATATCTAACACTGATGCAATTCCCTTTCTTGGATCAACTGGAGTTTTTTTATAAGTTCCATGATCCAACAGTAGCATGGATGGATTCATCATTTCTAGAGATCCCAAATGCTGCAATTTTTGGCATCTCATCTATTTGCAACTATGAGTACATGTTTTTTGTGGAACTTTTGTTGTTCATGATATTCTCTCTTCATGTGTTCTAACTTAGCTACAAACAAGGATTACATTTCATTAGTCATATGATTTTATGGGTTCATTGGAAATATTATTACACTTGATCAAGAAACAATTTAGTTGATTGGAGTAGGAGTAGGAGTGTGCATAAATAATCTTTCCATGCAAGTATTTGGTTTTCAGTTTGAGTACAACATTCAATTTGCATTTGGTTTGCAATAGTATGATTTGGTTTCATAATAAGTTGCATAAATTTGGAAGGAGGTGAAGGAATCCTTGCCCATGGATAAGGCACTAGAACTGCAATGTCCTTGGCAGCTCACAAGGAGCATCCCATCTCATGTGGAGCCTATGTTAGCACATGAAATGTTCACGAGTCAAAAATTCGGACCTTAGTCCATGTAAGAATCTTGGTGTCATGCTATCATTTATCATAATGAAGGAAATAAGGGTCAAATGGGTCTCAACCCTGGTCTTAAAATCATCATCATCATATGTCCTGTCTCATGGGTTTGTACACAAAATTCCATTATGTTATTTTCCAATTGTTTAAAGGTCAATTCTGATGTCAGTTTTGCTTTCTTCTAACTCAATGTTGGTGCAATTATATGGTTAATATATTGAAATCATTAATATCTCAATCTGGTTTCGTAATCAATAGAGTTGATGCACTATATGTTCCCATAACAGATAAGTTCCTATGTCTGATGAGTATATCCTACATAAGAAAACACTCCAAAACCAATACTATGTTTCACAATATTCAAACAATATTCTTCACACAGTTTAAAAAACAAAAAGAAAAACTCATAAAAAAAATATCAACAAGCATGTGGTTTAAAGGATCTTGCTCAGGGAATGAATCTGTTCATTTACAAGCTCATGAAAGGGAAAGATGAACTTTGACTCTGTTTCATGTAGCAACTAATTTACTAGCAATCTGTAACTAACACTCTGCACATTCTTAAAAGGAAGATCAATCAATCCTAGAATAAATGCTAGGTGTAGTAAGATACTCCATTATATGTTCACGTAGGGTGAGAGATGGATATCTTAACTATTCCTGTATTTTCAAGATATAACCTAATCAATTCTGGAAGAAAACTCTTGGTGTAGTGAGATACTCCATTATAGGTTCATGTAGGGTGAGAGATGGAGATCTTAATTGTTACCGTATTTGAAAAATAGAAACAAACATTGAAGCATTCAATCTAAAAAATGATTGTCGACACACACACACACACACACACACACACACACACACACACAAGAATAACAAATATTTACTCAGAAATCTACATTGCGCTAAAAAATGCTCACTCTCTCAGAATTACCACAAATCTATATTGCGCTTCATCAAATGTCTTACAACATAAATAGAATTAGATACTACGATCAAAACCCATAATTGCTTTATCCACACACAAACCAGAATGATATTTACAGAGATGAATACAAGGAAGCTTACCTTGGTTGGGTCGGTGGGCCCTTGTTGTACCAACAAGGTAGATTTAAAAGAAACTTACAAAATGAAGGATTTGATCACACACATAAATTCCATAAACTGTAATTCATATCATTACTTCAACAACAAGTGTACAATCAACATTTTTCTCAAGAATCAAATATACAACATAACAATGCTTAATTATGTCTTTGTACTTGTATCATCTACAAGGCCTTCTCTTTTAAAGAGAAACAATCATTACATCCAAGACCTAGAGATAACATCACATGATTGCATACATATTACAATTGGTTGATATAATGTTTTTCATGGGAACGACTTCATCCTCATGACACAAAGTGCATGAGGATGAAGTGCATCATGGTCTTCAACGGACAATGGATGTTCTAGCCCACAAAATTCTTGGACCCATCGAAAGTAAATTCATTCAAACACCCAAGCTTGTAGATGTGGAACTAGTACCGGACACACACAGTCAAATATATTGGTACCGGACTAGCGCATAAATAGGTACCAGATGAGTACAAAATAGGTACCGGACAAGCACAACATGGGTACCAGACGAATTGAATACTGGATGAACGATGAAATGAGTACCAGATAAGTAGGAGTTGTTTGATAATATATGCTTGGATCAATCAAGGAAATTATAGAGTATTTAACATCAATTATTCAATTCCGATTATTAAGAAATCTCATAAATTATGATTTAAACATAGGTTACCTCATGTATACACAAGAATGGCTAAAATACATGTCTTTGAAGAAAATAGGCAAATGGTGCATATATCTAAGGTAAAGTTGGTCAAGATAGAGGACAATATAAGGTAATTGAAGGCATAAAAAAGGAATCCAACATTTCCCCCATGCCCAAGTCATTGCATGTCCTCATGCAAAAATTGTTAAACTGGTCCTCAAAATTGCAAAACCGGTGTTGTCTTCCACCCTTCCTGAACATTAATTGCCTGGTTTTAAGATATCAAAACCTGAAGCCTCATCCTTAAGTTCCCTCTTAATGAATCTTGTGTACTATATCAAGCGAAAAACCTTATTGAGCTTTGCAGAGACCTCGTCATTCTCATCCTATAACCTTCGGTTATGCTCCTTCAACTATGCATTTTCTTTCTTGATGTATATTTCCAAAACGTTATACTCCTCCACTTCTTGCTTCAATTCTTCATTTTGTTTTGTAAGCCTTTCAACTTTCAGTACCAACTGATGTTTGGTCAAGGAACTGTTAGGATCAAGTGTTTCTTGCTCATTTACCTCCTCTTTGGCTTCACCTTCTTTCCTTAAACCCTTCAGAGTCTCTGTTACTAACTCCTCATTTTCACTAATATTTTCTAAATGCATATCTTCTTTCTCTGGTGAAGTCGGAATGTCAATTAGATCCTCTAGAAAAGAAGGAACATGAGGAATTGTCACTTGTTTAGCCATGCTCCAAGTGGTTCTGCATGCTGGACCTGATGCTTCATTGGGTTTTCTAATAAGAATATAAACTTCCTCCTCAAACAATCTCCTTTTCTTCTTGTTAGGATCATATATGGGCACTGCAATTTTTTTTCCCGTGCCTTCCTTGTTTTTCTTCTAGAGGACTCAGATGTAGGCACTGGAATTTTCCCTTCCTGTACACTTCTTGTATTTATGATAGAGGATTGTGCCATAGCACTCTCTTCATTGATTCCAAGTTTCTTCTTATATTTAAATCTCAATTGAGGAGTCTTCTCCAATTCTCCAACCTTCTCCTGAGGTAATTCAACAATTATTTCTGGAACACTATCTGCAATTTCTCCTGCATCACTACCTGACCTCTTTTTTTTACTCCTTTTCTCACTAATTTGCATTTTTCTTTTAGTGGACAAATCTGGGAAAGGTTCCTTGGTTTTGGATGATCGTTTCACCCTAGATGCAGGTGGTTCTTCTAACACTATTTTTTTTTTTCTGTTGTCGAATTTGTTAATAGACTTCAATGAACTAGGGCCAACAGAGTCTAATTAATTTCTTGGATTCTTTTGCTTGTTTTTACTCTCTCCCTTATTTATTCTTGAGTCCTTACTATATTCCCCTGTCACATTTCCTTGCATAGATTTAGAAGCCTCCTCTTGAGTAAATTTTTCTGTGAGGAGTTTCTTCCAATTGTTGCCTCGTTTTCTAAACTCATGAACAATAAGAAGTTTCATCAATCCATGGTGATAGACACTTGTTTCAGGATTCTTAGAGGTAGACTTAACCCCTCTCACTATTTTATTCAAACTCATCCAAAGAAAATGGGGAAAATCCATTTTTGGTCCACCCTCAAAATGCAACAACATCCTTAAATGATAAAGGAAAGTTACAACATACCTCCCTTCACGGGTTAAAAACCTATGCAAGCTGACAAACATCGTCCAATATTCCACCTTGATCAAGCTCCCGGAGATGCCTTTTGTCCAATCTGGGTCTAGATGTTTGGGTTTAAAAATTTTCTAACATAGCCTCTTATCAATGATGATACCATTGAAATATTTCTCTCCGGTAGAAGGTAACTTCGTCGCTTCTGCTATGGTGGCTTCGGTGATCGTTAAATTTAGTTCTCCGAACTGGACACTCTCTCCATCATAACTCCAGGTGAAGGCATGGGACATTACCTCATGATATCCTTTGAATTTTTCTAGAAAAGTAACCCAACCGACCCTCTCAAATTTCTCTCTTCATGCTTGATATTCCTTTGTCTCTCTATAAAGCTGGAACACAGGTTCATGCCTGTCAAGCCCCATGCCAGCTTGAAAACTGGTCTCAAAATAAGTGTAGGCAACAAAATTCGGGCGAGGGTTTGGTACTGGAAGAAAAATTATGAAAACAATGTGATGGAGACAGAGTAACATGATGAATTGATAGTAGGAATGAATAGAGTGGAGGTCGTATAGTGTGGAGTGGGTAAATAAAATTCATTTGGATGGTGAAGACATACAAAAGAGTATTTATGAATTGAAACGAGAATATAATGGTCAAATCATTGCAATGATGGTGAGGTAAGGAAAAGTCAGAAATTATGTTGAGTGATCGCATCGATGGATAATGTGATGATCATATCCAAAAGTAATGTCTCATCCCATTCACACCGATTTTCGTAATGATTGCAGGGAATGTGGTCGATGTGACTGGAATTCACCAGTATGCAGTAGTTGACATCAAATTTTTCGGAAGGTAATCATTCACCAGAACAATGGTTTGGAATAAATAATTAACAACGTAAGGTTATAGAAGGTGGCATAATCATAATTTTGACATCACACGAACAAGATCCTTCGAAAAGAGATTTTCCAAACTGGACCAATCCTGCTCAAGGTATGATTGTTATTTTCCCAGTCATATCAACAATCAATCCATCGTAAATTATTTTTAAAATAGGGGAATAAACATGAAGACTTCAGAAGATAATGATAGGGAGGTTTAACAACTTAAGGTAACAAAGTTTCATGAGAGTAACCATATATTTAGCACAAAATTAATATGATTATGAATAAAAGGAATAAAATAATGAGCTCATACCTCCATTCCCTGAAGTGTGCTTTGTCAAACAAGGAAAACATCAAGTATAGGACAATTTTTACCAAAATTCCACCATAAGTATCGGATCGCAGGCTTAGTACCGGACCAACATAGGAAATTATTTTAGTGTGAGACCAACAGAGGAAATTGTTTTAGTACCGGACCAACATAGGGAGTCTTCTCCAGTACCAGATGAACACAGGGAGTTTTTCTCCAGTACCGGATGAAGTTTTGATCAGGTACCTAAATGTATAGTCTTCAAAATGGAATGTTGTAGGGTTCTCTTTGTAGCTTAGCATGTTCTGAGGGTCAATATGGAGTAGGTGTTGGCACTTATTGATGTTGCATGTGAATTTGTTCTGCTGAAGTATCATGTTCGAAAAAATACAAACAACACACTGGTACATGAATGTTGAAATTGCATTGGAAGTGTCATAAAATGAGGCAAAATAATTCAATGATTGGGCTCGAAGATCTATAACCAAAAGGAAATTGTAGCTGGGAAACCCCCTATTGAGATGCAAAAACCTCCTCTTTTTGGAACAAGGCTAAATGTTTCCACTTCCATTTTATTGGAAAGGAAAACCTAACTACTATTGTCCTGTGGATTTTTCTTGAGCCCAGATCAGTTAATGCTCGCCGATGTTTTCAATTTTAAGGAGTCTGGAAAACTTAAAGAAAACTCCATCTATTGTCCCATGAATTTTTCTCGAGCTCGGGCTAGTATCTTCTCACCAGGTTTTTCAATTTTTAGGAGCCTGAAAAACTTAAAGAAAACTCCATTAGGCTCCTTTTCCATAAGTAATATACCAGGGCTGGATAAAGGAATAAACTTACACTTGGCATATGTCCTCCTTATTGATTATCTACATGCAAACACAATTATCTTTTTCTCTTGTTACTAACACCAAAATCACTACCTAACATCACACCTATATACATATATGTACAAAGTTAAATTAAATCACATAGAAAAAATTACAGTGGTGGATCAACAAGAGGATAGCTCCTCTTACTTACCAATTGCATTTCAGAATTTTGAAGAACATGTTTGATGAAATCCTCTTTAGACATAGGCTTATGATAAACTTTCAATTGATGCCCATTTATGACAAAGAAAGTCTGATCTTCATCAATGGTTTTTATCTTCACTGAACCATTTTCGTAAACCGTGTCTACTTCATAGGGTCCCAACCATCGAGTGGACAATTTACCCTTGAAATTATTGAACCTACTATCATAGAGCAGGGCCCAATCACCTGGACAGAAAGACTTCTTCTTGATGTACTTATAATGCCATTTATTCCTTTGTTATTGAATGAGTGTAGTCCTCTAAAGAGCATATTGTCTAATTTCATCAAGCTCATTCAATTGCAATATCCTTTGTTTTTTAGCTTCATCTAAATCCATCCCCAATTGCGTAGCAGTCCTGAAGGTATTTACTTGAAAGTCTATGGGAAGAAACACTTGATTTCCATACACCAATTCATAAGGTTTATGGCATGTTGTGTTTCTCCAAGTTGTTCTGTAGGCCCATAAGGCCTCAAGAAACCGATCAACCCAGTCTTTATGGTGTAACTAAACTGTCTTGTTGAGAATAACCTATATCACCTTGTTAGTTGATTCCACTTGTCCATTTTTTTGGGGGTGATAAGGTGAAGATTTTCTATGTTTAATATGATATTGTATATAATTGATTTGACCAAATCAGAGATAAATTGGGTTCCTTGGTCTGTCACTATTTCTTGAGGAACACCAAAATGAGAAAATATTTCTTCAAATAGAAAATAAAAAACAGATTGTTCATTTGCAGAATACAAAGTTTTATCATCTACCAATTTGGTCACATAATTTGTATAGATGAGTATGTAGCCTCTTCTTCGAGACATAGGGTTAATAGGTCCTACAAAGTGCAAAGCCCATTTTTCAAAAGGTTCAATTACTGCTTCAGCTTGGAGAGGCATCTCATCAACTACAGTGGGTTTCCCCATCCTATGACAATCGTCATAGGTGGCCACATACTTCTTTGCATCCTTAAAAATGGTTGGCCAATAGTATCTTGGCTCTAGTATTTTGTATGTTGTCCTCTTATCAACAAAATATCCTCCACATGGACCATCATGGCAATATTTGAAGATGTCATGCAACTCATCCTCCCATACACACCTTCTTATCACCAAATGAGGCCCTGTACAGTATAGACAGTCATGATGCCACATATAATTTGCACTCAGCTGAATAATTCTTTGTTTTTCTCAGGGGGGGACAGATTCTGAGGTAACTTTCCTATTACAAGATAGTTTGCCACATCTTCATACCAAGGAGTGTAAGTAGAAATATAAAACATATTTTCATCTGGAAAATTTTCATCCATTGGTGCATTATCACCTGTATGAATAAGTCTAGATAGGAAATCAACAAAGAGATTATCTCTTCCAAGTTTTTCAATGATAGTAATATTGAATTCTTGCAATAATAATAGCCATATAGTAACTCTAGAATTTTTCATAGGTTTATTCATTAAAAACCTAATGGTTGAGTGGTCTGTGTGTACAAAAAACTCATACTCAATTATGTAGTGTTTGAATTTCTTGATGGCATGGACTACTGATAATAATTCTTTATGAGTGACAGTATAATTTACTTCGGTAGCAGAGATATTTTTGATGACAAAGTAGATAGCATAAGGAAGTTGGTTTTCTCTTTGTCCTAGAACAACCCCCAAATTTGTATCTGAGGCATCAATGAAGATATGAAAAGGAAGAGACCAGTTTGGTCCTCTTAAAATAGGGGCACTAAAAATATTTTTCTTTAAAATTTCAAAAGAAATATGACATTGTTCATCCCAATGGAATTCAACCTCTTTTGCTAACAATTTGAACAGTGGGGTAGCTAAGTTTTTAAAATTTTGAATGAACCTCCTATAATATCCAGCATGCCCTAAGAAGCATATAACTTCTTTCTATGAGCTAGGGATTCTAATTTGAGAAATAGTTTCAATTTTGGCAGGGTCTACCCTTATTCTGATACCGGAAATATGATGGCCCAAGACAATCCCTTCAATGAGCATCGTTCTGGATTTTTCATGACTTAGGTAAAGGTTAGTCTCTCTGCACCTGATCAATAGTTTATCCAAGTTGTCAAATCCTTGTTGGAAATCATCCCCATATACTGTGAAGTTGTCCATATATACTTCTACATAGTCATGGGTTAAATAAAAAAAAATGGTCAGGAAATCCCTCTAAAAGGTGGCAGGGGCATTACACAAATCAAAGGGAAGAACCCTATAAGAATAAGTACCCCATGGGAAATTAAATTTGGTTTTCTCTTTATATTCAAGTGCAATTTGGATCTGGTTGTAACCACTAAACCCATCGAAGAAACAAAAGTACCTCTTCCCAGACAAGGTGTCCAAGACCTGGTCCATGAAAGGAAAAGTAAAATAATCTATATAGGTAGCCTTGTTCATCTCTCTAAAGTCCACACAAATCCTCCATTTTCCATTCTTCTTAGGGAAAATAACTAATGGGGATACCCACTTGCTATCTGAAATAGGGTAAATAAAATTGACATGTAGGAGTTTTTGGAGTTCTTCTTTTACTATATATTTTATGGCTGGATTCATTCTTCGTTGGGGCTTCCTAACATGTCTAATTTGATCATTGGTGTAAATATGGTGTATACAAGTAACCGGGTGAATTCCTTTCATGTCAGAGTAATCCCATGCAAAAGGACTAGACTGTCCTTGAATCATTTGGATCAATTTTGGTTGTTGATATGATTCTAAGCTCAAATTGATATATAGAGATTTTCTAGGACTGATTTAAACAATATGGACAACATACTCTTCCCCTTCATTTACTGCTGATATAGTGAATAATGTAGAAGTGGAGGGATTCCATATCTCCTGAAATTCAGAGCTGAAGATATGTGTATATTCTGGAAAAGATTGAGGATATTCAATGCATTCTATATTAGCCAAAAATAGGCTTAAAATATGTTCTTCAATTTTTTCTTGAACTCCAATTACTTTCTCAAGTGTTAACAAGAGTTGAGCACAGTCCTCCTTCCCATAGGGATTCTCCAATCATAAATAAACTTAAGTGGCTACTTGGGAAGGAGGAAAGAGAATAAGTTTCTGACTCTGGGTCCCATTGGAAATTGTTATCTCTCAAGACTGAAAACTAATAAATACATCAAGGGTGTCCAACCAAGGTCGACCAAGCACAATTGGATGTCCAAGTTTGGAGGATTTTGAATGAATTACCAAGAAGTCCACATGATACTCCCAGGAGGCTAAGGTGACTGTTACATCATCTAGACTTTCTGCTGGGATGATGACTGATTTTTCTTCTAATTACAACATGGTCTGTGTTGGCCTTAAGTGATTTAGTTGCAGTGTTCACATGGTTTCAATGGTCATACCATTTATTGTTGCTTCGAGATCAATAAGTGTATTTGACAAAGAAATACCATTAATCTCTATAGTCACCACTAGATTTTCTGGATCATTATATTTAGATGGCATTTTTTATATAAATTTTAACAGTTGTCCAACCACCTGTATAACAGGAGGCTCCTTCCTCCTCCTCCCAATATTTTTAATGCAAAGATCCCTTATAATCCTGGTATATATAGGAATGTCCTTGATGGATTGAATATTTAGGGGCATATTTACACATATATTCCTTAGTTTAGCTTCTAAATCATGTCCTAGAGGTACCTCAGGTTTCTTCAAAAGTTACCTTTCTGGATAAGATGGAGTATTAGTTTTCTAAGGTATTTCTGATGGTTGATAAGTGTGAGGAGGAATTTCCTCTTGTACATGGGTATCTTTTTCCTCATCTTGTTGGTTATCTATTTGTTATTTTTCTTGGATAACCACTGTAGAATTTGGTTTATTCAAGACCTTCCCATATCTTAATTGAATTTCATTAAATGAAGTAGAAGTTATCACATAAGTTGGGAAAGTCTGTACTTCAAGATTCTATATAGGTTGTGTAGGTCTATTGTTTGGATTAGGGATGGATTGTGTAGGAATAGGGGTAGGTTGAGGGGGGTTTGGATTAGGTGCATCTTTCATTTGTTGTTGCTGGTTTGGGTTCGAAGGAAATGTAAGTTGTTGTTTTATTTGGGAAGGTGGAGGTAGAGAAGGTGGGATTAAATCTAGGTAACAACTAAGAGATATTGGGAGGATATTGTGGGTAAGTAGGAAAATTTGGTGGCTGAAAAGGAATATTCCCATATGCAGGCCTCCACCATCCTTATTGCCAAGGTTGGACTAGTGGTTGATGATGTGTCCATTGAGAGTAAGGAATTGGAGGAATCCATTGATTTTGTGAGTATTGTGTGGTAGGGTTGAAAAACATATCAGGATTTTGCTGCCTCCATACTCTCTTAGGGGGATATGATGTTTCTTAAGGCTCCCCTCCTCCCTTAAAAATGGATTGTAGTCTAGGTAAGGAAAGACACTCTTTGGTAGGTTGGTCCTTTATATAGAACCCACAAATTTCAATTACATTAATAGTACATTTTTTTTCGGGATGCCTTTTCCTACATCGAGGACAAAAAATTGCTAAAGTAGCATTTTTTCTTCTTGTTTCCTTTTGATTTTCATGGTATCTAACTAGGTGTTGATTGTGTTTAGGATGTCTGTTTTGAATTTTTCTAGTGGATTCCATAATTCTATCTTCGTAAAACCTCCTGGAGTAGGTTTAGTATTTTTTCTTATAGGATCCCTTAAACTTTTCCCTGTTTTGGATTGGCTGCGAGAGTACCCTTTACAATATTCTGCAATGTCTGCTAATGGATTTTGATATACATCCCTAGAGCTCATAAGGTTCAGTACCTCAATACAGTCATCCCTTATACCCTTCAGGAAGATGTTCCTAACTATGGGTGTGTCTAAGGAAAATTGTTTTGTCTTTTGATAATTGTATAGGAACCTTTCTAGGTAATCTTCCAGACTCTCCTCCTCAGATTGTTGCATTTTAAATATATCATTCCTAGCATCTCTAGGTCTACAATAATCCTGATATTTCTGGAGGAAATTTTCTTTCATACCATCCCAAGATAAGATATTATGTTCTCCTAGACTCATAAACCACCTTAATACAGAGACTTTAAGTGTAGTTGGAAAGAGTTTTAATTTTTGTGCACTATCAGTATAATTGTAACTTCTACATAGTATATCAAATTCAAACACAAATGAATCAGGATCTTCGATTGACATACCATGGAAGTGAGGTAGTGATGATAGTGGGATATTATTCATAGAGACATCTCTGGTAATGTCTAATATTGGAAATCTAAATGTCTCTATTTCATTATTTGCATTCCCTTCCTCACCTGCCATATTTCCGAACATCACGTTATAGGCTATAGGTGATGTTTCTCCACTAAGTGATGGTTCAAACACTGGATTGGTTGGGATATCTAACTGTTCCAATACTTTGTGTGTTGCTCCAATGGCAGATTCAACCTCTTCTACCACTGCCTTTGTCTCTTTTCCAGCTCCTCCTTCTAATTGGGTCGCTAGTTCTTCCCTTACTGCTTGTTGTGATATGTTCTCAATATGCACAATAGCCTTAGATTCAGGGCCTTTGGCTATAGTTTCAATTGTTTCCTTTGAATTATATCCTTTGAGAATTTCTCTTGCACAAAAAATAGCTAAAT
>JZKD02S2023305.1:269432-283523 GCA_000966675.3 Picea glauca
TCTTGATTTTTTTGTAACTTTGGGGGTTTTCTTGAATTTTTTGTAACTTTGGGGGTTTTATTGATTTTTCTGTAACTTTGGATGCAATTAATATACCTTTACTATCCCTATGTATACACATACAAAATAAGAAGATCTAATACTAACACAACACAAACTTTAACTACTGATGGTAAGAGGACAACCTGACTTTGGAGCAACCCCACTAAAGTGGATGCATGGGATCTTCCCTCATGTCTTACCTTCTTCTCTTCGCCCTTAGGTAATCCTTAAAACCAATCCAAAACCATAAAATAAATCTAATTCAAATACTACTTATTACTGTTTACAACTCCCTGACAATGGTGACAAAATGTTGGTGCAATTATATGGTTAATATATTGCAATAATTAATATGTCAATCCAATTTCGTAATCAGTAGATTTGATGCACTATATGTGCCGATAATAGATAAATTATTATGTCTGATGGGTATAGCCTACATAAGAAAACACTCCAAAACCAATACTCTGTTTCACATTCTTCAAACAATATTCTTCACACATTTTAAAAACAGAAAGCAAAACTCATAAACAAAATCTCAACAAGCATGTGGCTTAAAGGCTCTTGCTCAGGTAATGAATCTGTTCATTTACAGGCTCATGAAAGGGATGAAATTTGACTTTGTTTCTTGTATCAACTAATTTAACAACAATCTTTAATTAACACTCTGCACATTCTTAAAAGGAAGATCAATCAATCCTAGAAGAAATACTAGGTGTAGTAAGATACTCCATTATAGGTTCATGTAGGGTGAGAGATGAAGATATTAATTGTTCATGTATTTGCAAGATACAACCTAATCAATTCTGGAAGAAACCTCTAGGTGTAGTAAGATACTCCATTATAGTTTCGTGTAGGGTGAGAGATGGAGATATTAATTGTTCTTGTATTTTCAAAATAGAAACAAACATTAAAGCATTCAATCTAACAAATGATTGTCCACACACACACACATAAGAATACCAAATATTTACTCAAAAATCTATATTGCACTCAGAAATATATATTGCACTAAGAAATTCTCACTCACTCATAACTACCACAAATTTATATTCTGTTTCGTCAAATGTCTTACAATAGAAATAGAATTACATACTACAATCAAAACACATAATTCTTTTATCCACACAAAAACTAGAATGATATTTACACAAATAAATACAAGGAATCTTACCTTGGTTGGGTCAGTGGGCCCTTTCCGTACCAACAAGATAGTTTTAAAAGAAACTTACAGAATGAAGGACTTGATCACACACATAAATTCCATAAACTTTAATTCATATAATTACTTCAACAACAAGTGCACAATCAAAAGTTTTCTCAAGCATGAACTCTACCACAAAACAGTTCTTAATTATGTCTCTGTACTTCTATCATCTACAAGGCCTTCTCTTTTAAAGAGTAACAATTGTTAGAACCAAGACCTGGAGATAACATCACAAGATTGCATAAATATTACAATTGGTTGATATAGCGTTTTTCATGGGAACAGATTCATCCTCATGACATGAAGTGCATGAGGATGAAGTGTATTATTGTCTTCAATGAAAAAAGGAATTTCTAGACAACAAAATCCTTTGATCCATTGAAAGAAAATTAGTTCAAACACCCAAGCCTATATATGCAGAATTAGTATCAGACACTCATAGCTGGAACAAGAAGATTGGTACCGGACGCACACAACTAGAACATGAAGATTGGTATCGGAAGCGCGCATTCAAATATATTGGTACCAGACTAGAATAGAAATAGGTACCAGATGAGTACACAAATAGGAACCTGACAAGAACAACATGGGTATTGGACGAATTGAATATTGGACGAAATGAATATTAGCCTAAATGGGTACCAGATGAGTAGGAGATGTGTCATAAGATTTTCTTGGATCAATCAAGGAAATTAGAGAGCATTTAACATCAATGATTCAATTTTGATTATTAAGAAATCTCATAAATTATGATTTAAACATAGGTTACCTCATGTATACAGAAGAATGGTTACAAGACATGTCCTTGAAGAAAATAGGAAAATGGAACATATATCTGAGGTAAAGTTGGTCAAGATAGAGGACAAGATAAGGTAATTGGAGGCATAAAAAAGGATACCCAACACTCATATAAAAGTTTGCAGTGTACCAAGAAGTACCTTGTGCATTAATCTCTCATCATTTCACTTTGAAAACGTGTCAGAGGAGATCTCACCATCTTCAGTGCATTAAATTCATTATGATTTTCAATATTATGTTAAGGAATAATTCTAACAGTTCCCATGAAGCACGCTATTGGAGTTTGAAAAATGGCGATGTAAATTTGTTGTAGTAGATTGGAGATAATTGGATGCATTCATTTAAGACCAAATCGAGTTCACAAAGCACCAGCCTAAATTTAGACATATCAGGTACGACTTTGATGATTGCATGCTTCTCAAATGGTTGATTGAGAATGCAAAGTCATTGTGTATTTTTGGCACTGCAAATTGTTAAATGTTCATGCCCAACTAACTCTCTGCACCATTAAAATCCACTATTCTGGTGTTCTAAACCTTGGTCATTGGTCAAGATTTTTATCTCAGGGTCATCCCACAACTTCATTTTTCAAACAAGTAATATTACTCATTGATAATTATGCACAACAAACTGTGTATTATAACCCTGCACTACAAATTGCGCGATGTAGACTGGCGTTGTGAACTGGTTGTTGGCGTTGCAAACCCTTTGTTTACACTGAGTTGTCTTTTTTTTCCTATCTGCAGTTTCACTCAGATTGCATTGATGTCCCTCTTATCATTACCTACTTTCAATTTTCTCAACTTCATACTATTGTTTTGTGTAAGATTTTAGACAGGTGAACCCTAAGTATGTCATCTATGTAATAAAACCCTAAAAATAATCCTCGTTTTATTATGTATTTCGCATAGAAACTATCATAAGAAGATACATGAGGTTTTTAAGATAGTAATTATGGATAGTCAAAAAAGAAATAAAATCCACAAGGGGGGAGATATTGTGAGAACTGAACTGTATGACATGCAACTCATCAACTCTGAACCATTTTTCAAGGAAGCCTTCGAGAGGGTGGGTTGGCTTATTTTTGTTAGAAAATGCAAAGAGGGAATCCTGAAGTGGAAAAAAGGAATTTAGATATGTTGTCTAAGGTGGCTACTAGAAGGATTACCAAAACCAAAAGATGAATACAAGATGATCTTCCACATCAACATCATTTTTTGCCATGGTTTTTGCATGAAGTTACAACACTAAGTGTTGATTTTGGTTTTTGAGTTAATCTTACCATGTTTTTATCTTTTTTCCTAGGTTACTTCAGGTTGTAATGAGTTTGTATCATTTATGGAAGGTCTATCCTACTTATGGGACAAGTTTTAAAGATCAAAATATTTTTTGCACAAAAAAAAACACCTACAGGAAAGTTCACAGTGTGCGCTGTCAAAGGCACTGTGAACTCGTAATTTGGGACAATTTGTAGCAATTACCACACAACATAGTTATTTTTTAAATTTTGATATGGGTTCTTCTGAATTTTTTTTCGCAGATGAATCATGATATTGCAGACTTTCTAACCAAAAATAATCCTGACACAATTCGTTGTTTCAGAGAAAACTTGAAATCATCACCTATAGGAAAGTTCGTAGTGCATGTTGTCAAGGGCGTTGTGAACTCTAACAGTTTGATAAATCCGAGTTGTAGGAGAGATGCCACCTTTCTGGGGGGGTTCGAATGGTTTCACAGGAGGTATATGGAAATGAGGGAAATGTGTTCTATCACCAGATCAAGCAACATGACCTGTTTCAAAAGACATTTATCACAATAGACAAGATCCAAAAAGATAGGAATCTATTATGTTTTTGTTGGAATCTTATGTAACAAAATCCTAAATGGAGGAGGATCCTATGTAGCTCCTTGGTTTAAGCCTCCTTAGAGTAGAGAGATATCAATCACTATATATGAAGTGTATTTTGATAAGAAAATGGTTGGATTCATGATCCAATAGAGGAGAGATCTCGAGGAGAAGTTTAGTTGCTTATTTGTTATCCTGAGGGCCTGCTTGTAATCACATTTTTCTGCCATTAAAGATTCATGAGAGATGTTTCTCAGATTGTCTTCTTGTTTTCCATTTATTTTGTTATCTTCTTGCTTGAATATATTGTAGGTTTTGAGGATCAAAGGATGCCTTTTATTAATGGATCCCTGAGAAAGAAAGGATCGATTGTAGCTGGTTCGTTAATCATTATTTTTCATTCAAGCATTTTTCGATCTATTTTGTAGAGAGGATCTATGTTTAGTATACATTCTTCTTTTTGTTCATTTTCCTTTCTTCTAATCATCATAATATTAGCTCTAAACCTAATGATTTAGCTTGATTTCCTTCAATATGTAGAGTGTTTTTACTCCATGCCCAATGGTAGATCACTCATCTATAGTCAAATTGTTGCCCTCTTTCTTGTTAATCCACCCAATTTAAATTGATTTGATTTTTCAAATTCTAATGGGTATTAGTCTCATTCTTAAAGTAGTCTAATAACAACTTCTAGTGCTAACATTTTTGGAGTCATTACCGAGGATGAAGTTTAAGATATTCACTGGGTTGTACGACAAAGATTACTACTAGTTCTTGATGGTGAGAAAGGATTGGTGACATAACAAACTGCATGCCTTTTCACCTGGTGACTCCACTCCATGAATAAATAATCTGTTGGTGATTTCACTTTTTCAGGATGACAAAGGCCATGGAGGCTTTCTTGGCATGGAGGTTAGCACCTCTCAATTTTCCAGTGGTCCCTAGTTTTCCAAATCTAGTGCCTCCTCCATTAGAATGGATGGATTATCTTCTTGTTTTCAAAGAAGAGAAGAAGGATAATCCTACCCAACATCTTGTTACATTTCATCAATGCATGGATCAACTAGCCTAGCCATACGTCACGAGGATGTATATATGAAAATTCTCATGTACTCTTTAAAGGGTGATGCACACGAGTGGTATTTTTCTCTTCCTCCTTCTAGCATATATTCCTGGACATATTTCCATGCTGCATTCAACAAACATTGTAAAAGGTACTTTCCACATGAAATACTTCTCAAATATTGTTGTGAAAAATATGAATCTCGAGCTCGAAGTACAATAGATTTTTCCTCTTATGATGAACTTTATGAAGGTCTTGCTGAAACATAAATTAAAGAAGAGATAGTTTGTGAAGAAAACAATTTAAACTCTTTTATTAAAGAGGAGCTTGAAAAGGATGGTCATGATCTACAGTTTTTTTATCCCTTTCATTTATCTTTCATACTGCATGTTCAAGATCAACAATTCTTAAAGAAGGAATCATTAGATCTTGAAATAAGTGATAGTCATGTGCAAGAAAAAATTGATCATGAAATGGTTGAAGAGATTTTTCAAGAGAAAAAAATAGTAGATCATGTTAACCATTGTTTAAATCAACCTGTTTATGACATACTTGAAGTTGAACAAACTCTATTTGTTGGTTATGAAGAAGATAAAGTGTCTTTTCAACGCACTTTTGTTTTAGGATTATACAATGAGTCCATCATTGAAAAAGATTATGAGCATATTTCTCAAGTTATATCCCTTAATGGTCCACCTTTGTTTGATCACTATGGAGACAGTGATGTTGAATACCAAGAGCAACCATTAATTTGTGAACATCAAATATTTAATATGTTTAATCATGAGTCAAAAAGATCTCAGGAGAGGCGGTGTAGTTCCAAAAGGAATATGCCAAATTTGTTCGGTCATAAAGAACAAGCTGAATATTGCCTTGCAGAACATCTATTAGATGAACATAATTGGTCAAAGAAATTACTCCAACAACTATCACCGGAGATCAACAAGTATGCATTCACCATTTTTGTACTTGAATCTGCAACAAATATTGAACAACATGTGATCAATAGTGATATCAACCTACAACGATTTTCAATTTTGCAGACAAATCAAATTGCAGAAGATCTAACACTAATTCAATTCCCTTTCTTGGATCAGTTGGAGGTTTTTTATAAGTTTCAGGATCCAATAGTATCCTGGATATATTCTTCATTTCCACAGATCCCAAATGTAAATCCCCTCTACAGGATGCTAAGCAATTAACCATTTATTAAATACATACACAATAACAACTTTGTTTTAGCATAATTTCATTGATTTTCATTTACACAATTCTTCTACATTTGCTCAATGATAAATCTAGATAACATGATGAAATAAGTAATATGATAACTCTATGATTTAGAACTCAAAACAAAAGTATATACAAAATATCAATAACCAAATACCACTGAAAAATACCTCCACCTTAGCTTGTCAAAGCTCATTAGTTGTAATGTAGTCCTGGGCGCTTCCAAGCATTCTTTTCCCACTTTCCCAGAGTGAAACAATGGAATCCTCCCTGTGAACTAGGAGCCTAGCCGGCTTCCTAGCTCCAAGAAACCAAAACATTTTGGTTTCTTGGCCCTCCATGCCCGTGACTCCAAGAACAACAAAGCACAATGCTCAAAGAAAACCATCATAAGAAATATAGCTTCCAAAGATTTGACAACCTCTCATCATGCTCAAACCTCCCGAAATCCTCCTTTCCTCACCACTTCTCCTCCCTATTTATTAAGTTTCCATACACCCTTCCCCCAAGTCTCCTCAACCACCCTCATTATTATCCATCAACCTCCCTTATCTAGATATTTTGGGAAAATATTAAAATAAAACTAAATATAAATGACTAGCATTAAACAACAATAAATAAAATGAAAAGTATTTCTTCTCATGCTAGCTAATAAATGTTATTTGATAATTTTCCCCAAAATGTACATAACACTCCACCATGCTCATTTAATTCATCATACCCACCATCTATCAAAGTCAAGAAGGTATTTAATGCTTCTAGATATTTTGTATGCAATATAATTTACATATTCAATAAACATTCAATTAAATAGTTAATAATTTCCTTTAATAATTAATACATTTATTACTTATACTAGTGTACATGGGTAGGGTATGTGTGCGTAGCTAGAGGACACATATCTCATGTATGTACTAATGATAAACAATCATTTCCTCTAGTGCATAGTTCCTATATGATCACCAAGACATGTAGGACAACAGATCAAGTAATGCATCCTTTAATAATCTTAACGAACTAAATTACACCAATTCATCAATAACTCATTGTCATACTTGAAATATCAATAGAAAATCAAAGAGGGTTTTAAACATGGTAGGAACCAAGTGAGTAAACAATAGTGGCATCTCTAATCCCCAATCAACATTCTCAACTAACATTGAAGCATCCTTCCTTCCTAACCTACTTCCATCTTCCATCCTATCCTTTCCTCTGTTGGACTAAGCTGGAGCGTCAACTATATTGACCTAACTCCAGATAGAACCCATAAGCAGAAGTGTCGTACATCTTGACCAAGCTTCCCCAACAGGAAACTAGCAGTCGTCATCACACATCTAGGGGAGCGTGACTTCACACAGCCCTCCCACGACTCTAGGTTTCAGAGGATAAACGATGGGAAATACCTCCACCCCTCCTCATAGAACTAGGGTCAACACAACTAGCAACCGTCATCACACATCTAGGGGAGCGTGACTTCACACAACTCTCCCACGACTCTAGGTTTCAGAGGATAAATGGTGGGAAATACCTCCAGCCCTCCTTATAGAACTAGGCTCAACACCCTACATCAAGCCCTATTGTGTAACTACTGTTCTTAGAGTCATGTCATCAAACAACCACTCTGGGAAAGTCACGTGTCCTTTCAAAACCACACTTACCATAGATCATAGCAATATTTGAAACCATAAATTAAATCATAAGTACAACTTATAACATACACTATCTTTTGTATGTCTACGACATCCAAATTACATCAACACTATAGTCATTTGGTCATTACATAACTTGTCAATCTGCAGCTTAGTTCACCAATACTAATATCCATGTATATACATCATAATTTCAAATAAGAATCCATATTTGTATTGACGTTCAATTAAGAAATGTATGTTTATTTTTATCATGCCTTTCATATCTTAAGCATTCACAACATAAATTAAACTGGTATCCATGTACCAAAATTCCAAATTTAAATTTACATGTTTAACCAAATCACATGATCATCATCATCAAAAACATATAACAACGAAATATAATATTGTGCAACTCACAAATAAGTCTAGACGTACACCTTTCACATGTCTATATCAGTTTCACAGAGTCCAAATAGTTACTAAGCAATGAATTACTATAATGAGAAAAATCAAAGTTATAATTGCCTAAGGCCAAAATATGGGGCGTTACATACACCCACCCTTCAAGAAACTTCGTCCCGAAGTTATGTTCATTCACAATATGAATAGAATTTATGACACAAAATCTATTTATCTTTCTCGATAGCAAACCTTGCATTATATTGGTCTCATTGTACAATGACTTGATTAAAACATGTCGATGATATTAATATATTGATTGCAACTACGCCTATTTAGTAGGCACCTTACTATGTCTTGACTCTATTTTATTACCATTGGTAATCAAATTAATGAAAGGACATGCTTCTCTTATAGATTTATTCTTCCTAAGTTGTATATTAAAGTATAGTCTACTAGTTTGATAGGAAATTAGAATCTTATCTCATTATTGGTTCTTTAGTTAAGTGAATCTTATATTGAGTTCGTTTATAATTTAAGCCAAGAATATACTTCCACCTAGAATATCTTAAAAATTATAACCAATTATCATTGACTTTGCTATCACTCTAACTTGAGTGATACAATACATATGCCATCATAAAATTTCCCATGCTTAGGAACATTGACTAATATACTACTAAATGATTTTCATGTGATGTCACCACTTCACTGTTTGTTTTTTTTCTTCCATTGTCCTGAATATTTCTCTTTTCTTAAGTTGTATAGATTATATCTCAAACAAGTTAATTGTCTAGTATAGGATTCTCTTCATCACGGTCAAGGAAAATATTTCTTTCTATCTACAATTCATTATTACAAACATGCCTATACATAAAGAGCATGTTGACACGTGGGTTAGTGAATATTTTATATCAATACAAAAATTTACTACAAGAGTTCATTCCAAAATCTTTAGTCATTTGTCCTTGAGGTCTTCTCTTCTCACCATTGTACTTCTTACGTCTCAAAACTATATCCTCTATACCTACATAGTACTTACCAACTTTGGTATCTAGCTCTTTTCTTGTCCATTTCTAGCACTTCCAAGTTCTTTCCCCTACCACGAAAGACATTTTTTAACAATGGGAAGCATGTGTTCATCATTCCTCATCTAGATTTATTTATTTACTTATTTATTTTCAAACACAATTTCTTC
The DNA here is from genome assembly GCA_000966675.3 of Picea glauca. Taxonomy (NCBI): domain Eukaryota; kingdom Viridiplantae; phylum Streptophyta; class Pinopsida; order Pinales; family Pinaceae; genus Picea; species Picea glauca. Next base: position 278,850 of record JZKD02S2023305.1, read on the forward strand.
ATAGGGAAAAATCTTTGTTAGTGAACAAGTAGTTGCTATACCTATTAACTCATTTCAAGGTGTTTCCTCCCATTTAGATAACTCATCCCTCTTACAATGGACTCGTGCATAGTGAATAATAGAACTTGGTTGATATACCATGCCACGCCTTACGACATAATAAAACACATTGTCATGATACTTCACTTATCATTCTAAACTCAAGTTTTAAATTCACAACATAGGCTCACTTACAATATCCATTTGAATGTTCATTAGAATGTGGAACTAAACATAAGCACCCACTAYAGTCTTATGTTGTCAATATCACCATACTAACCTACATAATGATTAAGTACAACCCACAACTTCCTCCTTCGCACTACACTCTCTCTAGGGTCAAGACCCTTTCCTACTCATACTTAAGTATAGAAACAACCCAAAGTGTATAAGCTACACTCCTAACCTAGCTAAAATTTCATTAGCACACCACACCAAATTCTCTATTATCTATGCAATCTTTTGCTAGCCAATGGTAAATTGCCACACGACCTTCCTTCTCTGAAGATTAAGTATCAATAGAAAAGTTACAAATATTCTCACACACTCATCATATAGTATACATGAATTAGGAGTAGGACCCATCACAGGTTGCCACTTCTAACATAAACACTATGGAAAGTTTGAGCGTTTGTTGACCTCCTCATGGAGTCATCCTCTTGCTAACTTGTAAGTGGTAAATGTCTTTTTTGTAACATTAATGTGTCCTTCACTCTTAACATTACAAAGGTTAGATTCTCCCTTACAATCACTACAACCATGCTTATGACTATGTTTTTATTCAAAATAAAATTTATTAAAGGCCTTCCACTTACTAATAAAGTGGAGGACGACTCCTAATTCATACATTACACAATGTTTTCCACTTCAACCATTTATTTTCCAAGTTACAAGATTTTTTTATTTTTTTTCAATACGATCACCCTAACCTTAAAACATATCAATTTGGTCTTTAATTATAATATTCACTTTGAATTCTCTATTCCATATTCTAAGAATCATATTCCACACTCTAGCTTCAAGGGGTTACATAAATCTACACTTACAGTCGTTGTATTGTTGTTTCCCTATTGCAATGTGATGGGCTTATACTCTTGATGCCACCCTATTTCCATAACAAGTTAGCTACACAACACTATGCACCACATTTATAATTTAAATATATAACACATTTTATTAATCTAATTGATTTATTCTAACAACAGTTTTTACTATTTCTTAATCTTTTATACGCTTGAAACATGAGGTTATCCTGAGTAAGCACTCCCTTGCCTCAACCATAATGCCTTTCTCATCCACAAGTGTTTTTTTTTTTTTTTTTTTAAACAATATAATTATAGTTCAGTAAAAATTCCAGACATTAATTTGTTGTTCCCTAAATCCTTATTAAAATTATTATAGTGAAATTAAGCACACATAATTTTCCTTTTCCCTTATTAATTTCAATATCATTACCTTATGGTCAAAACACCCTAACCATTATTATATATGATTAATTTATATGGTATAGTAGTATTATTATTTTACATACATTTTCCATTTATAAAATTTTACTTCCTAATATAAAACTATTTGATATTAATTTGATATATTTTATAAGAGATCTAAGGTGGAAGTGGGTGGTTTAAAACAATATTATATTATTGACACAGAACATAATGTATATTTATCACTATTCACCATATCAGTATTTCTTACATATTTACTCACAACTTAAGCTCATATATTTATACAATATTTAATAAATTTCCCACAATTCAAAGTTGATTTGATTAACCTAGATCACTTAAAAAGGTCCTCATCTATTAGTTGACTATGGTTTTTTGTACTAGTAAAACTTAATGGATTAGTTGACAAGTAGCATTTCAATATTTTATAGAAGGAATCATTCATCATACCAAAAACAAAATGAGGTTCCCTATCCTCTAGTATAATTCCAACATAATTCACATACTATTCCAAAAATATCTTATGTATCAACTAGAAAGAAAACCTCGAGATGATCACATATAACTAGAAAATAACATAATGACCACATGTCACCATCCATACATTAATAAAAGAAAACATAACATATATTCATTAAACCCAAACAAAAGTAAAAAAATAAAACAAATAAAAATAAAATATAATAATATCATAAATCTATTCTTAAAAAAATTATATTTACATGAACTTAAACCAACTTCAAGGAGAGGCCATCTACCTTTCTCTCTTATATATATATATATATATATATATATATATATATATATATATATATACACATCTGCCATAAATGAACGAAAGAGAAAGGAACATCATCCTATACAATGTAGATCAATGTAGTAGGTGTTACTTGTATATGTTTTAATTATGTGTAGTGGAATAAATGATATGACAATCGTTGGCCAAGGCTGGTACGAGCATAAGACAGAAAACAACTATCAACCAAATATCGGTCCAATAGTAAAAGGAAGAAACATCAATGGCATTAGTGGTTTGGGATTATTGATTTTATGCTTCCCCCAAGGAAAGTCAGGAAAACTTTATGAAATGCAAGAGAAACCAATCCAATTGAACCCATCACTTGTCCTCATGCGTTACGCAAGAGATTTGTAGTTGTTTTCAAGGCATAATGACGTTGAATTTGTAGGTGTATCTAAATGGCGGTGAATCTGTAGTTAATGATGGAATATTGTAGTCCTATGCAGGTTGAGTTGAGTGTCTAACTTACTGTATGTTGGTTGTGGAGCCTGATTATCTTCCTGATTTAGAGGTTTTTTACTTTCAGCCGTGTTTATACCCTATGACGTATTTACACCTCAGAAGTATGTACACTCTTCCACGTAGGGGAGTGTAGAGGGTGGGTACCCCCTCTGCGGGGTCTGGGGGGATATCTCTCCATCTGGGGGGTATGGGGGAAAGCGGGCCCCTAGCGGGGGTTCGGGGGCAGCGTCCTGTTGGGCCCCAACAACTCCCCCTAAATTTTTACAAAATTTAAATGCCCCCCCCATTAGAATCTTGATAATTATAATGAGCTACAGAATCAACCTTTTCAAATAGTTCCATACCTTAGCTTGCTTTGAGACAAACTTAAGACATTCACTATAGTATGAGACATTCATTACAAGAGTATATGTCAGAAGTTTGAAACGAGCACAAAAATCTCAATTTAAACAAAAACGTTAATTTTTATCAATTGTTTACTTTCGTTTAAATTATGATTATGTGTTCTTTCTTTTTCTCATTAGCAAGTTTGACTATTTTGAATAATAGGTTCAATACTTCATCAAATAATATCTTGGTTGGTTTCTCATTTTCATGAAATCATTTGGTGATATTAATTAATTAAATTCTTTTTTTATTTTGCATCTCATTTCAAAATAATAATAATAAAAGAATTATCTATCATTTGTTTGATTGTGTAAAAAACCAAAATTAATATTTTTCTCTTCTCCATTAACTTGAAGCTTCTAGAATTTTAAGATCATATTTGAAAGCAAATTATAAACAATGTTTGTTTAGAAGTTATAGTTAGTTCAAATTCATTTTTTATTTTTCTAGATTTTGTTTTATTCACAATTTTTAGGTTATTAATTTAGGTTTCTTTTTGTTTCACAGGTTTTTATTATCAAATATTTGATACGGATCTGATCATGGCTTGATTTTATTATCCAAATACGTTCAAGATTATTGATCCAAAAATAATTTTGGATTGCTACAAATAATTTTATGAGCAACAACAGATAAAATTTGGAAAGGCCTCAAGATCAGACAGGCAATTTTGCAGAACCAATTGCAGCCAAACCATGAAGAATTTGAAGAAACGGTTGAAAACCTAGAACCGAAATGGACCCATTTACCTCTCGCGTAGAGATTTTCCCCCAAAAATGCATGATTTGAGAGATATTGATGTATTTTTAAGAGGCAAATTTCAGGTGGAGAAAATTAATATTGACGCCCAAACTGTTCATTCATTGTATAAATATATGAGAAAGTTCAGAGCCAGGAGATCCAATAAATTGAGAGGAGGATTTTAATCCTTTCTCTTTTGTATATTATTTCTTTTGTAAACTTTACTTATTTTTAAATGGAGTAATGGATGGTTGAAATCTTTGGGAGAATGGACGAGTATTTTCAAAGAAAAATATGGAATTCCAGGTTGCTTAATGGCTTTTGTCCTGTGAGTAAAATGGTTTTATTTTCATTATAATATCTTCATATTCTTTTAATAATTGATTATGCATTGATTTAAATTAGCTTTAGTCTTTTTTATCAATACATAATTAATTGCTATCATTTATGTATTAATTATTTTTTTCCATCTTTAAGAGTCTATTATCCCAAAAATTCTTCCATTACTAGTATGGGCATGTGATTTTGAGAAAGAATATGGGAAAGCAATTCATCTTTGGATTTAGACCTGTGTGATGCTTATTTCATTTCATTCTTTCATTACTGTTATATTATGAGAATATTATTATGGTTGATTTTAGCTTTAGCTTGTCATCTTATGGTGTTTTCATACTGTTAAATGCTATATGCTCTCCATAATTTCTTATTCCATTTTTTATGTGTGATCAATCGATCATTTGATTATTGTGGAATTTATTTCTAATGTTAAATGATGGATAATATCAATACTTAGAATTG
>JZKD02S2023305.1:299186-309918 GCA_000966675.3 Picea glauca
TAGACATCAATAACCCCTGGAGTCAACACTCCGCCAGGTGAACTTGTGGGAGACTAAGGGATTCTAAGGAATAAGGCCCCTGCCTTATTGCGCGCCCCTTAGAATCATCATGAGCTACTGTCACAGTCTGTCCTCACGACATCGTGGGTCCTCTCGAACTAGGTAATTGTTAACCTACAGTTCGAGCCATGGCGGGAGTTCTAGTAGGCTGTGGCAGGGCTGCTATCCACACCTCTCCCTCAACATCTCTGGTAGTCCAAGGGGTTCCATCGATGCCTCTGCATCCTTGAGGTCCAAAATCCTGCACACTCAGTAATGCCGAGTCAATAGCACTTTTCTATGTCAAAGAGGTAAATCAACATGTTATCAACCCATAACTCCTCATAATCAAAATCAAAAAGTTTTAATAGCATAAAAATCCAGATCACTTGCGAGCAAGTGTCCTCAAAGAATAAGTTTGCTCAGTGCGCCAGAGCGGGATGTTACATACACCCCCTCTTGGTCTAAACTTCGTCCCAAAGTTTCACAGTATAAATGTCGAAATAAAGTATATCACAGTATCATATGTCTATCTATCAAACAAAAATGGAAACTGCTGGTGCATATCATATGCATCCTCCTAGGTTGTCGAGTGCGGACTATAATTGTCCCATTGGACCTTGACCTAATCTACCATTCGACATCGTAGATGTCAAATGTGATGATTCAAGATGCAGACTGGCTCATCTGTGAGTGCTCCCTCGTCTGATACCCGCAAGGAACTCATGTCAATAACATGTGTAGGATCACGAATATAATGTCTCAAAATAGATACATGAAAAACATCGTGCATACACCTCAAAGAATCAGGCAAGGCTATTCGATAGGCCATGCGCCCCTTTCTCTCCATAATCTCGAAGGGTGCCATGAACCTAGGGGAGAGTTTAGCTCCCTTCCCAAACTTGATCGAACTCTTATGTGGTTTAACCCACAAGAAGACTCGATCGTCGACCTCGTAACTACAGTCGACACGGTGTGCATCGGCATAACTCTTTTGTCGATCCCGTGATTATTTAATCCTTCGTCTTATTGTTTTCATTTGCTCTTCCATTTATTGGATCACTTATGGTCCCACCATGACCCTATCCTCGAGCCGATCCCAACTCAAAGGCATCTAACATGATCGCCCGTAAAGAAACTTGAAGGGCGCCATCTTAATGGTGCTCTGGTAACTGTTGTTGTAAGAGAATTCTACCAGTGACAAGAATTCCTCCCAACACTTTTGTTGGTCCATCACATGCATGCGCAACATGTCCTCCAAGGTCTAGTTCGTTCGTTCCCCGTCAGTCTCTGGGTGATACGAAGTACTAAAATTAAGTTGTGTTCCCAAGGCCTCTTGGAAACTCATCCAAAATCGTCCAATAAACACCAATCCTTGATCAGATATAATCCTCTTAGGCACGCCATGCAGCCTCATAATCTCACTGATGAAAACTCTAGCTATGTCAGGTGCCTGATACATTGTATCCACAAGAATAAAGTGAGAACTCTTCATCAGAGTGTCTACTACTACGAAAATCGAGTCATGTCTCCTTGTCGTCAGTGGCAATCCAACAATAAAATTCATTGAAATAACCTCCCATTTCAATTATGGAATAGTGTGTGGTTGTAGTAATCCTGCTGGGTATCTATGTTCAGCCTTTACCTGCTGACATTCTAGACATCTGGCCACATAGTTGACTATGTATGCCTTCATTCCCTTCCAGAAGAATAAGGGTTTAAGGTCTTCCCTCATCTTCGTGACTCCTGGGTGAGCCATGTATACTGCTCTATGAGCCTCGCTTAGGATCACCATCCTCAACTTGTCGTTTGGCGATACGTAGATTCAAATTTTAAATCTCAATAAACCAGCGCTATCAAGTGAAAATCCCTCAAATTGTTGTACCATCATTGTGTTTTGTTCGATAAATCCCTCGACCTCTTTGTACCAGTCATCGTCCCACTGTAAGGTCAGAATCTCTTGACGTAGATTCGTCTGAAGAGGCAACACCGAAAAGATGCATGGTCTCTGACTCAATGCATCTTCCACTCTGTTCACTGTTCCTTTTATGTAAGTAATCTCGAAGTCGTACTCGCTAAGCAATTCTGACCAACGCCGTTGTCGTGCGTTCATGTCACTTTGCGTAAATATGTGTTGTAGTCCACAATGGTCAGTCTTTAGTTCAAATTTTCGTCCAACAAGGTAGTGTCTCCAAACCTTCAAGGCATATATGATGGCTAATAACTCCAAATCATGCATCACATAGTTCTCCTCATGCCTTCTTAGTTTTCTCGAAATGTAAGCAATCACTCATCCGTCTTGCATCAAGACTCCGCCTAAGCCTTCCTTGGATGAGTCAGTGCATAACAAGAAGTCCGCATCCATGTCAGGGACCTTTAGTATTGGTGTTGTTGTCAACACTTCCTTGAGCCTCTGAAATGCTTCCGCGCATTTATCGGTCCATACAAACTTCTTGCTCTCTTCTACAACTCTGTGATCGGACTTGCTATCTTCGAAAATCCCTTGACGAACCGTCGATAGTATCCTGCTAAACCCATGAAGCTACACACTTCTGGGACATTCGTCGATGCAGGCCATTCCATAATAGCCTCGACCTTGGCTGGATCCACAACGATGCCTTTGTCAGAGATGACATGCCCTAAGTAGTGAATCTTCGATTGATAAAAAGAGAATTTGGACAACTTCCCATACAATTTGTGCTCTCGCAGACACTGCAGTACCAAGCACAAGTGCTTGTCATGCTCCTCCGTCATTTGAGAGTAAATCAAAATATCATCAATGAATACTTGGGCGAACTTGTCCAAGTACTCGTGGAACACCCCGTTCATTAAACTCATAAATACCCCTGGGGCATTTGTTAGTCCAAACGGTAAAATAGTAAACTCGTAATGTCCAAACCTCATCTTAAAAGTGGGTTTATGGATTTCATCCTCCTTGATCCATAACTGGTGATACCTTGATCGCAAATCGATCTTGGAGAACACCGTCGCACCCTTCATTTGATCGAACAGATCATCAATTCTCGGCAATGGATACTGATTCTTGATCGTGGCCTTGTTCAGTTGACGGTAGTCAATGCAAATCCTCCACAATCCATCCTTCTTTCATATGAAAATAATAGGTGCATCCGACACACTAGGACGTATCAGACCCAGGCCCAACAACTCCTTCAAATGCATTTTCAACTCTTGTAACTCCGGAGTCGACATCCGATAAGGCGTTCTTGATATCGTTTCAGTCCTCGGTTTTAGTCTATGGTAAACTCCAATTCCCTCTCCAACGACATCCCAGGTAATTCCTCTGGAAAGACGTCTGCAAACTCTCTCACCACCAGAAGGTGTTCTAGACCTTCCACTACTCCCTTCTTGTTTAACGCAAGGATCGCGTAAAGCTTGCACCCCTTGTGCATGCTCTTCCAAAGTTGCAAGGAAGAGATGAACCTCAGGGAAACTCCCTGGTTTCGGCCTACAATCACACGTCTTTGTCCTTCGTCATCGACCAAGCTCAACCATTTCGTCTTACAGTTGAGTATCACCTCATGCGACTCCAACCAGTCCATACCAATCACGACGTCATAAGATCTTAAGATCATGACGTATAGGTTGTCCCTTGTGACAAACTCTCCCAGGTCAAGGACACAGCCCGTAACCTTTCCTCCAAACTTTTGTTTGGCTCTCGAAGCCATCTTTACGAAGCTAAACGCGTCTTGTTCAACTGCCTTTACCTTAATGCTTTTTAGCACTGTACCAGAAATGAAACTCTCGGTAGCACAGGGATCTATCAAAATACTAAGGGTCTGGTCAGCGATGGTACCTGTCGTCTCGAGCACTGTCGACTGATCTTCTGCCTGGTGGTTATTCACTGCTACATGAATCCGATGGGCCTTGCCCATATCTCCCACTGTAGTGGGTCTAGATGATTCAGATGCTCTGGTCCTCTCCACAAGGTAGTCGCGCAGGTAGTGTGGCTCCCCACACGTCCAACACCCCTTCTTTGGCCCAGTATTCCTGGTACCCGAAGTAGAATATGGCGGCCCATTGGCCTGGAACCCTGGTCTGTTCTACTGAACTAGCCTAAATTGTTGCAGCTGCGGTCGACGCTGCTGCTGATGCTATGGTCCCCGATAAGGTGTCCGCTGCTGAGGCGTCGATCGTCGAAGTGTAGTGAAAGTGGATCCCCTCTGGAAGCCACGATATCCTAGCGTATGTCTAGCTGGTGTCTGATGCTATTGTGCTCCAGATGAAACCTGCCCTGCTGGTCTCGTTGGAGTCTTGGTCTGACCCCCACTGATAAGATCCTCCTCTGCTATGAGGGCCTTTTGGACGTCATCATGCAAAGTTTGAGGCTTCAAAATCCTAACCTTTGCACGCAGGCTGCCATTAAGGACGAACATGAACCTGTTGACCTTAAGTTTCTCAGTGTTAAGGTGCAGAGCATACTAGAGCAGCTCCATAAAACGGGCCTCGTACTCGGGCACCGTACGACCTCCCTGTCGTAAGGCATTGAACTCATTGAGCTGATGCTCAATGAATTCCTCAGAAAGATACCTCTCTCGGAACCGTTCCTCGAACAATTCCCATGACACGTCTTTGACGACCATGTTCAGTTGTGGTAGGAGCATCTTCCACCATAGAAGAGCGCTCCCTTTCAATTGAAAGACCACCATGTGGACCTTCATGTTGGAGGTATAATCGCGAAGTGCAAAGCACATCGCCATGTTCTCCAACCATGCTTCAGCGGATGCGTCGTCCGGGGCACCAAAGAACTCGGGAAATTTGACCTTCTCGAGTTCACGGTGAACGCTACCAGTATTGATCGGAGCACACGACGGAACCTCAGTGGGTGCTGACACTTTGACCTCATCTCTATCCAAACGACTGAACAGTGCCTCAGACATGCGCTGAAAAGATCTCATCATTTCGACCACATCACCAATTGCTATCTATTCCTGCCTAACAACCTGCTCGTCTCCTTGGGGGTTAGCTCCCTCAGGCGTGGATGCTACTAGAGGCGTCGCGCCCCTTTCCCTAACACCACGTCATCTACCTCTGTGGCGTCCTCTAACCATGATTACCTATACAAACACAAGTTAACTCGATTAGCAACAGTAAAATCAATCACATCAATGAAATCCATAGCGATCCCAGGTCATGGGTCGAACCGACTCTGATACCATATGTCGCATCCCCATCGATGCGACTACTAGCAAAGCAAACAATTTTTGTTTTTTTTTTGTTTTCTACACAATAATATTTCTACCCATAAAGCAATGAAATTTTTATAGAAAAAATCTTTCAATTAATATATCAATCTATTGAAATCCTATGTTACAACGATATACATTAAATATATACATGTTTAACTATGATTTAATTTCCCAATTCCTTTTTATATTAACTTTACTATGAATTTGTCAGTATCATTTTCTATATCCTTTTTAATTTAACTATCATTTCTAATCAAATTTTTGCCTTTGTAAAACTTAACCTTTATTTAAATTTACATTTTCATTACTGTATAATTTTTTTTTTATATATTTTATATTAAAATATAATAAAAGTAATATGAAAACAATGTCGAGGGAACACCCAAAAATTATGAAAATATAATACAAAATTTTCAAATGACAACTCATCGTTACTTATGAAAGTTATGGTGAAGATATGGACCTATGTTGTAATGGAAGTTTTAGCTAGTCTTCTCTAGTCTTTTCACATCCATCTTCAACACTTGTAGTTATAAATTTAAATTATGATTGAGCTTTGCAAATAAGTTAGGGTCCACTCAGAAGTTGGATGTTTCAAGCCACAACACACTCTTCTTCATAAATTATCTAACATTATGGATAACTGTGGAAACCTACATGCTCATATATCCTTTAATTATAAATATAATTTCATACATATCATGATAATAATAAAAAAAAATTGTGACTTAACACAATATTATTGACAACGATATTGCAATGGAAAATTTATGCCAAAATTATCCTTCAATTAACAATATAAATTTGAGATATATTTGGCAACAGTATAAATTGTGACTTTAGCAAATATTATTAATGATATTAGTGCAATGGAAATGTTGCAAAATAAATCCTTCAGTTACGAATATGAATTGAGACTTATGGCAACAATCTACATTATAACTTCACAGAATAATGTTGACGAGTGGAATAAAAAGTTGTAGCAAATAATAGACTTCAATAAGGATATACATTTTAGACATCTTATTTATAATATATTTTTTTTCACAGCTGCGCCTATTGACTCTTCCACCGAGCACCCCCAAGTCTGTCTGCTCACTGTCCTGTCTAGATTATACCATTATAGAGATGACGGGTATTATTGATAAGCATGCAGAAGTAAAGATCAGTCTACGCTAGAATGAATCATAATTAGCATCTTATATTCCGATGCATCATTTTCGAATTAAAATATCAGAGTCTAGAAATTATATGATTTCGTTTTGACAAGAGGTATCGTTATTAACAAAATTAAATATCCAAGTTCTGGGCAATTAATGGTAAACAACCAAATTGAAAACGGTCACTCCGAAGGAAGGCATGAGACTTCTAGCAAGTAAAAAAAAACACAGATTACAAGTACAAATTTCGTGCTACTAGCAATCGTTTACACCAACAATATTTACACTGGCAAACAGACCATCATGGGCATTCACAGCGTTACATCAGTCATGTTTCAATGGCAAGGGTTCCAGTTTTTGGGTATTGATTCCACTGTAGTCACCCCAGACTCACACCTGGATGAAACCAAAATAAATGACCCACCTAAACAGGTTGCACCAGCCCATGAGGCCATAAGGGGTGAACACGTTCATGAGGGATTGAATCTTAGTGGGGGAAATAAGAACGACCTCACTATACCAACCAATCAAGCCCCCACGTAGAGAACACTCCTCCTCTGAATTGCGTGGTGAGCCACCGCACACTGCCACATTGAAATTTAAACTAAATCGTGGAAATCATTTACACAGTCAACCCGCCCTACTAAATGCCGAGAAAACATCACGTAGTCAAAAACATGGTTCAGCGGAGCGAGGGGTAAAAATAATTCGTGAGCAGAGGGCGTAGTGTTTAAATTTCTCCAATCAAAATTGTTGTCTATTGTATAAAAAAAAAATCACTTTTACTGGAATCGTGTTAGATGTAAATTAAATATAAATTATAGTAAACAAATTGGACATAAATTACTGCATATAAAACCTTCACTATCTCTCATTCACATTTGATATGATTTACAGTAAATAACTTCACATTCTATGCATAATGCAAGATATTATTATCCATCAATCATAAAACAATGTAGATGAACCTTTTTACATCTGTTTCATCATGACCATCACGGAGGTGATATTCTACATCTACTACATATCCACAATTGTAGGGGCAATATGTTACATCTTTCATATAATTACCAATGCTGGAGTAATGAAAACAAGTCAATTCCACAAGAGCTAAACACAGATAAGAGTTAATACCTTTTTTTTCCCTCTTGAGGTACCGATATAAAAAGGTGACAATAGTAAGAGAATGCCAGGGTCATAAGGGTAACTCGTCGAAGGGATCGCAAGGACTCTAGCAGTCAAGGCGCAGAAACACAACAACAAGGAAGCAAGATAAACCCTACGCAAGGGTTGGACTGGAAAGCGCAAGTCAACAATCAGGCAAGGAAAACAATAGAGGTAGACGGTTGATAGGCTCCCCTTTGCTTCACCATCCTCACACAGAAAAGCAGGGCGTTGAGATCCATAGATATTTTAATGCTAAGGCGATGACCATAGATCAGGCTCCTGGCCAACTGCTCAGGCAAAGACTGGTGAGCTAGGGACGAAGGCTATCAGCCATGAAAATCACCATCACACTCAGTAAGGTGGTCAAGACAGGCAGGACAACGAAGGCCATGGTAGTCAACAACCATCTAGCTAAGCTAAGGAAGGTTCCAGTCACCAATTAAAAAAAAAACATCAATTTACTTTTCCATTAATTAAGCATATTCAAGCATGAGCCTAATACATTCTACCATACAAAATGAAGAGCATACCATTTTCTATTTGCATTCTCTGAGTGTTGTCTGCGCGCTCTGTGCAACTCCCCCTCGTCGACCATTGAGACCTCACCGATACCTCCCAGCCAATGCTAGGGGTACTCTTCTTCCCCCTTATCCCCCCAAGCCGCAAAGGGGCCACACACACTATCCAGAGATTTCGTCTAGCTCCCAGCTCACCTCGCAAGGCTGAGCTACCACTCCTCTCCGAGCTGGGTATCCCAACTCCCACAAGTAAATCAGTCAAGTCGATAATTCTGCAACGTAATGTTACGCAAACAGAAGATGATCCTTCATCCTTCTCCTTCCTTTATTTTATAGAGTTTCGAACTTCCTTTCTTTCCTAAATCTCATTTAATTAAAGTTTTTAAAAATAAATTCCTAAAATTTCCTCTCCATACAAGTGTCACCCATCCCCCACATTCCTCCATTAATTATTTTCTTTAATTAATTAATTATCTTATTTCCCTCACCCACCTAGAGTTACTCCTAGAATCACTCCTAGGTGTCCCTAGATTCCCTTACAGGTTTTAAAGGCTTTCCTTATTATGAAATTGCTAATTTAGTTTAAATTAGAAAGCTCTTAAATGTAGATTCTTTACTAAGTTGACTTCCCACTTTTTCCCTTGAGTTCCCCTTTTTCCTTTTTATGTTACCTCCTTTCCCTAGTTTCCTATTTTTTTTATTTTCTCTCTTTCCCCTTTTACTTAGAACTCAAAAAGGAAGGTGTGGAATTTAACCCCTTTTCCCTTTTATCATTAATTTAGCATATTTTTAAATTATCAAAAGATACAATAATTAATTCCCTCTTTACATTTTATATCCACAAATTTTATTTCTTAAGAATAATTTAATTTCTTACTCCCTTCATGTTACAAAATTTTATGAAGATCATGTTTATTATTTAATTGGTTTTTATTTTAAATTTTATTATTTTATTTTATTTTATCTATATATATATATATATATATATATATATATATATATTTTAAAGGTAGACAAAATTTTACCCCTAGCGTAATTTTAGACTTAGGCCTTAAATTTCGTACTGGGCGACATTTTAATCAGGGAAATTGTTTTAAAATTTCTTAACATGTTATTTGTCTTAGGGCCATCTAGGTTCATCCTTCTATCACCATCCACGTGACGTGCCCTTCAAGACGCACTAGGTGCTCCAAGGGTGCCACTCGCCTCATTTGTTCCTTTGTGCAATGTGCCCTTCAGGACGCACTACGTGCTCCAAGGGTGCCACTCACCTCTCTCCATTTTTCTTGCGCGACGTGCCCTTAAGGATGCACCACGTTATCTAAGGGTGCCACTCTCCTCTTAACTAATTTGGTAGACATCAATAACCCTTGGAGTCAACACTCCACCATGTGAAATTGTGGGAGACGAAGGGATTCTAAGGAATAAGGCCCCCGCCTTATTGCGCGCCCCTTAAAATCATCATGAGCGACTGTCACAGTCTGCCCTCACGGCATCGTGGGTCCTCTCGAACTAGGTAATCATTAACCTACATTTTGAGCCACGACGAGAGTGCTAGTAGGCTGTGGCAGAGTTGTTGTCCACACCTCTCCCTCAACATCTCTGGTAGTCGTGTGTGACCCCTTTACTCCATATGTGAGTCTGGTCGGCAAGCTATCGTCATCTTGCATCATCAACAAATCATGTCAGAACATATCCATATCATGTCATCTAATCAGATGCACTAATATCACAGTAAAACAATCAAATCCCAATGGTATACTCCCTGACTCAATCCAGAGTCCAAGGGGTTCCATCGATGCCTCTGCATCCTTGAGGTCCAAAATCCTGCACACTCAGTAACGCCGAGTCAATAGCACCTGTCTATGTCAAAGAGGTAAATCAACATGTCATCAACCCATAATGCCTCATAATCAAAATAAAAAAGTTTTAATAGCATAAAAATCTGGATCACTTGCGAGCAAGTGTCCTCAAAGAATAAGTTTGCTCAGTGCGCCAGAGCGGGATGTTACATTGCTGGCAGTAGTGGCTCTATCAACGATATTGAAGTTCTTTTATAAACATCATGACTCTTTGATTAAGACATTATTTCATGTTATAATCTTCTGCAAAGAAAATTCTATTGTCTGGTTATAACATTGAGCTTATCCTAATACTATATAGTCTCATAGTGAATTTATTTAAGGGAGCTTAAATCATTTTATCAGTCTTATTCTTTTCTTCCTGAGATGAAATCTTACCAGATCAGAGATAACTGCTTCACCCAGTAAGTCGCCTTTTGTTGGGCCCCAACAACTCCCCCTAAATTTTTACAAAATTTAAAGGTCCCTCATTAGAATCTTGATAATTATAATGAGCTACAAAATCAACCTTTTCAAATAGTTCCATACCTTGGCTTGCTTTGAGACAAACTTAATACATTCACTATAGTATGAGACATTCATTACAATAGTATATGTCAAAAGTTTGAAACAAGAACAAAAATCTCAATTTAAACAAAAACGTTAATTTTTATCAACTGTTTAGTTTCGTTTAAATTATGATTATGTGTTCTTTCTTTTTCTCATTAGCAAGTTTGACTATTTTGAATAATGGGTTCAATACTTCATCAAATAATATCTTGGTTGGTTTCTCATTTTCA
>JZKD02S2023305.1:319288-352715 GCA_000966675.3 Picea glauca
ACCACACTTACCACAGATCATAGCAATATTTGAAACCATAAATTAAATCATAAGTACAACTTATAACATACACTATCTTTTGGATGTCTATGACATCCAAATTACGTCAACACTATAGTCATTTAGACATTACATAACTTGTCAATCTGCAGCTTAGTTCACCAATACTAATATCCATGTATATACGTCATAATTTCATATAAGAATCCATATTTGTATTGACGTTCAATTAATAAATGTATGTTTATTTTTATCATGTCTTTCATATCTTACGCATTCACAACATAACTTAAACTGGTATCCATGTACCAAAATTCCACATTTAAATTTACATGTTTAACCA
This sequence comes from Picea glauca, assembly GCA_000966675.3. Taxonomy (NCBI): domain Eukaryota; kingdom Viridiplantae; phylum Streptophyta; class Pinopsida; order Pinales; family Pinaceae; genus Picea; species Picea glauca. The sequence goes on from JZKD02S2023305.1 coordinate 319,632, forward strand.
AATCACATAATCATCATCATCACAAACATATAACAACAAAATATAATATTGTGCAACTCACAAATAAGTCTAGACGTACACCTTTCACATGTCTATATCAGTTTCACATAATCCAAATAGTTACTAAGCAATGAATTACTATAATGAGAAAAATCAAAGTTATAATTGCCTAAGGCCAAAATATGGGGCGTTACACCAAATGCTGCAAGTTTTGGAATCTCATCAAGTTGTAGATGTGAGTACATGTTTTTTGTGGAACTTTTGTTGTTCATGATATGCTCTCTTCATGTCTTCTTACTTAGATACAAACAAGGATTACATTTCATCAGTCAGATGCTTTTATGGTATCATTTGAAAGTTGATTACACTTGATCAAGCAACAATTTAGTTGATTGGTGTAAAAGTAGTAGTGTGCATAAATAATATTTCCATGAAAGTAATTAGTTTTCAGTTTGAGTACAACATTCAATTTGCATTTGGTTTGTAATAGTATTTTTTGGTTTCAGAATAAGTTGCATAAATTTGGAAGGAGGTGAAGGAGTCCTTATCCATGGATAAGGCACTGGTACTGCAATGTTCCTGGAAACTCACAGGAAGCATCCCATCCTCTGTGGAGCCAATGTTAGCACATGAAATGTTCAGGACTCAAAAATTCTGAACTTAGTCCATGTAAGAATCTTGGTGTCATGCTATCATTTATCATCATGAAGTAAATAAGGGTCAAATGGGTCTCAACCCTGGTATTAAAATCATTATCATCATATGTCATGTCTCAAGGGTTTGTACACAAAATTACATTATGTCATTTTCCAACCATTTAGAGGTCAAGTCGGATGTCAGATTTGCTTGTTCCCAAATCACCTAAAAGTGCGTAGCATACCAAGAAGTACCTTGTGCACTAATCTCTGATCATTGCACTTTGAAAATGTGTCAGGGGAGATCTCATCGTATTTAGTACATTAAATTCATTATGATTTTCAATATTATGTTAAGGAACAATTATAATAGTTCCCATGAAGCGTGCTACTGGAGTTTGAAAAATGGCGTTGCAGACTGGCGCTGTGAACTAGCAGTAGTAGATTGAAGAGAATTAGACTCTTTCATTTAAGACCAACTCGAGTTTCCAAACCACCTACCAAAATCCATACATACCAGGTACGCCTTTGATGACTAAATGCTTCTCAAATGGTTTATTGAGAATGTAAAGTTGTTGTGTATTGTTGGTACTCCAAACTGCTAAACATTCATGCACTGTTAACTCTATGCACCATTAAAACCCACTTTTTTGGTGTTCTAAACCCTCTTCATTGGTCAACATTGTTATCTCAAGGTCATCCTATAGCTTCCTTTTTCAAACAATTAATATTACCCATTGATAATTTTGCGTTGCAAACTATCTATTATAACCCTGCACTACAAATTGTGCGATGTAGACTAGCGTTGCGAACTGGTTGTTGGCATTGCAAACCCTCTATTTACACAGAGTTGTTTCTTTTTTCCTGTTCGCAGTTCACTTAGATTTCATTGTTTTCCCTCTTATCATTCCCTACTTGCAATTTTCTCAACTTCATACTATTTTTGTGTATAAGGTTTTAGACAGGTTAACCCTAAGTATGTTAGCTTTGTAATCAAACCCTAAAACAATCCCCATTTTATTCTATATTTCGCATAGCAACTATCATAAGAGGCTATAGGAGGTTTGTAAGAGAGTAATTATGGACAGTCAACAAAGTAAGAAAATCCACAAGGGGGGAGATATTGTGAGAACTGAACCATATGACATGCAACTCATCAACTCTGAACCATTTTTCAAGGAAGCCTTCCAAAGGGTGGGTTGCCTTAGTTTTGTCAGAAAATGAAAAGAGGGCATCCTGAAGTGGAAAAAAGGAATTTAGATATGTTGGATAAGGTGGATACTAGAAGGAGTACAAGAACCAAAAGATGAATACAAGATTATCTTCCACATCAACATCATATTTTGTCATGGTTTTTGCATGTAGTTAAAACACTAAGTGATGATTTTTTATTTTGAGTTAAACTTAGCATATTTTTATGTTTTCTCCAAGTTTACTTTAGGTTGTAATGAGTTTGCAACATTCCTTGAAGGTCTATCCTACTTATAGTACAATTTTTAAGGATCAATTTTTTTTCAAAGAAACATGCACCTACATGAAAGTTCGCAGCACATGTTGTCAAAGGCGCTTCGAACTGATAATTTGGGACAGTTTGTAGCAATTAGCACACATTAGAGTCATTTTTTAATCATAACTTTTAAATGATGATATGGTTTCTTCAGAAAGGTTTTTTGGACATGAATCATAATATAGTGGAATCGTTGACCAAAAATAAGCTCGACCCAGTTCGCCATTTGGGAGAAAAGTTGAAATCATCACCTATAGGAAAGTTTGCAATGCATGATGTCAAGGGCATTGTGAACTTTAACAATTTGAAAAATACGAGATGTAGGAGGGATGTCACCTTTCTGAGGGGGTTAAAATGGTTTCCTAGGAGGTATTTGGACATGAGGGACATGTGTTCTATCACCATATCAAGCATCATGACCTGTTTCAAAAGGCATTTATCACAATAGACAAGACCCAAAAAAATAGGAATTTGTTATGTTTTTGTTGGAATCTTTTGTAATAGACTCCTAAATGGAGGAGGATCCTATGTAGCTCCTTGGTTTCAACCTCCTTATAGTAGAGAGAGATCATTCACTATATATGAAGTGGATTTTGATAAGGAAAGGTTTGGATTCATGATCCAAGAGAGGAGAGAGCTTGAGTAGTTTAGTTGCTTATTTGTAATCACATTTTTCTTCCTTTAAAGATTCATGAGAGATTTTTCTCAGATTGTCTTCTTATTTTCAATTTATTTTTTTATCTTCTTGCTTGAATGTATTGGAGGTTTTGAGGATCAAAGGCTACCTTTGATTAATGGATCCCTAAGCAACAAAGGATCTGTTATAGTTGACCTGTTAATCATTATTTTTGTTCAAGCATTTTTTAATCTATTTTGTAGAGAGGATATTTGTTTAGAAGGCATTCTTCTTTTTGTTCACTTTCCTTTCTTCTAATCATCATCATATAATATATTAACCTGATGATTTATCTTGATTTCCTTCAATAGGAAGAGTATTTTGACTTCATTCTCAATGGTAGATCACTAATCTACAGTCAAATTGTTGCCATCTTTCTTGTTCTTTCTTGCTCATCCACCCAATTTAAATTGATTTAATTTTTCAAATTCTTATGGGTATTAGGCTTATTCTTAAAGTAGTCTAAGAACCACTTCTACTTATAACAAATATCATATTCGTATTATTCTTCTCCTCCTACACATAAAGATGTAATTTGGGCATCTAGAATCACTCATGTTGGGTGTGTTCCTGAGGTTTTTGATTGTAAGGAACTCGTTGCATGGTTTGTGGAGAAGTACATGCCAAGTCAAATAATTATACAACTTCGGGATCATTCTCCAATTTCTCTTTCACCTCAAGTTTTTCACAATATGTTAAAGCTTCCAGAGCCGACTCTTACTTTCAAAGGTGAATATTGTAAAGAATTCTTGAACAAATATAACAATGGGCTTGACCTCCTGCCATAATATTTGGAGAATCCTACATTTATCCCAACAAACATAACCAAAATCTAGGTTGAGTCTTTTAAAAACCCTTATCGAGAAATTGCATGGCTATTTACCAGGTTGACAAGTCAGGAAAACACTACTTTTATCTCTCGCATGATTTTATATATTTTTTATTTTACAATACAAGAACATACCATTTTTTATTGGGAAAAACTCATTTCTATTGAAATATCGTCCGAGTTATCACACTATGAAAAGGACCGAATATTATTTATGGCTTCTTATCTAAAATTTGGTATTGTGCATTGTTGTCAATTCCCAAACTTAACCATAAGTAAGAGGGTGAATTGTCAAATAGATCCAGTCACCTTTTGGTATCAGGCATTATGGAGACATAAGACGCCTTTGTTTTTCTATGAAGTTTATAATAATTTTGTTTTAGTCTTCAAAATATTGTTGTTGGGCGAAAAAAAATCAAGGATATATGATCAAGCTACCAAATATTTAGAGAAAAAAGGGACAATAGAACAAATGGAGAATCACAATGTCATTAGGATATTTTGCTCGAAAGAAAATCTTTCTTTATCCTGTATCATGTATATAACACACTATTTATTACAGAGGTGGAAAGACAATATAACTTATGGTTACATTTTTTCCATGAAAAAAGGAAAAAACAATTTATTCCCCTGCCATGTAAGATTGGAGAGTTCATGTTCGGAAATACAAATAAAATTGACGAATTTGCAAATCATTTCAACAGTGAGAATTTAAAGTATGATGACAAAATAAAAGGTTTTGATCCGAACAAAATCGTTGTTGGACATATGCTTTCAGTGGGCTTCAGTAACTCTTTCATTCAAACTATATTGAATGAAGAAGAAGAGGGTAACAATCAAAGCACTCATGTACACAATGTTGGTGATATAGAAGCATTACTTAGCAATAATGATTTTTACAAGCAAAGGGGAAAAGGTCCTAGTGAAAGAAGTGCTCAATATCCAATTGTGACTCCCAAGAATACTACATCCAGGGGCAATGCTCTAGCATCCCACCCAATTAAAAAAATTGTCAACATTAGTTCTAGTGGATGGGGAGAGAATAATACTCCCCCTGGAAAAATTGAGAGTTGACACAAGCTCCCCGTGAGAAAGAAAAGGAAAAATTTAGTGAAAGAGGAAGAAGATAATCTTATAGAAAATGACATCCAATTATTTTTTTTGGAGGATATGGAACTAGAAACAGATATTGAGAAAATATTTCTTGCAATAGAACAACCGGAAAATATGGCTCAACAAAATTATTTATTGGAAGTCGTTGGAAATGAGACCTTTAGTGAAGAAGAATCCTTCATTTTTCAAAGTGTTGTTTTTGATAAAGATTCTAAAAAGTTGATTGTAGAAGGAAGTGACCAGAAGAATAAAAAGGGAAAGTCCCACTGAGAGGTTAACTTGAAGGATATGTGACCATCCCAAATTTCCAAAATCCATAGGGCTATCGGGGATGTGCTTGATGACTCTATTGATGGTTTAGAAGCTAAAAATGCCAAATTAAAGGATATCAGAGAATTGCAAACTTCCTTGATGCCTGTTCTGATCCTAGAAATTACTTTAACAATGGTTAAACCAACTACACCCAGTATTAAATTAAAAGGATCTTCTATTTTTCTCACAACGGTCCGAAGTTATGTAGAGAAAAACATTAAAAAAAAAATCATTAATAATAGAAGCATGGGAGGTATAAAAAACTAGTGTTTCTTTTGGTTCAAGGGCACATGCTTTTCATGAATATATCCAAGCTGATTTAAAGAATGAAGAGGGAGTCTACACAGATGTTGGTTTACCATTTGGGATAAAAGTCTCAAACATGACAGAATTGAAAAAGAGATAATAGGTTATGCCTTCTCTAAGTCAAATTAATTAGTTGAATGGTTGTTGGAAAGAAAAGATCAAGAATTTGAATAACATTGTCCAAGCATACAAAGAAGGCATAGTGAAAAGAGAAGAATTATTCAAAAGACTCACAAAGATAGATATGGTAGGAAGTACTGATGAGGTGCAAGATCCTAAGTTAATTCTCAATTCAATGTTCATGAAAAGACCACAATTTGATGAACAAGTCGAGATATTAAAGGGGTTATCGACTGAAAATTTTTATGGCATAATTGAATATAATGAAGAAGAGATAGATAATTGGTTGGTTGATTATTCTATGAAAAATAAAGATATTGAGGAAATACATGACATTTATCATGACCTAAGAGATTTGGAAGGTGAATTATTTAATATCAAAATCAGGCATGAAATAAATGTTGCGCCAATGAAAAATTATATTGAATATTGGTTTTAAAAGACAATTGATAAATTAACTAAAGAATAGTGGTTGAGATAGTTCCTATAACTTCCAACGAGGAAAATAAAAGGATAGAAAAAATCAAGTAAAGGGGAGAGAGACCATCATAGTAATTTTATGATGATCACATTGTGCTTTCTTTATCAGTTTTTCATCCAGTTACTCCACTTATTTGACTAGAAAGGTTTAACTGAAATCTGATAACCTCTTACTGTCTTCTTTTCCAGGTCTTGCTACCCTGTCATCACCCATCATATTCTCTCCACGGCTTACTTTTTTTTTACATTTTCTTTATGGTCTGCGGGATCCCCAATTCCAGTCCTTTGGATAAACACATTTAAATTTCAAAGTTTTGTAACAGAATTTATATTTCTTAGAAATCCCAAGAGAACTATTTCGGGATCAATTTTGATAGTGTTTTATAACTCTAAGTTTTGAGTATAAAATATTTGAGATTGACCTATCATTTTCTTTATTTTAGCTCCACATCTGTTTACTCTATTAAAGTTCTCTTATGCGTGCAAACCATTTTCTTTTATTTTTATGTGATAAAAAATCTTTAGTTTTACTATGATGGATGTGAGGAAATTTTTCTTATATATTTCAAATATGTGATGTGTGAGGTTCCTTGCCATCTCTCATAAATTCTCTTTAAAAACAAAACATTTTATTTTCTGCATCTTTTATATTTCTTTGAATATCGCGGTGGACTTTCTCCAAGTCCTATACTATTTTGAAATGTATAATTCCAAGAGTATATTGAAACAGAGAGGAGTACCACCTCTATAAAATGCATGGGGATTTGTATCCCCGTGAGGTTGTCGTTTCGGTCCTAACGGATTCAAGCGTCAAATTTTTGGCAACCATACTGGGGACTTAAACTAAAAATTTGAAATATGGTTTCCCATCTTTTGAAAAATACATGACTTTTCCCTAGGATGATCAACCCCTCTTAGAAATTGGATTGAATAATCAACGAAACATCTTGCATCGGTTATATAATTTGGTAATAACAACATCCAAGACCATGGAATGATTGGAAATATCTTGGAAGACTTTGTTCCAAGAAGAAGAAAGAGAAATACTTTGTAGACAAAGGAGAAAGGAGCGACAAGACCGAAGAAATGAAAGACAAGATCGAAGAGCACAAGTGCAAGGTTAGAATTGAAGCTGGATGAATACAAGGGCCCTATTACCAGAAGTAAAAGAAAGCAACTATGTATTCTAAGAAGTTGAAAACATATTCCTGAAATATATCCAGACATGGAAGGAAGAAATGAACAACCACGAGAAGAACCACAAAAAGCACCTCATGCAGAAAGACAAGGAGGTGGAGGAGGTGGTGGAAGAAATCAAGAAGGCCTAATATTTGGAAACCTGAGAAGATTAAGAGATTCCCCTCTAAATATTCGAGGTGAACAACATGACCTCCCTGTTCTCCCTAAGGGTACTTTGAAAGAATATTTTCGAGATGAAATAATTGATGCCAAAAGACACTTTAATTTATTTATTGATGTTTTTTGTTTTCACCATGTTGATTATGACAATGTGATGGTAAGGTTATTTCTTCAAACCTTATCAAGACAAGACTATGAATGGTATACGACATTAACCACTAGGTCAATTGGTTCATTTAACGACCTCAAAGACATGTTCTTAACTATGTTCTCTCCCCCAGTTGCATATCATACCCTTCTAACTAATTTCACCCAAATTGGATTGAGGAAGAATGAGAGAATACGATATTTTAAACTCAGGTTCAATAAAACTCTGAGTAAGATTACAGAAGATAAAATACCTAATGACCTAGTGATGCTTGGTTTGTATAAGAATGTGATGCCCCCAAATGTAAAATATGCTATCAGAACATCCCAGATGGATACCTTGGAGGAAGCAATGATTAAGGCCAATGAGATGGAAGAAATTGTGATAGAGATGAGTGTTGACCCCGATATTGTCCTGGGAAAAGTACAGAGGCAGCTAGGAGTCCTAAATATTGATGATCAAGTAGCCACTAGCTTGATAAAGAATGAATATCAGAAACCGTGAACGATCTAAAATCAACCATTTGAGGAGGGTTTTCAAGGGAACCATACCATATGTGAAGGTAGACCCTGTTGCGACACAATAAATGAAGCAAATAATTGAGATTGCAGAAATGAATAGAACCACCAGGGAAATGCAAAATGACATAACCAAATTAAGAAGGGGTGATAATTATGTAGAAAATCTGAGAATGTCATTCCAAGAGAAAAGAAGGAACCCTCCCCAAGAAAAAAGAGTGAGGTTTGAAAACATTGATAATAAACAAAGACAAAGGGTTCCCAAGAAACCAATCCCAACTACAACTATTCTGGATGATATCTATGATGAGAAAGGAAATGATTATTTACCTGATGAAAGTTTCGAAACTATACAGATGGAGGGATTTGAGATGTCCATGTATATATTTGAATAAGGAGACAATGACCCTGACTCACAAGAAAATGTTTCCCAAACACGAGCGTTTGTAAATAAATCCAAAAATAAAGATGATTCTGAAAAGGAAAATGAAATAATTAAAGAAAAAGATAAAGAAAAGGTGAATGATAAAGAGGAAAATAAAAATGTGAAAGATATCACTGGAAAAAAGAAGAAACACTTGGTGTCAAACCCTCCCTAGATGAAATACAATGTTGTAGAGGACTTGAGTAAGTTGAAGATAACTCTTCCTTTTACAGAAGTGGTAAAGATCCATCAAGAAGAGGAAAATATTTTGAGATTGTTGGATGATCCATCTGGAAGAATGGAGGTTGTTGTTATAAGTCCAAAACAAATATAGGACACATCAATTGTCAAGTTGAGAGGTAAAATCTGACATTTTTATATTTCAATTGAAAATCATGATGTTGCACTTCATAATTCTATAGTTGACACTAACGTGACCGACAATATTATGACATTGGCGATCATGGAGGCATTGGATATGAGATGCACCAAATATTATGAAACGGGTGAAAGAACATATGTAATTGATTCCAGACATGTGCCAACTTATGGGGAAATCAAATATTTTTATGCTTGGATCACGGCGGCTCCCCATATTATTACAGTTTTCAATATTGTTGTGGTAGATATTCCTCCTGCATATAGAGTTTTCTTAGGAATATATTGGTCATCTATGATCGGGGGGTACATAATGAATGATGGAAGTTGCATTATGCTTCCAGATAAAGAAGGAGAAATGATTAAGGTCCCTCGTTAACCCAGGAGGCCATTTTCCTTCAAAAAAAAGGACAATAAACTAATGGAAGATTATATAGATGATGGGATTAGAAACTATGTTATCCTATACATGGAGTAGATTGAAGGCATGGAGAATCAAAAGAATCAGTTTAAAGGTTATTGGAGGATGTCATTTTATGGAGCTTTATCAAGTTCCGGGAGTGGAGTTGGAATCGTACCGATAAGCCCAGAAAATATTGTGCATCCACATGCTATCAGACTTGAATTTGCATGCACCAATAATGAGGCAGAAAAAAAGCTTTGATTCAAGGACTATTTCTCGCACGAGAAATGAAGATAGAACATCTAATTGTGACAGGAGACTCCACATTGGTAGTAAATCAAGTTACCCAGAGATATAAGATTAAAAAGGAAAGACTCAAATTATATTTCAAAAGAGTTAATGAATTGATGGAAGCCTTCATCTCTTTCAACATTTCTTTCATCCCAAGGGACAAAAATTAGAAGAAATATTCATTAGATTTGACGACCTCTCTGTCAAACCTAGATAATGTTCAGAGCAAAACATATTTTCAAGTAAAAAGAATATTCTGAACTTCTGTACCTGACAATCAAGAGTAGAGTATTTACAAGTATTTGAGAATGTTGAACAATTGGAAAAAAATTGATGAATGATGATGAAGATGAGGATAATCACATAATTGTTGTCCCGAGGAATTGTATTCAATATGAGTCTCTTTTTACAAGAGATGATCATTCTACAAACCTCCTAGAAGAAACATCGCTCTGAAAATTACAAGAAACAAGAAAGATTAATATTGGAATTGATATTTCCCCAAAATACGTCGATTGGGAGTTGATTGCCCAATTGACTAAGTTGATCAATATGTCACATTATTTAAATAATATATTGATGTGTTCACATGGAGTTATGATGATTTAAAGACATATTATAAAACAATATTTCAACACATTATTCCCTTGAGAGAAGGGGCAAATCCTCTCAAGAAAAAGACAATGATAATGAACCCCAAATTAAAACCATTGGTAAAGGTTGAATTAGAAAAATTAAAGAAGGATGGAATAATATACCCCATTTGACATTCTAACTGGCTTTCAAACTATGTGATTGTGAGAAAAAAGACTGGGGAGATTTGAATGTGTGTAGATTTCATGGATATTAACAAATCAAGTGTAAAGGATAATTATCCTTCTCCTAACATGGATTTTCTTCTCCAACAAGTCATGGGATCAGCCTGCATGTCCATGTTAGATGGTTTTTATGGCTATAACCTGTTGAAATTTTGGTATGCGCGTTTAAGCATAGAAAATGTCACATCATTTTCACCCAACCATAGGTACAAGTCCACCCCCAAGCATCCTAACCTTCACTTAGAATAATTCTTGCAAGCCTACTCCAGAACCAACAGATAAACCCTAACTGCTAACTGCAGCAACAACTCAAGACAAGTAGAGCATTCCTTCTCCAAGGGTATCGCACAAGAGAGAGAGTCTCCATATCCATAGAACAATTACCATACAAAACTGCAGCAGTTGCAACTGCACTACACTCTCAGACTTGCGCCATAAGAATATCACCAAGAGTATCGCCAATAATATCACCAAGAGTTTCACCAAGAACCACCAATATAATCACCAAGATAGTGCTTTAAAGAGACCAAGACCCAAGAGATGACCATATGCCCTTATTTTTCCTTCAATTTTTAGTCGCAACTACAATTCTCCATAAGAATTGCACACTTTTTGGCTATCCAAATGAGCTAAAACATCATGTATTTATATTAATCTGTCTGATGACTTTTCTAGCTGGGCCAACCTAACTTTTTGGTAATTATATTTGTTGTTTATCTTTTCCCTGTGAAGACGACTTGTATTTATGGAAGATAATAATCTAATATTATTATTGTGCTAGGTTGAATTTTCTTCTACGGTTTCCACACATATGTTTAATGGTTCGATTTCTTCTAAAATATTCTAATATAATTCAAAGGTTACACATGGAGGTTAATACCTCCTATAGATACCAAAAAATCAACATAATTAGGTCATGGTTGTTGAGGAAGACAAAGGAAAGACAACTGTCATAACACCTTGGGAGACATATGCATATGCTCGGATGCCCTTTGGTTTAAAAAATGTAGGAGCTACATTTCAGAGGGCTGTGGATCATGCTTTTGAGGCAATGCTAGGAAATTCATGGTGGAATATCAAGATGATTTAATAGTACACTAAAAAACAGGGAGTGATCACATTCATCATCTGAGGAAAGTTTTTGACAGGTGTAGCTTATATGGTGTTTCTTTAAATCCAAAAATATGTTTATTTGTTGTAATTGAAGGAAAAGTATTGGGTCATATTGTGTGCAAGGAAGGAATCTATACCGATACAAAGAGAGTTAAAGCTATAAATGAACTCAACCCCCCATCATCTAAGAAGGGAGTTCAGTCATTTTTTGGCAAAATAAACTTTGTATGAAGATTTTTCCCTGACTATACAAGTATTGTGAAGCCAATCAATTTATTGTTGAAAAAAGACCAAAGGTTTGAATGGACCATAGATACACAAGAATCTTTTAATAACATCAAAAATGAAATCACTACAATTCTAGTCCTCATTAGCCCATATTTTCAAAGAGACTTCATCATTTATTCATTCGCTATAGAAATGGTTGTTGCATCTTTTCTTACTCAGAGGAATGCCAAAGGTGAATAATTTCCAATTAGTTTCGTGAGCAAGACCCTTCATGATTATGAATTGAGATATTTAGAATTGGAGAAGCAAGCCCTATCTCTTGTGAAAGGGGTGGCGCACTTTTGGACTTATATACTAAATTCTCATGTCATTGCATATGTTTCATCCTATCCTCTGAATATGCTTTTAAATCAGTAATTGAGAGAAGGAAATGGGTAAATTGGTTGGAAAAAATTCAAGAATATGATATTGAAATTAAACCTTTGAAAGCAGTTAAGGACAGGGTTTATGTAAGCTCATGGAAAATAATGATTCTTTGGATGGAGTGATTTCGATCTCAGTAGGATAAACCATGGAAGTTTCAAAATGGTATAAATATATTTTATTCTACTTGAGGTCTAGAAAATTTCTAGTCACCATGAACCCTAAAGAGCGAAGAACATTGAAAATAAAGTAAATTCAATATGTGTTGATTGTTGATATATTTTTTAGGAGAAGCTATGATGTCATATTGTTGATATGTGTTGATGAAAGGAAAGCTCAAGAATTGATGAAAGAATTCCATGAAAGTATATGTGGTGGACATTTTGCGCCTACGATCACAGCCCATAAAATAATAAGAGATAGGTTTTATTGGCCATCATTTTTTAAAGACTCATATGCTACCATAAGGAAGTGTGTATCTTGTAAACAATTTTCAAGGAAAATGAAAAAATATGCAATGCCATTACATCCTATATCTATAGAACAACCATTTTCCCAATGGGGACTCGATGTTGTTGGACCAACAAATCCAAAGTCAAGCAAAGGACATACATATATCCTCACTGCTACAGATTATTTTACAAAGTGGTCAGAAACAGTAACATTAAAAAGGGATGATTATAAAGAGTTGATTAAGTTTGTCAAAGATAATATTTTTTCAAGGTTCGGTGTCGCAGAAAAATTCATTACTGACAATGGCTCAATTTTCATTTGTTCAAAATTTACAAAATTTTGTGGAGAATATGGGATGGTTATGGGGCAGTCATAAAATTATTATCCACAAGAGAATGTTCTTGTAGAATCCACTAATAAGACACTCATTCAAATATTGAATAAAACTATTGATTATAACCAAAGGAATTGGCATTTGAAGTTGACAAATGCTTTGTGGGCGAGCATAATGAATCTGAAAGACAGGACTGGGACGTCTTCGTACACGTTGGTTTATGGGAAAGAAGAAAAAATTTCAATTAGTCTCGAGCTAAATGACTTGAATTTTGAAGTTAATACAGAGGATGAAGAAGATAGTTCACCTATGCAAAAGAGAGTGATCCAATTATTGAAATTGGAGGAAGAACAAAGTAAATTCTTGAATAGAACTTGTCAGAGACAACAAAGTATCAAACAATATTTTGATCAAAATGCAACCATAAAGAATTTTCAAAATGGTGAAATGGTGTTACTCTAGAAAAAAGCTAAGGAGAAACCATTGATGCACACAAAATTCTAGGACTTTGGGTTTGACCATATATCATTGAAAATATCATGGGTTTTAATGCTTATATGCTCAAAGATATGAAGGGTAAAATTTTAATGTTGCATGTTAATGGGCAACATTTGAAAGGTTTCTTCGCCTGAAATTTTCTCATTTCCTTGTACATAAATTTTTCATTTATTTAGTTTGTATATCCTTACCTTTAGACTCCATAGCCCAATGGATGGAAGCATCTGGTCATGAAGATTTTGGATTCTTGACAACCTACAGGGGGTTATCATTCCACAATTGGAGCTAGTTGTTGAGATCATTTTGTGCTTCCTTGTTTTTCTTCCACATTCTATATTCCCTACTTCATTTTTCCATTTATTTTCCCTCTTCTACGCCTCCACTTATTTCCCTTTTTCTTTTATCCCTTCTTCTCTCCCTTTATGGTTACTATACTTAGTCATATTTGAGTGATTCACGAGTTGGGGGGCCTTCATATCCACCCATTTTCTCATGTCATAAGTTCGCTACTACACTTAGCCATTTTTCAATTGCGCAGGTTCGTGGGTTCAAGCCCTCATTCTCCAAGTTCTGTGACCCTCACTTTCCACCCCGAGTTTCGTTATCTACATTTTGACCATCAGCCTTGTCATGGGTGCCGAGCTCCAAAGTATTTTATTCCTATTGCATGCAAGTCTGACTGACCATATTTCTACACTTAGTATATTTTTTATCATCATATGACCACGAGTTCGCAGGTTCCCGGGTTGGCGAGTTCACGAAACGTTTTATATTCAAAATCTATCTCGTATGTCCCCGTCATTTTGTTTATTTTCCCAATACACATTAAGTGTTGTTTAATGCTAACAACTATTATGAAAGCTCTGAAAAGATTTTCATTAATGGCGAAAGGCTCAAGGAATTACTCATTAAATTTAATTAAATCTTTGTTTTCCAAGGGATTAAATTATCATTATCTCTCTGAAAATATTTATTTGAAGTTATTATACTGCTAAAGAAATAGTCTCATCAACCTATGGAAAAATCATCTAGACAACAGTTTTTTGGTGATACTCTAAATATCTTTGGTCGTGAAGACCATAACTTACTGTGGTCAAGAGAATATTCATATGATTCTTCTCCTCCTACACAAAAAGATGTAATTTGGGCATCTGGAATTGCTCGTTTTGGGTGTGTTCATGAGGTTTTTGATAGTAATGAACTTGTTGCATGGTGTGTGGACAAGTACGTGCCAAGTCAAATAATTATACAGCTCCAAGATTATTCTTTAATTTCTCTTTCACCTCAAGTTTTTCGCAAGATGTCAAAGCTTCTAGAGTGGACTCTTACTTTCAAAGGTGAAGATTACAGAGATTTCTTGAAGAAATATAACAATGGGATTGGCCTCCTGCCAAAATATTTGGAGAATCCTGCATCTATCCCAACAGACATAACCAAAATCAAGGTTGAGTCTTTTTAAATGCCTTATCGATAAATTGCATGTTTATTTACCAGGTTGACAAGTGAGGAAAGAATTGCTTCTATCTCTCGCATGATTTTATATATTATGTATTTTACAGTACAAGAACAAGCCATTTTTTATTGGGGAAAATTCATTTCTATCAAAATATCGTCCCAATTATCACACTATAAAAGGGACAGAAAATTATTTATAGCCTCTTATATGATATTTGCTATTGTGAATTGTTGTCAATTCCCAAACTTAACCATAAGTAAGAGGGTGAATTGTGAAACAGATCTAGTTACCTTTGTATATCAGGCATTATGGAGACATAAGACCCCTCTGTTTTTCTATGAAGTTTATAATAATTTTGTTTCAGTCTCCAAAAGGCTATTGTTGGGCGAAAACACTTCAAGGATATTTGATCAAGCTACCATATCTTTAGAGAAAAAAAGGGGCAATAGAACAAATGGAGAATCACAATGTCATAAGGATATTTTTCTCGAAAGAGAATCTTTCTTTTCTCCCATATCATGTATCTGACAAACTATTTATTACAAAGGTGGCAAGGCAATATAACTTCTAGTTACATTTTTTCCATTAAAAAAGGAAAAACAATTTATCCCCCTTCCATGGAAGATTGGAGAGTTCATGTTCAGAAATATAAATAAAATTGACGAATTTACAAATCATTTCAAAAATGTGAATTTAAAGTATGCTGAAAAAATCAAAGGTTTTGATCCGAACAAAATATTTGTTGAACATATGCTTTCAATGATTTTCAGTAACTCTTTAATTCAAACTATCTTGAATAAAGAAGAAGAGGGTAACAACCAAATAAGTCATGTACATGATGTTGGAGATCTAGAAACATTACTTAGCAGTAATGATTTTTAGAAGAAAAGGGGAAAAGGTCCCAGTGAAAGAAGTGCTCAATCTCTAGTTGTTACTCCCAAGAATACTACATTCAGAGGAAATGCTCCAGCAACCCACCTAGTTAAAAAAGTTGTCAATAGTATTTCCAGTGGAGGGGGAGAGAAGAATCCTCCCCCTAGAAAAAATGAGATTTCACACAAGCTCCCCGTGAGAAAGAAAAGGAAACAAATAGTGCAAGAAGAAGAAGATAATATTATAGAAAATGACATCCAAAGATTTTCTTTGAAGGATATGGAACTAGAAGTAGATATTGAGAAAATATTTCCTCCAATAGAACAACCAGAAAATATGGCTCAACAAAATTCTTTATTGCAATTCGTTGGAAATGAGACCTTTAGTGAAGAAGAATTCTTCACTTTTCAAAGTGTTGTTTTTGATAAAGAGTCTAAAAAGTTGATTTTAGAAAGAAGTGACTAGAACAATAAAAAGGGAAAGTGCCACTCAGAGGTCGACTTGAAGGATATGCGACCGTCCCAAATTTCCAAAATCCATAGGGCAACCGGGCATGTGCTTGATGGCTCTATTGATGGTTTAGAAGATGAAAATTCCAAATTAAAGGAGAAGATCGAAGAATTAGAAACTACCTTGATGCCTCTTCCAATCCTAGAAAGTCCTTTCACAATGGTTAAACCAACTACACCCAGTATTAAATTAAAAGGATCTTCTATTTTTCTCACAACGGTCCGAAGTTATGTAGATAAAAACATTAAAAAGAGAATGTCATTAATAATAGAAGCATGTGAGATATCAAAAAATATTGTTTCTTTCGGTTTAAGGGCACATGATTTTCATGAATATCTCCATGCCGATTTAAAGAATGAATAAGGATTCTACATAGATAATGTTTTACCATTTGGGATAAAAGTCTCAAACATGACAGAATTGAAAATGAGAGAAGAGGATTTTCCTTCTCCAATTCGAATTAAACAACTAAATTCTTGTTGGAAAGAAAAGATCAAGAATTTGAATAACATTTTCCAAGCATGCAACGAAGCCATAGTGAAAAGAGAATAATTATTCAAAAGACTCACATAGATAGATCTGGCAAGAATTATTGATGAGGTGAAAGATCCTAAGTTAATTCTCAATTCAATGTTCATGAAAAGACAACAATTTGATGAACAAGTCAAGATATTAAAGGGGTTATCGGCTGAATTTTTTTATGGAATAATTGAATATAATGAAGAAGAGATAGATAATTGGTTGGTTGATTATTCTATGAAAAATCAAGATATTGAGGAGACAATACATGGAATTTCTCATGACCTAAGATATTTGGAAGGAGAATTATTTAATATCAAAATCAAGCATGAAATAAATGTTGTGTCAATGAAAAATTACATTGAAGATTGGTTTAAAAAGACAATTGATAAATTAACTAAAGAAGGCCAAGAAACAACAGTTGAAATGGTTCATATAACCACCAACGAGGAAAATAAAAAGACATCAACAAGCAAGTAAAGGGGAGAGAGACCATCATAGTAAGTTCATGTTGATCACATATTGCTTTCTTTATCATTTTTTCATACAGTTACTCTGCTTCTTTGACTAGAAAGGTTTAACCGAAATCTAATAACCTTTTCTTGTCTTGTTTTCTAGGTCTTGCTACCCTATCATCACCCATAATCTTATTTCCACAACTTACTTCTTGTTTATATTTGTTTTATGGTCTACATGAGCCCCAATCCCAGTCCTTTGGACAAACACATTTAAATTTCAAATCTTTGTAACAAACTTTATATTTCTTAGAAATCTCAAGAGAACTATTTTGGGATCAGTTTTGATGGTGTTTTATAACTATGAGTTTTGAGTATAAAATATTTGAGATTGATCTATCATTTTCTTTATTTGAGCTCCGCATGTGTTTACTCTATTAAAATTCTCTTATGCGTGGAGACCATTTTCTTTTATTTTTATGTGATAAATATTTAGTTTAACTATGATGGATGTGAGCAATTTTTGCTTATATTTTTCAAATATGTTATGTGTGAGGTTCCTAGTCATCTCTTACGAATTATCTTTAAAAAAAAATACATTTTATTTTATGCAACCTTTATATTTCTTTGAATATCACGGTGGACTTTCTCCAAGTCCTATATTATTTTGAAATCTAGAATTCCAAGAGTATATTCAAACAGAGAGGAGTACCACCTCTATAAAAACGCAGGGCGATTTGTATCCCCGTGAGGTTGTCATTTCAGTCCTAACGGATTCAAGCATCAATAGACCACTTCATCAAACTTCAAGGTAGTTTTATTACTACCTATGGCCACAACCAGACTATCCCACGAGTCTGGTAAAGAGAACAGTAACTGATACACTTATCTTCATTTGAAATTTTAATCTCAACAAATACTAACTGACTTACCACAGTATTGAAGACATTCAAATTCTCTGCCACTGAGTCTCCATATCCAATTCTTAGGTTATACAACTTCTTTCTCAGGAATAGTTTATTTACTAGGGACTTAGACTGATACAACTTCTCCAACTTATCCCATAAATCTTTGGCTATATCTTCCTCTGACTCATTCAATAATACTGAATCTGAGAGACAAAGTCAGATTGTGCTCTTCGCATTCCGATCCAACTTTTTCCAGTCATTTCTTGTAGGTGCAGTACCTGGATCCACCATGATTCATTGATCTCTGTCTACCAACAGATCTTCCATATTGAGATTCCACAGCTCAAAACTTTTCCTATTAAACTACTGAATCTCCATTTTCGAACTGCTCGTCATTTCTTTTCACCTGAAAAATTAATACCACAGATCTCCCACTGTAACAAGGCTTATCACAATCCCGAAGCAAACCCTTGACCACAAAGGAGTCCCATTCAAGCCAACAAAGCTCTGATACAAAATGTTTATTTTAACTTTGTACAATATTTTACTGCAAATAGATTTTCAATAAAATATTGTATAAGGTTAAAATCTACATTTGGTTCTAGAGCTTTGTTGGCTTTAGGGAGATTCCTTTGTGGTCAAGGGTTTGGCTCGGGAATGTGAACATACCCAACAAGTAAATGCCTTGGATGAAGAAGGGTACAATGGAAAATTCTTAGCACAAAACAAAAAGGTTTGAAACATGAAAATAATGTTATGATTCCATCGCACTCTCTCGTAGTTCCGAAGAATCCCTCGTCCTACTTTCTTCCAATTCAGACTTGACTCTCCAACAAATGCATTTAATGGAGACCACTTGAAGCGGGCATCATTTGTATTAGATGGAAGGAAAAAATTCCCCTTAAGCACCTATATACTATAAGAACAGTGATCGCTTAAGTGAATACAAAAAATATATGGAATGGTAATTAATGAAAAAAAGTTGTGTTGACTAAGATAAAATTATTGATTTAGATTATAATTTAATTTAATTTAAGTTGTATTAGAATATCGGTTGTATAATAAAGAAAATATTCCAATCACATACTTCTATTAGCTCACCAAATATTTGTATATTCATTATGTTTATTTAAGCATTGATCAATTTTTAATGGTGCAACGTTGATGGTGTCAAATTGTTGATCTCTTAATGTTTGAATAGGATTTATGAATTTTGGTGTGGCAAACTTGTTTGGGTGTTAAATTCAATTTATCATGTATTTATTTGTGTTACTAACATGTTATTGTTGTGGGAGAAAGATTAGTGAACAAACTTAACTTTTTTTAATGAAAATTCTTTTCCAAATCCAATAGAAATTTAGTTCCATTTAATTGATGAGGACTTTGTCTTCTACCATTTTAGCCATTTTTAAGATCTAGATTGTGGAAATTAAAAAAAATGAGCTACAACTTTGCCTCACCAATCTAGGTAGCCTTAAAATGATCCAAAACTCCCCAAAACAAAGTTTTGTGGTCAAAGTTCCCCTCAATTAAATGGAATATAACTCTTTACAAATAAATTATTGAATTTGAAAAAATGAATTTATTTACTTACTAACTTACTCTTATATATGGTTAATTTGAAATTTTTATTTTTTAACATTTTTATATTATTAAAAATATATAAAAATAATGTAAATTTTTTAGAATTATATATATAATTCTAAAAAATTTAGAATTGCCTACTAAGTATTATAAATGGAAATGTGAGTTTTGTAGAAATCATTAACATTAAACCTTTTAGTGTGAGTAATACTAGAGAAAAGGGAAGCTACAAAGGGGAGCAGTTAAAATATTAGAAAGCAACACACATAGGTGAGGCTATGCTCACTTCTATATCATTCAATGAAGACTGATTCCATCATTATATAGGAAACTAATCTACTTAGTCAGTTACATCAAACCAAACTAGACTCTACTTACGCTACTGACTCTGTCAACTGACACTTACAACAAACGCTTATAACTGACTCTTACTCCATTATTTCCAAGTCTCCCCCTTAATGGAGAATGGATTGACTTCTACACCTAACATCTCCCTAAACAACTCAAACTTAATCTTTCCAAGAGGCTTAGTGAAAATATCAGCAACATTTTCACAAGTATTACAATACACAAGAGATATTTCATTGGACTACAACTTTTCTCTAACAAAATGATACCGAGCATCAACATGCTTTGTTCTTGCATGAAAAATCAGATTATTTGCAAGCTTGATTGATCTTTGATTATCACATTTGATCATCGTAGGTTCCTTTCGTTCTTCTCCAACATCTTGAAGAAGTCTTCTTAATGAAACAACTTAACAAGCTATTGCACACAAGGCTTTATATTTTGCTTCAGTAGAAGACAAAGATACAATAGGTTGTTTTTTACTATTCCATAAAACAACCCTGGATCCAATGCCAAACCCATATCCAACGGTTGATATTCAATCATCCAGATTGCCAGCCCAGTCAGAATCTGAGTAACCTGTCAACTCAACATCATATGCATCAGTATATTTAATACCATAATCAAGTGTTCCTTTTAGATACCTGAGTACCACTTTTGTTGCATTCCAATGGCTTTCATGAGGTTTCGCCATAACTGACTTAACACACTCACATAATATGCAATATCAGGTCTGGTTGTGGTGAGATAATTCAAACTACCCACCATATGTCTATACATAGTGCCATTCACCTCCTTCGAACCATCATCACAAGAAAGTTTCACATTCTACTGCATGGGAACAATAGAAGACTTACACTTATCCATTTTAAATATCTTAAGTACTTCTCTGATATACTTACTCTGACAAACAAAATTTTGGCCTGCATTTCTCCAAACTTCAAGACTTAGGAAATAATGTAACTCACCATGATCTTTCATTTCAAATACTTGTGACAACTGCTCCTTGATTTCATCAATTAATTTCTCTACATTTCTTGTAATTATCAAATCATCAACATATAATTAAATCAATACTATATACCCCTGCTCATCAAATTTGATATACAAATTTGGATCATTTTGCTCCTCATAAAACCCTTTTGAAGAAAGAAAGAGTATATCTTCTCATACCATGACCTAGGTGCATGTTTTAGTCCATATAATGCTTTCTTTAATTTACACACTAAGTGTTCTTGCCCTTTTTCCACAAACCCTTCAGGTTGAGTAAGGTAAACCTCCTCCTTTAACTCACCATTCAAAAATGCAGATTTAACATCTAATTGGTGCAGCTTCCAATGATATTGTGTAGCTAAAGCAATTAACAATCTGATAGTATTCAATTTAGCTACTGGTGCAAATGTTTCAGCATAATCAGTACCTTCTGTTTGTGAATACCCCTTTGCCACCAGTCTAGCCTTATATTTGTCTATACTACCATCTGATTTAAATTTGGGTTTGTATATCCATTTGAATCCAATGGGATTTTTATGTTTAGGCAATTCAGTCAATTCCCAAGTATTGTTTTTTCATTATAGATTCACATTATTCCTCCATTGCATTTTGCCATTCATCATGTTTATTTTCTTCATCAAAACTCATGGGTTCTATGACATTTGAAATGCTACTCATTAGGCATAGTATTTATACCTCTCAGGGAGTCGAACCTATCCTAGAGATCTTCTCAACTGATTATATTCCTCCCCCCTTTGTGAAGATCTGTCTTCGCCTCTAGGTGAACTGTGACTTCTTGAATTGCCCATATCACTGAGTCCTTGCTATTGTTGTTGTCATTGTGGTTGTGGTTGTTGTTGTGGTGGTTGTTGCTGCTGTTTCTCTTCTTTAACTCCTTCATCAAGAAGTCTATGTCATTCCTCATGACTGTTGTCGTCATGATTTACTGCTTCATGCTCATGGAAAAGTACATCTCTACTTGAAAATACTTTGTGAGTAGTAGGATCAAACAATTTGTATTCTTTGAATTCAGAATAGTACCCAATGAAAATACATTTAATGGCTTTAGCATCCAATTTCTTCCTATTCTCCTTTGGAATATGAGCAAAAGCCTTACACCCAAATACTTTCAAATTGTGAACTGCAGGTTTGGAACCATACAAGGCTTTGAAAGGAGTAACATTATCAAGACACCTTGTTGGACTTCTATTCTTTAAATAAACTGCAGTATTTATGGCTTCAGGCCAAAATGCATTCGAGAGATTCTTACCTTTCATCATACTGCGTGCACACTCTACCAGAGTTCTATTTTTCCTTTCAACAACTCCATTCTGTCGTGGAGTGTGAGGTACCATAAATTGTTGTACTATTCCATGATATTTGCAATATTTGATGAAGTCCCCTGATTTATACTCTCCCCCTTGATCTGAACGGAGGATTTTGATGGATTTTCCTGTCTGCTTTTCCACCATGGTTCTGAATTCCTTAAAGTACTCGAAAACATCACTTTTTCTTCTAAGGAAGTAAACCCATCTGTATCTCATGCAATCATCAATAAATAACATAAAGTAAAATGCACCTCCTAAAGACCTAGTCTGCATAGGCCCACAAACATCAGTATGCACAAGATCTAACACATCTCTCTTTTTCTTATCAACATTAGAGGGAAATTCATATATGTGCATCTTTCTTAATGCACATCCATCACACACGACATTCTCATTCTTTAACATGGGAAGTCCTTCAACCATATTCTTTTTTTGTAATAACAATAAATCAGGATGATTGATGTGGCCATACCTTTGATGCCAAAGAATCTTCGTTGGCATAGTTGCAGAAGTCAGTGCATGATGTGCTTTGTTGGTAACATCAAGTTTGTATAGGCCTCATGCTTTGACTCCCATTGCAACATTTTTGAAATGGTCCAGCAGATTCTTCACTATGCAATAATTCTTGAAGAACTCAACCTTGAAGTCTTGATTTGTAATGGTGGACACAGAGATCAAATTTTTCTTTATGCCTGGCACATAAACAAAATTGTGAATGTGACGAACTGTACCATTCAGAAATATCACAAGAATGTCTCCATATCTCTTGATCTGATGAGCGCAGTCATCACCAAGATATATGCTAGCTCCATTCTGTGTTTCTTTAAAATTAGTATACCACATATTATTGCATGTCATATGTACTAATATTTCGGAATCCATAAACCAGGCATCAGAATCATTTGTTTCAGTAGATAAAGCAGCATTAGACAAAAATAGCCTAAGATCTCGTGAATCAAAACTTTGGGGTTCATCAATATCATCACTAGCAATAAATAATCTGAGATCGTGATTTGACGATTTTTCTACATAATGACCTGAATGTGTTCTAGGTTTGTTCCTAACCTCATCACTTTTCTTCTTATGACAGTCTTTAACAATATGTTCAGGTCGACCACAATAAAAACAACTCTTTGATTCAGTGATGTTAGATTGCATGCCTTGATTCGGTCTTGGAGATTGTCTTCTCTACGATGAAATGCCTCTCTGCCATGAACTACCTCTCTACGATGAACTTTCTTCTCTGCCTCTTTCTCCTGATCTCCCTCTCGAGGATCTCTTATTTGACCACAGTGCCAAATCTGTATTGTGAGGCTTCAGATTCTTGCGCCTCTCTTCCTCTTGCAACAAAATACCTGTCATTTCTTCAAACGTAGGAGGTTTCTCCCTTGCTACGAGACCTGTTATGAACATATGATAATCTTATAGCATACCATTTAAGGTAATAGTGACTAGATCAGTGTTGGAAACAATTTCCCCTATCTTTACTAGCTTGTCTTTCACCTCTTTAATATGACCCAAAAATGAACTAACAGATTCATTTCCATCCATCTTAATGCCTAGCAATTTAGTTTTCAAGAACAAAATGAGATTTGTGTTGCTAGTTTCATACAATGATTTAAGCATTGTCCACATTGCAGCAAAAGTTGTAGCTTCTCTAATATGTGGAATTATATTATCTTTAACAAACATGCGCAACAATACCTTTTCCTTGTTTTCGCACTTCTCCCAATCTTGGATATGTGCTATTGTCGCACTTACAACCGCATCAGGCTTCACTTCAGTTCCCTTCGCAATGTTCCAGACACCATATCCCTCCATCAACATCTGCATCTTGAATTTCCAGTTAATGAAATTCGAGCCATCTAACTTGTTGGCTTCATTGAGGTAGGTCTCTACCAGCGGATTTGCCATCGCTGCAATTTAGTCTCTGCAAGTGAATCACCAAAGATATGCAACTTTATGTCGCTCTACCTTCGGATACGACCGATCCGTCTCAATCTTGACTCTTAGTTTTCTTAAGAGAAAAATTAAAAAAAAAAAAAAAACCTTAACACCAATTTATATATTAAAAAATAATATTAATTTCTTAAAAACAGAAACTTTTCCCTCTTTTTTTGTTTTTAAATACACAAATCCACTTTAATAAAAATTGAATAACTCCCTCTTCACCTCGCGCTTTAATAAAAAAATATTCACTCAATAAAAAGTATCCACTTTAATAAACTTAAGAACACATTCAAACTCTACGCATGCAAGCTACCTCCACGAGCTCACGCATGCAAACTTTGCACACATACCAAATCCACACTCAAAGCTCACACAAATTTTTCAAATGGTGGATCGGCCTCACGCTTCGCCTCAACCTTCAATGGCATGCAACAATGATGGGGCGGTTCTCTCTCTCTACAAATGATCAACTTTCCTTGAACTAAGGAAGGGAAACGATTAGCACATTCGCTCCAACCTCACATAGAAAAATCATGCTTTCTCTGCCACGGATGGGGGATTCATTTTAAAAGAACCCACGTGACCTCTTCTTACCCAACCTGCACAACAACAAGGGTTTCCGCACCTCACGCTACCTTAGACTGGGGGATTCTGCACCTCACAAATTATTTGGGTGCGAAAATCTTTAAAGCTTTCTGTACTGTAATACACAACTTGACTGCGGAAATCTGAGGTCTTTTAAACACGGAAAACTTTCAGTAGTATGCCCCCACACTCTTCAAGAGGAGGGACCTACTAACTTCTATAAATTTATGCACTTCACTTCCGTGGCTCTGATAACAAGTTAAAATATTAGAAAACAACACATACAGGTGAGGCTACGCTCACTTCTATATTATTCAATGAAGACTGATTACATCATTATATAGGAAACTACTCTACTTAGTTGGTTACATAAAACCATAGATAACTAGACTCTACTTACATTACTGACTCTGTAAATTGACACTTACAACTGACACTTATAACTGACTCTTACTCCATTATTTCCAAGTCTACAAAGGGAAAATTGTTTCCACCAAAAAGGTCATCATAAAACTTGAAACAAGGACACGAAGCCTAAAATACCAACATAAAATCTAAAACGAGGACACAAAGCCTAAGATGCCCTACGCTAGTTATTAGAGAAATACAATTACCTTTTTATAAGGAATTGTGCTTACAAGGACTTGTAATTTAAAAGATTATTACAATATGGTGGAGCACAACAGATCATATGATAGGGAACAAATTCACAATACAACCACACATCTACATGTAAAAAGATTTAAAACTTTTCTTATTATCAGTTTCTGATTATGAACATGGTTGAGCATAAGAGAAATCACATGTGAATAATACAAGTATCATTTGATCTATATGCCTCTAACAAGTATCATTGTGATCTATATTCCTGTAACAAGTATCATTTAGATTGCAGAGATTACAATATGATGAAGAATGACCTCCCTTTTACGACATTTGTTTAGGATCTCCAAATATATCAAACTATAAGGTTGTATATATAATATAAAAAAGTATATGTATATGAAAAGTTGTATATATAATTTTATTAAAAAAATAGTTTATCTATATATATAAATAAAGAGAGAGGGAAGTTTTATTAAATAAAGAAAGATTCATTCTTAAGTAAATAGTTTTAGGTGTAAAAGTTTTTATTAAATAAAAATAAAGAAAATAAAGAAAATTAAAACAAAGAATTATATTGAAGTGAAAAAAAAAATTAAATCATCTAAAAATATATAATGATTCTGTATATGTGTATGTTGTATGTTGAGTTATATGTGTATGTATGTGTGCAAAAATTAACCACACATGTAGTTTATTAGTTATCTTATTAATAACACCAAACCCGAACTTATGGGTTAGGTTAGTTTCCCCTTTATTTTTTGTTCCCTCTGATCGAAGAGCATGCTCGGGTGCTAGAATATACCTAAGAATCCCCTTTGGTCCAGGTGTCAACATTAGGTGGAATTTGGATCACTATAGTCATTGATTTTCTATCCATTCATCGCAGTTTGCATCGTCATCCCACCCGAAACCCTAAGACATGAAATCTATTTATAGATTTGGCTCATTAAGACACATTCAATCATTGAAGTTGTTGTATGCCTCATCCATAAAAATTTCAAGGTGAAGATTAGGGGAAACTCGACTAGTGCAAACACCAATGAGAGTGAAGTGGTTGGCCCAAATAATGGCTTTGATTTAGTGTTGTTGTTAGGAAAATGTGTAGGGAGATCAACCTCTCTAATAAATAGGAGATGGAAAGAAAAGTATCTTGACCCGAGCCAAATCCATCTTCCATCGAAGGAATATACCATGTGACTTTTCAATATTTAATAACAACTTTCCCAAAGTTCTACGTTGCACTACAATTGTCATTCATCGTTGTGGAAAATGGAAACACTTGAACGGTGCAAGGAAAGATGGAAAACAACATGTTTAGAGCATATGTTTGCTTGGACACTTGCAGGACAAATGAATGGCTTCAACAAAGGATCGATTGATGTCCATGAAGACGGCTTCACCAAAGGAAAAATTGATGTCCATGCACAACATAGAGTGTGCTACCCACTTTGATGAGAACAATGAATAGAGTTTGATTCCTTGGGAGGCTGCAACTAGCTAGAACAATGAATAGAGTTTGATTCTTTGGGAGGCTACGACTAGCTAGAACAATGAACAGAGTTTGATTCTTTGGGACACTACGACTAGTTGCATAAGGATGGAGGATTGTTGCAAGTCCAAAGTATGCTAGTGTTAACGATGTTTTTGTAGTTGACAACTACTTTGCAGCTTGGGCATAGAAATCAATTATTCCTATCAGCTAAGGAGAGATCAATGTTTTCTTAGTGTTAATGATTTGATGAAATACCTAGCACACACCCAACGAAACACTCTCAGAGTCACAAAAATAATCACAAGGCTCTCTAAGCTACTTGAGGCACTGATGGA
Organism: Picea glauca; assembly: GCA_000966675.3. Taxonomy (NCBI): domain Eukaryota; kingdom Viridiplantae; phylum Streptophyta; class Pinopsida; order Pinales; family Pinaceae; genus Picea; species Picea glauca. The sequence continues at coordinate 346,940 of JZKD02S2023305.1, forward strand.
TGGATAGCACAAAAATGGGACCAACCCACCGATCGATAAGCAATAAGTTTCTTGAAGAAATACCATATCATATTGGGTGGGTACACTTGTGGAGAGAACATGAAGGAGACACAATACGATATTCATTTCTCACCGCCAAAGTGGTTGTAATCAAGGAGAACACTAGAAAAGGAATGCAAATCAACTATTATATGATATTGGATGGATTTACAGGTAATCCCAGATTGATATTGAAGCAAGAAATGAACATGGGTAAGATTAGGTACATTGCTCAACCAATTAGTAAAGTAATATGGAGAATTCCATCATCCCTACTAAAACAATGGAAACCCCTACCAATACTAGTTTTGGCAGCAGGGAAGGCACAACTAGGAGCACCAATAGCAGAAAAGGTAGTACAGACAAAGACTATTATATTATATTTCAACAACAATGATTTCAACATTTGAAGTAGAAGCAACAAAGAAAGGATCATATGAAGTAGCCAAATTGGTTTAAGATGTAATTGTTTCACCAATTGACCTAGCAATGAAACCAATAGTTGAACGAGTTGATCCAAAACTAGTAGTTGATAAAGATGAACCATATGTTGGAGTATCCCCAACAATATAAAAAACAATAATTGTTGCAGACAAACTAGAACCAGTAACCACAAGAGAGGGGGTAGAACCGGACCTGGCAATCTCTTTACTTTCGTTCTTCCTCGGGATCCCTCGTTAACGTTCATACATGATTCTCTTACACTCAAATATGTAGCATCCCCATCCCCAAGATTGGTCATGGCACTCAATAATTCTGCCTCTCATATCATTTAATTAACTAAATTCTCTGCCTATGAACATAAATGCATTTCTAACAACATAGAAATTTCAATCATAATCATAATATAATAATCTGTAACATAATTAACTTAATTGAACACATAGTGATAAATAATAAACACAAGAAGACGCTTATCTTTTAAATAAACCACCAACTGATTCTAGACCTCGGAGTTTCCTCCCAACCATAGAGCATGTTGCTCATAAACTCTCAACAACAGGTCACCCATGTTCTGAAGTTTTAAACTACACCAAGGAAGGCTTCCTAAGCCAGACTAAGGTATAACCAACACAACAACACTTAGGTAAAGGTGCCAACTATTGAAACTAGTCTACAACCTATCGTTTCCCACAAAGTGTCGCACCCCAGAAAGTGTGCCCCTTCTTTTCTCAATAGTCCTTCGACTGCTAGACTTCCCTTCTAGGTCCTTCGCAAGAGGCTGGATAGAAAGTCTCAGAGCTCTATAGATCTTTCCCAACACATAGGGAAAACAATTCCCAAATGTTCTCCCACCCAGAGAGAATATTCACGGGCCTAACAAGCCACTTCTTCAATATGCATACAGGCATGAAAACCTACTTCTTCAACATGCACATAGGACTGACAACTTGCTTCTTCATCTCAACTACCTAGGTTTACTAGATACCAATAGCTCCCAAAATCTCCCAAGTACAAGTATGAATAGTGATGGTAGAAAGGTACCAATGGAAAGATTGGATGAGAGAATAATGAGAGAATGATGGTAATAATGATTAGAATGATGGAAATTACACTAATTTACCACTTTATAATTGCATGTTCCCAACTTGACACTTGTGATGTTGGGAACTACCTTGTCCCCACTTCCCCCCACTTGTGTGATAAGTTCCTGATCATTAGGAACTTAGGATAAAAATATCATATAATTATAATTTATTAAGTATTAATATAATATTCCCTTGGGCTTAAGCCCCCTTGGCTTAGCTCCTCTTCCTAGACTCTTAGCCCCCCTTTCCCTTCTATTGGAGTTCTATCCCCCCATAATATTTTTTTTGGATAGAATGCAACAATGATGTATTTTTATTAATAAGTTGAGTGTGATTACACATATCAATGATAGGTTCGTTGGCCTTTTAGCATCTAGGATCTTCGGCCTAAGAATCACACAAGCACTGTAGCCTCAAAATATATATACAATGGCACTATGGCCCAAAATATCCTGGATCACCAACCTATATGTACATTTATAATTTGGGTTCAACCTAGGGTTATTACATTCCCCTCCCACTTATTTATGCATTGTCCTCAATGCAGTATATACACATCTACAACCCAAAATCTTCAAAAATATGTTGGTACTCCTCCCGCATGGCATCTTCATGTTCCCAGGTTTCATGTTTAGGATTGTAATAGGTCCACTGAACCTTTACCATTCCTATTGCTCAATTCTAGAGTAGCTTGACTTTCCGGTCCAATATTCACACCATCTAAACTCGAAAGTCTCATTCTTTCTCCACCTAAATCACATTCCAATCAATTATGTGATTACCATCAGGTACATACTTTTTAAGAAAAGACACATGTAACACATTATGAATGCACATGGATCTAGGTAGCGCAAGAATGGATGCACAAGACCAATCCTCTCAAGGATTTCAAAGGGTTCACAATATCTTGATGCAAGCTTTGAACGGTTTCCCAACTCCAGGGAACTCCTCTTGGCTTTCACTTTTAAGAACACATTGTCACCCACTTTAAATTTTTGGTGAATTATGTCCTTATCTGCATAATTTTTCTTCCTGTCTTCTGCAGCCTTTAAATTTTTCCTTATTTTCACCACCTATTCTTCCATTTCCCTAAGAAACTCTGGCCCAACCACTGCTCTGTCTATTCAGTTGTCCCAAATCATTGGTGTATTGCACTTTCTGCCATATAATGCTTCACATGGGCTCATCTTCAAATATGCTTGATGTAATACCCCAAGGCCGAGCCCCTTCTGAATTGTAATTTTGCTTATAGGTTGGTGAGCCAAGTGGTTGTAAGCTGGAAGACTTATGTGTTTATTTGGCTAGTGAGCCAGATGCCAAGGCCAGGAGACTGATATTTTGTTTGTATATGTAATTATGTAGATCATTAATAAAAATAAAAACACTGGTGCGTGTAGACCCCCCACGAAGAAGAGTTATGGGGGACTAATCTTCACTAGGTAGGGTAAGAAAGGGGGGCTAAGCAAGGGGGATTACCTCTAGAGGAATAATATTTTAATATTATTTTCTAAAGACTAAAGTGAACATTATATATTTGTTATCCTAAGTTCCTGGAAAGTGGGACGTGGGTGTAACACACCCACTATCATAATTTTAAAATTTTGGATTAATCTCCCTCAGGTGAGAAATCTCTAGAAAACTGGCATTTGCGAAATACCAACCCCTGGTGAAGATATCGGAATTCGGGGTTTATAATGTCAAACTCATTCACCCCTATGACTCGCGTTCCTCCGAATTTCGATGCGCTCCTCATGCATTATCTCCCCAGGCCAAGCCCGTGGTTCACTGCCTTTACAGCCGTGGTCTTACCTCCTTTCGGGGCAACTCCTATCGGAGTTTCGGGTTTCCTGATGTCGCAATTCACGAGTCCTCGGAACTCACGATTATCCGATCCCCGATATGCCCCTAACGCATTAGCCCTCTAGGCTAGCTCCGTTCTCATGTGACCTTCTACCATATGTCCACCACTCTATCACTACCCATCAGGGTTTCGGGGTTTATGATGTCGTTATGCACATGCCTTCGCAAATTCCGATCCCCGATGCCACTTGGCGTGAACTCACGGCCAAGCTTGATCTTTCGACATTTGTCCCTTGTTCCGGTGCCTATGGCCCACACTCCTTATGATGGCATGGAGTGACACCTGTCCTCCACTGGAGTGCTATAACTAGGGGGATCGTCGCGTTTCGGGATTTTGCGATTCCTCCTGTCGTGAGTTTCTTGTCATCGAGAATCCCGAATTGCCGAACCCCGAACCCTCGGGATCTTCTGACACGTGTCCTCGTCATGAACAGCTCAGATCTCATCAGGAAATCGCGGGTCGCGATTTGCTGATGCACAATTCCCTTACCATCGAAAACTCCGATGAACAAAACTCTGAAGGCACCCGATCCTTTGCCACCTGTCCTCGCGGACGGACGGCCCGGATTGATTCTCGGGGTTTCGGGACTTATGAGGTCTTGGTTCTCATAGCCTCGAGAGCTCCGATTTTCCGATGCGTCCAACTTCGATAGCGCCTTAATCTCCGACACCAGTCCCTTGGATGGACGACTCAGATCCTATCGGTAAATCGCGGATCGCGATTCCGAATGGCAAGAGTTCTCTCTATTCAAAAACCCCGATATGCCGAACTCCGACTCTCTGGGATCCTCTGCCACGTGTCCCTGTTGTTTGACGGCTCATATCTTGTCGGGGTTTTCACTTGGATTTCCCCGAGTACTTGTCCATGGGAATGTCGATTTCCCGATGGCCAATATCTCGATTCCCCTCCGGATCTCCTGACACGCGTCATGCATAATGGACGGTCTAGATTCAATCGGGAAATTGTGTATCGCGATTTCATTGTGCAACGGTTCTACACTCCTAAAATCCCCAATGAGTGAAATCACGATGCCTCCCAGAACGCCGACACGTGTCCTGTCGAGATCTACGGCTAGGACTCTTCCTCTGCACGCTAGAGTTTAGCTCCGGTGTAACTCTTCCCGATCCAACGGTTTACGGGATTTCTACTCCAGATCTAATGGCTCAAATCACTTCCTCGCGTGTCTACCTCTTGCGCTTAACCCCTGCACAGCTTCTCCGGATTCAACGGCTATCGAGTAATGTGAACCGAGATCTAACGGTCCAGATTCGTTCTTTTGGGTCTTGGGATTTACGATCCCAATTTCTCATTGCTCATGATGAGAGAGGGAAAAGCATGCAACGCCTGCGTTACTTTCATCAATCTAATGGTTGTGAATGACTCTGGTTCACTCCGACGAGCTCTCATCCGTCGATTTATTTATCGCACAACACTACTATCTTGGACCTAAATAGGATCGTTCTTCCTCGTGCAGGGTTAATAAGGCCTATGTGTTCGAATCCTTATTCTGGGTTCTGGGTGAACCTTTCCGAGGAGGGAATCTCTGTGAAGAGATCCTTACCGGGTCATACCCGGGAGCAGATAAAGGAAGACAACTTCCCGAGAGCAGCTGGGCATGGATAAATTCATTTTATTGACGAAATTCGTGCATGATAACCTTTGTAGTAAGCATATATCGACTTATGCGTATCAAACACTACGTGGATACTCGTATGCTATAATTATTCACAATTTCACAAGTTCTATGGGATAACATCTACTCCGTATTAACAATTGTTGTACAAACAATTCCTTCACAGGAAACATTTACAATTCCACAGTCCATGAATATATGTGACAGCATATAAATTTCAGAATGCAATATAAGTAAAACACTTATCAGATATAACTTCAGTAATCGAAGGGACTGCTGAGAGGGGTGCTCGTTTCCACCCAACCGTAGGCGTAGTGACTCCAAATGGATTTACCGCTAGCCACCCCCGAGCTGAGACCATGATGTCCTAAGACCTGCGTCTTTCTGTCTGCTAGTGTCCAGGAGCGAAGGTTGCAATCCTCCCTCTCTGCGATCACTCACTCTACGTAAAATCGCCAGAGTTCCCCTCGCGTCTGCCCCCCCCGTCAATCGTTCCAGCCATACACCTTATCCTCTCGTGAGGTTGCGTGTGGCATGATTTCCCTCGCACTGATCAGGCCTGATGTCCCTACAGATGGGCGGTTCACCATCCCATCCCCCATCAAGACATCCGCCTACCAGTCTGCGAGCCATTAATTTTCAGGGCCAGTGAGCCGCTTTTGGTTCTCTGGGCCAGTGGAGTCCAAATACGGTATTAAATTCTCAGTGGAAGTT